>VZRI01006507.1:21323-183221 GCA_013397515.1 Upupa epops | reverse complement strand
CGGCCCGCCGCCCCCTGGAACGCTCCGCTCCTGCTTCGCTCCGGGGAGGCGGCTGGCACCGGGCTCCGCCGCCCGCCCCCCGCTTCCCTTTCCCCGGCACCGCCGCCGTCTGCCCCCAGCGCCGGCAGCCCCGGGAGATGGTGACACATGAAGCGTGCGGGAAGGACCATGGTTGAGAGGACCAGCAAGTTCTTGCTGATCGTGGCCGTCTCGGTGTGCTTCATGCTCATCCTGTACCAGTACGTGGGGCCGGGGCTGAGCCTGGGATCCCCCAGCGGCCGCTCCTACTCGGAGGAGCTGGACCTGTTCCCCACGCCGGACCCGCACTACGTGAAGAAGTACTACTTCCCCGTGCGGGAGCTGGAGCGGGAGCTCGCCTTCGACATGAAGGGCGAGGACGTGATCGTCTTTCTGCACATCCAGAAGACCGGCGGCACCACCTTCGGCCGCCACCTGGTGCAGAACGTGCGGCTGGAGGTGCCCTGCGACTGCCGGCCGGGGCAGAAGAAATGCACCTGCTACCGGCCCAACCGCCGGGAGACCTGGCTCTTCTCTCGCTTCTCCACGGGCTGGAGCTGCGGGCTGCACGCCGACTGGACCGAGCTCACCAACTGCNTTTGCCCCCCGAGCCCCTGCTCAGCCGTTTCACCTGCCTTCCCCACATCTCCTGTTCCCCAGGCTCTTCCCGCTGCCTTCCCTGCAAACACCCAGTGCTCTCCCTCCCATGTCCCCAGCTCGCTGCTCCCTCAGCCCACAGTGTTCGTGGGGAGCCCTCAGCTTGCCTGCATTTGTGCCATTTACTTCTCTTGTAAACATTTAGTCCTTATCTCAGACCTCGCTTGCCACCTCTTACACCAGACTCTAGCCTTAAGCTTGCCTTTGTAATCAGCTTTGCCCTAACCTGGGCATCCCTTCTCCTCCAGCTGGGATTGTTCTCCAGGGCGGCTGAGGAGAGGCACAGCAACCCTCACACTCGCCTCGATGCTTTACCCTGGTCGAGCTTGGCACACTGCACAAAACATTCCTTAAAAACCCTTTTGTGTGCTCCTTGCTGGCAGCCTGGGTGCAGCCCTTTGGGGAAAGGAACTCCCTTGTCCATGTTCCTGGCGTCTCCCTCATCTGTGCACTAGGAAAGAGGAAGAGCCATCCCAAAGCCCCCCTCAGTACCTTGAACACGGTGTATTCCTGACCCCGTAGCCCATTATTTCTCTGCCTTTGTCTCTTTATAAATTACAAGCTTCAGTGGAATTTTCTGAAGCTTGGAATTTTCTGAAGCGCTTGGGCAGAGGCAGCGGATTATGTTCCTGTCTCCAAAGATTGTGCTCTTTTAGCCTGGTACACATTTGTGTCTTGAGTTTCAATTGATGACCATTTGCAAGCCTTCCTGGGTGGATCCGTGTTTTTATTACAGCACTTTGTAACCTGTTTGCCTCAAAGTTTCATTCTCCAAGGTCTCTGCGCTAGCGCTGGCTCGTGCCACGGGCTGTGTTTGTGTGCACATGGTTAGCGCCGTATATGGCCCCTTCGGTGACTAGTGCCCTTTAAGAAATCCTGTCGGCATCGAAACTGGCTTTTCTCTCGGTTACTAAAAGCGATTTTTAATCGTTTATCTTTCACTGGAGCTGTGTGCGATTGCCCGGGTGCTTTATTTCTCTGTCACGATTGCTGCTGTCTCCAGCCCGTGTCAGCGTTAGTCATCCAAGTGCTGTGCTCAGATTGCTGCTGCCTGACCCTGGAGCAGCAAACCCAGTGTCTGTGTCTACAGGGATGAATGTTCAGGCTTCCTTGTGTTGTCTCTTATTGTGTTGTCTCTATTTTATTAATAAGGTGCTTGAAAACCTCCATTCGTAAAATAGCCTCAGCCCATCTGGGTGCTGCTGAGGTTTTAGTGAAGTGTTGTAAAGAAAAATGCAAGAAGTGGCGTTCGGACTTAAAAAAGAAACACAAATGGGCTCCTTGGGTGAACCTTGGCACTTGGCTTGCAAACCATTAACCTTATCTAGAGTCCCGTGCGGTTTATGAATCATCTCCGAGCCTTGTGGGCTTCCGCTGGCAATTCTGCTCTGGAACCTCCTGTGTGCTTGGTGTCTGTCTCATTCCATGCAGTGCTTGGATTTTCTGAACGGCTACCTGAGAACAGGGCACTTCAGGTTGGGAAGCAGCAGTAAGAGTCCTTACTGCATCATACATAGGAAGCTGAGAACCAGAAGGCTGCTGCCCGTCTCAAATGCTTGCAAATAAGGTTTCCTCTGCTGTTTGTTTGGAAACACCAGGAACTGTCTGGATTCTCCTGTTGTCTTAGCTGTCCTGGTGTTGGATGTGCAGGGAAAATAATTAATCCTGTCCCATTCCCTCGTGCGTCCATGTATCTAGAGACAGTTCTGTGGTCTCCTTACGCACGTTACATCTGAACTACAATTTCGCTTTCAGCAGGGTAAGATCTCTGAATTCACTGTTCATTGTGTCCTGGGGGTGGGTTTGGTGCAGTGAACAGCTACTGCTCCTGTCCTAGGGTCCTGCTCTGCCACGCTGCAGTCCAGCTTAGGAGTTCGGAGAAGGTGCCAACTGTTTCTTTCATGTCTAAGGAAACTGGGAATAAGAGACAGGCAGTGCTAGTTCAAGTAATAATGCGATGGGGGTCAGAGATGGTCTCCTGTTACAAGGGTTACGTTCAGAACAGGAGAACTTTCTCTGTTGTGAACGTTGGATCTGTGCTGTAGGAACGGGATGTGTTTTTGCAGAAGGCATACCCCAGCGAGGCTGCTGTTTTATACCTGAACCCAACTGTGGGACAATGGCAATCTCTCCCTATGAGAAAGAAAATAAAAGGAGCAGCAAACAGCCGTTCCAGCAGGGTTCACTTAGATTCCAGCATTACCCACTCGTTCTGGAATACAGCCTTTGCATTGGCCGTTCACAGCTGATGTGCATTTGCTACTTAATGTGGAGTTTAAACCTCTGCTCTATCGACTGTGTCTGTTTATCCCGCAAAACAACTGGCTTGTGACTATGGATAAATCTGCCTGGTACTGAATGTCAGGAAGCATGAAGGTCACTCGGTGTTGCCCACTTGTACAAACCACGAGGTAAAGCTGTTCAGTGTGTGAGGAAGGTGGTTTGGTCACCGTGCGGTCCCCTATTGCTCTCTGTTCCATAACCTGCGCCTGGTACAGAAATTGACGGTGCGGTTGCTCTTCTGATAGTTCTTGCTCTTCTCTGGCGGACTCGATGGTGAGGAGCTCTAGGCTGCCAAAGACCGCAGGTTTATTTTCTCCTCCTTCTTATCATCTCCTTTTGTGCGGATACGGTAAGCAGTTAGAGATGCGTGTTACAGCTTTAATGTTTAAAAAACAACCCCTGCAGTGATCTACTGGCTCTCATCTCCCTCCCAGCTCCCTTCTTCTCCCCACCCCCAGTGACTTTCCCTGTTCTGTATTCAAAAGACTTGTGGACAAGTACTTCTCAAAGCAAACGTTATGTTTTATACCCAGCCAGTAAAAGAAAGAGATTGATTTGTTTGGGGGCTGTAAAGCTTGGGGCTCTGAGGAACTCTGACGCTGGCTGTGTTTATCAGTTGAGTCACTGAGCTGCAGTTCTCTTTGTGGATTTAGTAGAGGGCAAATGCCAAGATTTTGGGAATGGAGGTCTATTTATTCCTTGTACTGCTAGGCATAAATAACTGCTGGAAAAGGCTTTTTTTAAAGCCGTAATAGAGGGATGCGTGCTTTGAGTCATCAGGATGGTATTTCAGAAAGCAGGAGCTAAGCATTTTCTGTGAGCTGCTCCCTTAAATTTGTCTGGCACCAAAAAGTGCTAGAGATCTGATCTCTTCGGCTGATTTTGAAGAAAGGCCAAACTCAGTTCTTTAATTTGACTTACAGAGTTAGAAAAATCTATGATGTGATCCACTAGTAACTTGCCCTCTCCTCTGGTAAAGGACTGAATAAAAAGTCCTTAGAGGTGTTGGAAAGGTTCCCTGGAGGAAATGGGATTCAGTGCCCTTCTGGCTGCATCCTTCTTCCATGCTCTCAACACAAGAGCAGAGCCAGGTTTTCTGAAGCTGTCCTTGTAGGACACTTCGTGCATGAGCTTGTCTCTAATGTAATGTGCTGCAGGAACAATAAAACAAAGAAATTATGCTGAAGGCATTCTGCACGCTTCCTCTCCTACTTCTTCTGCAAAGAAAAAACTCGTTATTCATGTGGAAAGGGTTTTAAGGCAGAGAGCTCCTTTACAACTACATTTTGTGTAAGCTGCCTGTTGAGAGCCCTTGTTGCAGCAGAGCACTGGAAGGGCACTGCTGGCTCTGCGCTCCCCCATCTCACACGCGTGCCCTGCCTCCTCTTGCGCTGTTTCAAGCGCCAGGTAGATTGACCTGGGTTTTTTTAAGGAGCCCCTTCAGGTCGCTAACTTAGTCTTGGCCTTGTGTGTATGTGTCTGCCACAGAAGGTTGAGTTCATCTGTGGACAAAAAAAAGACAAAGCTGTTTCTTAGTGACTTTAAAACGTGAGTGCTTCCCATTCCAACGTGTTTTTCCTCCAGACTCCATGTGCCTTGGAAATAAGGACAGTCATCCACATACTTCTCTGTAAGAGCTTTAGGGCTGATTACTCAAACCTGCTGCTAAGCAGATGGATCCAAGTCTTCGAATCTCTCTGATAAGCTCTTTACATCTTCTGGTTTGGGTTGGGGTTGGTTTTGATTTTTAAGAAACAATTAGCAGGGCTCAGCAGTCTGTTTGGTTTTTCTGAGGTGTGAACTTTCACAGCTCCCAACCACATCTGCCCCGTTGCAGGGATCTGTTCTCGATGCGGTTTATATTGTACCTGCAGAGATGTGTTGTCAGGAGGCCGACTGCTTGAGAATGGAAGGCTTTACCCAAGCAGTTTTATAGTGTTAGCACTTTTTAAAAGCTTAGGCTTATCATTCATTCTGGGACTGTGTGCTGGCTGCTGTGAAATACCTGACTGCAGGGAGCAAGGGGCTTTTTTTTTCACTCAGTGCTTCGACTTGAACTACTTTCTCTTAGAGACTCACAGGGAAATATCAGTAGGAAGCTATTTCCAGTAGCCCAATTCTTCTCTCAAATCCACAGCATGTGGAGTGTTTTAAAGTTGCTGGTCTGATGTGAAGCCTTTTGCAGCTGGCTGAGCTCTTGGGAAAAGCCAGGTTGGTCTTTCAGAGCCAAAAGGTTCTGAAGGGCCAGATAGTTTTGTAGTGAAAAACTTCAGACGTGCCTGAAAGTTGGAACCCTTCAGGTTGCAGCCTTTCGTTGGATGGGCTGTGTTTAGCTGAGCAGAAGGCTTTAGTGTCATGCACCATGCTTACTTGCTGTCAGGACGTTCTCCTTTAGTTATTAAAGCAGAAGCAGTGTCCTTAGGAATGGCCCGGCTTGAGCGCGTGCTTATTCTATGCTGGTTTCGCAAACCTACGCGTCGGCTGGCTTTCATTAATCTTTAAACAGAGGTAGCAGCATAGCAGAGTCACTTCAGCTTTCTGCTTAGCAGCTTGCAGGTGCTCTTCACCCAGAGCTCGGGTTTTGCCTTTCTGCCCTGACTGCTTTCCGCTCCTCAAATGAAAGCATTCTGCTGGCCTCAGGAAAGCCTTCAGCAGTAACGCGTTTGCTGCTTTGTCAACAACCATTCAGAAACGATTACTCGAGAAGTAACTGAACTTTCATTAACAACTGCACTGGGTGCTTTGATACCTACCTGCCATGTCAGGACAGTCTTTGAGGACTGCACAGCTGGGGTTTCACCCCACACTAGGACTGGCAGATCTCCTGGGGTGATTGCTGACAGTCCAGAGTTTATATGGCCAGGTGTGAAATGATGCCCTGTTGTCGTGGCTCTGCTGAGCGGTTCTGTTTTGCCCAGTTGAAACCCCAAGTAGAGGGCCTGTTTTGTCACTCCTGGAGCAGTTTTAGCATGCAGACGTCTCTTTCAAGCTGACGTGATCTTGAGTAATCGCTGAATCACAGAAAGTTAGGGGCTGGAAGGAACCTCAGAAGATCACCCAGTCTAACCCCTCTGGCAGAGCTGGATCCCCTACAGCAGGTCACACAGGAATGTGTCCAAGTGGGTTCTGAGTGTCTACAGAGGAGTAATGCTTCTGGCATCTGGAAGGAATTCTTGATTCAGGAGAACTGGTGTGATTGAAGAAAATGTGGATTGGGTAATGCTGCTGGGGCTTTAGGTGAAAAACACTCTGTGATCTGCAAACCCAGGACTTCAGTGGCACCTGACGGAACAGCTGCAGGCTTGCCCGCTGGGCCTGGGTGGCATGTGCCTGGGTATGTGTGTCAGGCTTCTTTCCTGCAGGAGACTGGTGAAGGTCTTTAGAAGGATATTAGGATATGAGCTGGAAGAGGTCATATTACCTAAGAAAGCACTGCTAGAAGAGATTATAACTTGGAGATTATTGCAGTACTGCCTTCCCTCGCAGCCATCTGTTCCTCCTAGGAAGGAGGAAGATATTAGCCTCCTCTTGTGGCCTTTTCCTTCATTGATTTGCGGGGTTAGACTTAATGGGTTTGCTCAGCAGTCAGCAGAAGCTTTTGGCTGCCTGTTGTAGAAATTGGAGGAGGGTGATCTGGGACCTGCTTTCTAGAAAGTGTCTTGGGGATACGCAGGCCCCGAGTTACTTAGGAAAACTTGTCTGTGGGTTTGCTTTACAGGGGAAATCAATGTGTGAGTCACATCTCTGTGCAATGCCCATGCTTTCAGCCCTCGGCAGAGTCCTGCACGACTCCTTGCCAGTGTGATCCTACCCTGGGTCCCAGTCACAACAGCGACAGGCGGAGCCAGAGAAGAATCATGATAGAAACTGGTCAGAGGGGTCATGGCGGCGGTGTTTTGGTGACCTTGGTGCAGAAGCGAATAGTGACTGTGCAGATTTTAGATTCAGCTAGGAGTATTTGCGTATGCAATCTATCTCCCTCATTCTGAGTCTCTCTACTGTCCCTCCTGCTGCCCTTTACAGGTTATGGCTTTTGCCCCTCTAACCAGAGCGGGGGCAGCACGGGCAGTTGCCTTCAGGCAGTCAGAGAACCAAGGTCACTGCTTTGTGTCTCCTTGTTTCAAACTCCCAGTTGTTCGGTAGCAAGTTTATCAAACCTGTGGGAGGAACGATGTCACGGGGGATACGCTGTCGGTGACCGCGTGGCCTTGGGCTTGCCTTGGAAAGCCAGAGTGGCAGTCTGTCTTTCCACAGAGCTAGTCTTTGCTGGTGTTTGTGTTTCCAGAAGACACTAGAGCAGAGAGAAGTTTTACCTTGTTGACTGAAATTGTGCTCTGTTAAACAAAGGTGAAGCTGGGTTTCAATTCCCAGTAATCACAGCTGTCACAGCTGCTGGGTCAAGGTTTCTTGATGGAATCTTGTTTGATGCGAGTGGAAGGGAATGGTACGTAAACAGCAGAAGCAAGTTCTTCCTAAACAAAGGCATTAGTGTGCGCAAAGAGGACACCAGGCACGGGAGGAACACGGAGCTGCAGTAGCAGTCCACTGCAACTTGTCTTGTTTCTTGAAACAACAAAATCCACAAACTCTCTTCTTCTTCTATGGGAACTGAAGCAGGATTGATGAGATAAAAATAGCCACTGGGATAGATTCAGGGCGACACAGTTGCTGTAATCACTGTGTTTGTGTGTTTTTGCTCACTATTCTATTTCCGTAGTGGAGTGCTGTGCTGAAAATCCAGTCCGAGAATCTCTGAAGAGTCCTTTACAGATTACTGCTACAAAGAGCCTTTAAACACCTCTGCACTGCAGCATGTCAAGTTCAGATCTGAAGAGGATGCTTCAGATAGTCTTGTGTGCTCCTGCCAAAGGAGGAGCTATTTACCAGAGCATGGTTCTTGGAGCCGGAGATTGCTCATGGGGTCTTTGAAGGGAGAGATTGTCCAAGGGAAGCACATCGTGTACCGAATAGAGTTTAGCTGTTTCTACCCATGTGAGCTAGCACATCCTTGATTCTGGACTCAGCTTCCTCAGTATGATACACTATGCTGACTGCTGAGTAGAGATAAGTTATGAAATATTCTGGGACATCTCTGTTACGATGGTTAATCCAGAAAGGATTAAGAAACTCCTGTTGCCCACCTGTAACTGGAATAGTACCTGGTGTTAGAGTCACTCACAACTTAAAGCATCCCTAAAGTGGTCTGTCTTTAAAGCTGGCTTTGACCATAAATCTCAGGCTTACAGGTTAATGTGCAGACCTTTCCTGCCCAGTGGCTTTGTCTGTTTCAGAAGCAACTGGTTTGTTACTACTCTGTGCTGTGCTTCCCTTCCTCCCCCTGACTTGTTTGTCAGTTCTGCAAGAGAGCCCACCTGTATGTATACAGAGGAAATATTTCACAATTTCCTGCCAATTTAAACAAGAAAACAGCGATTTCAATTAACTTCTTCTGGTCTGACTGCGTTTCGGTTCCTAGCTCATCTGCAGCCTGTTCAGCAGAGAGCCTTTGATTATACCTCACTGCAGATTGAGGTGCTGTCATCGCTCTTACGGGGCTCTACTGCGGGAGAGAGGAGAGCTCTGAGCTCCCTCAGCCACCTTTGCAGCTTTGTTTTTGAAATGCACAGCTTCTCCTTTTTGGTTAAATTCAGTCCTGAAGTCTTGCACAGAGTACTTAAGATTTGCTGGCCAAAAGGCCTTGCTCGGCGTTCCAGAGTGCCTGGTGACTTTTCTCTGGCTCCTCGCAGGTCTGTTGAAAGGGGCCAGTGTTCAGGACCGGTGCTAAAGAAGCAAAAGGCCTGCTTTCTGAAAACTTCCACGTATTGGGGTCACGCTACACTTTAGCCTTAGTTCTTGTGTTAATGAGACAGGCATGTGTGTGAGGTACCTGATGAGATGGACACACTCGGTGAGTTTTGAGAGCAGAGTTTGCGAAGAGCGTGTGCTGCGCTTCCCTTTGTTATCTTAAACAGATTAAGGAGAACACTCCTGCCTTTTCATCTCAGGTCTCAGAAAATGTAAATGCTCAAACAAGTGCTGTAAAAATAGAACCGACTGTTTTGTTTAAACCAACAGCTCTCGCTGCCATGACCCCCCTGCTCTCTGTAAAGATTTTAGTTAGGTTACCTGTGCCCCTATATCAAAGCCTTGAGAAAGAAATCAATGCCTCATGGCTAAGACAAACAGCGCCAGCGTGCTGACTCGCCAGTTTCCTGACAGGTTTTGTTTTCCTAAAGGAGATGGGGAAAGAACAAGGAGCGGGAGAATTTCAGAGTATAATCATCATCAGTCAGCCATCTCCTCTGTAAACATGCCTTAAATCATAAAAGACAGGATTACCCTTCTCTGTTCTTTCCCTCTTTCTTGCCACCTGTCCCTTTTTTTTCGGTCTTTCAAAGAGCAGAGGCAGATGTGACTCGGGTAGTTCTGCAGGGAGGAAGATTGAACAGATTTATCCTGACTGCTGGAGTAGTCAAAAAAAAAAGGGGGGGGAGGGGGTGTCATTTAGATGAAAATCCCCATCAAGGGAAATAGTTGAGCCATTGCACGCTGCACGGAAACGTTTTTCACTGAGACAATAGTCAGGCCTGGGAGCTGGCTGCCCAGGGTGGGGGTTGAGGCACCATCCCTGGATGGATTTAAACATCATTTACATGTGGCGCTTCGAGATCTGGTCTAGTGAGGAACTTGGTAGAGTAGGGGTATTGGTTGGGCTTGGTGATCTCAAGGGCCTTTTCCAGCCTAACTGCTTTGGTGCTCCTGTTTTTAGAGAATCTCATTCAAGTAAAGAAACACCTTCAGCATCTTTTCTTCGGGAGACAAAGCTGGCACTTGTTGTTCCAAGCATCTGGGTGGTGTTCTGCTCGCTGACAGTGTCATCGTGTGCAGCACATCCAAACTGCATCATCCTCAGCCCTTGTTTGCCCTGAGGTTGTCCTTAGATTTGTTTGGCTGGATTTCCATAGAGGTGTAAGAACGCCAGCGTCTTTCTGGTGTGTGCACAGCCTGACTCCAGTAGAGCCTCTGACCTGGCCTCAGACTCCACCGTTCATTTCACCTCTGTTCCAGTGAGCTCCCGTAGGGTTAGCAACCCTATAGTGTTACAGGGATCAATGATCCTACTGTTGCTACCTGTAGCTTTGATTTTGAAATGTAATGCTGAAGACTAATGAGTCAGTATTGCCCTCTTTATTCAGACCATTGTTTGGGCACAGCATTTAATCCTGCTCTGTCTCCTGTACTCCCAGGCAGGCTTTGTCTAAGCATTGTGCTATTTCTTCGTAAGAACCGAACACCCTTTATTTTCCAGTCCCTGCTGTACCGCATCTTGTTACGCGGTGATGAGTTCTATCATCAGTAGCAAAGGTTAGCGTTGGTATTTTGATTGGCCACCCTTGGGAATGTTTGGTGCTGAAGCAGGGGTTGAAGTGATGAAGCCCTGTGCTTAGTCTGCTTGAAGGGTGTCTCATCTTTGCTTAGATGCCTGTGACTTGACTATTCCTCCTCTGCCGTGTGCAAGCCATGACGGGCGCCCAGAAGACCCTGCAATGTGCTCCAAACTGTCCGGTCACTTTTTGGGTGTCTGTCGAGTAATCACTTAATAATGACGTGAAATGGGCTGTATTTTCCTAGAAAGGTAGCTCGTGTTTAATAGGGTGAGTGCTGTTCGCCCTTGCAAGTCCTCGTGTGCTTCGTTCTGTTAGAGGAAGTCAGAAGAGGAAGTCGTTTACTTAAACCTCTGCTTGTGTCCTGGCTTTTTAACCGAGGTTTCTCCCCATAACCGCGGGATCACCTTTCTCAGTCATGATATCAGCGCAACGCCACAGCGCTGAGGAGTTTCTGAAGCTGAGTGCACAGGCAGGCAGTGCCTGCAGACATGTGCATTGAATTTGCAGGCTTCTTATGACGGTGGGGATGTTTGTGCTCGAGCACTGTGTTCCAGACACGTGTTCCCCATGTGTTCCAGACTATGACAAGAAAACCCAGGTATTGGTTGGGCTTGGTGATGTGTGTCTGGAGGTTTGTACGTGGGGTTACTTTTTGTTCCGATTCTTGAAGAGCCCCTCTTTTAGTGGGCCATCATTTCAGACTAACAAAGCGTAACCAGCCACTATGAGAAAGCAGTTAATCTCTGGTCACATTTAATGTGGTCAGCACGCTGAAATCTGCTGTTGCCACCTTAGGGTGCACCTCTGAGCACCAGAGGGTTTCATGCCTTTATTAAATTTGCTAGGCTGGTGCCTGTGTTACCACACACCATCACACACAGCAGCTCATGTCCTACAGACACAGCTTTATCGCGGAATGGTTTGGCTTGGAGGGGGCCTTTACTGTTCATCTAGTTTCAACCCCCTGCCATAGGCAGGGGCACCTCCCACCAGACCAGGTTGCTCAAAGCCCAGTCCAGCCTAGCCTCAAACACACTAGGGGACGGAGCAGACACAACTTCTGTGGGCATGCAGTTCCAAGTGAGACAGTTCCTGCTTTCAGCTGTTGCACTTGCGTAGCCAGTTCCCGTGTTTAACCCCGAGTGCTGGGAGGCCAGTCAGAGCTTCCAGCAGAGAAGTGCAACAGCAGTTCTTACTGCATTTGGGCAGAAACGAAACCACAACGGGCTAATGATATGGGAGTTTTGACTTAAAAAATAACCCCAGTGATGACCCTTTCTGAAGGAGAGGGTTGCTCTGGGTGATCTCTTATGACTTGAGTGTGTCAAGAAGGGACTGGAAAACACCTGCCATGGTGCTATTAGTGTGAACTTGGTCATACATCATGAGTGAGGGTGTGACTGCACCACGGTGGGAGTATCATGCTGCCCATGGCCTGTGTTGGCTATGGTTTTGGGGTATTATGTGGCTTGTTAGTGGCCAGTACAGCCTTTTGCTAGAGAGTGTTTGTTCTTCGTGAGGAAGATGTAGTTTCTTGCCTTTCTTCCCACCCAATTTCTTTGCTTTGGATGGTCTGTGGGATTTGGCACCAGAACTGTGTGTGCTTGTTTAAAGGAGTAGTACTGGACTGTGGCATGTGAGAGCAACACTTGAGAAGTACAGCGTGAACAAATGCAGTCTGGGAGACAACTGGCTTAGTGAATTCTGGAGTCATTTGTCCCTGGCATCGCAAGCATACTTAGATCTTTACCTGGCAGCTGCTAAGAACATACTGTTATGATACGATGTAGACGACTCCTTACAAGAATAATTAGGCAAGTCCGGGGTAACTCTGTGCAGCGCTTTAGCTGCCTTGAGACAACTGAACAGGATTTGCCTTTGGCTACTCCGAAGGCTTTCTGTGCTGTGACTTGCTGCTTAGAGCAGCTGCTGCCAGGTAGTGATGCGTTAAGGAAGGACGGTTTATTTCCCCACAAGCCTCCTCGAAGCGTGAGGGGATCCCAAAAATCAGGATCAGAGCTTTGAAATGGGTTCACTGACGGTGGCTGTCGCACAGAAGTTTTACACAGGCCTTCCGCTTTTACCCGTTTGGGAGAAGGTCCCTCGTGATTACTGGTGGCATAGGGCACGAGCGGGTCCAGGTGGCCAAACGTGGTGCTGTGCGAGAGGACGGAAGGACGTGTCCCGGCTGTCGAGGGCTGGCTGGCTTTGTCAGTGTCCTGGAGTGCCCTGCTTGCTCAAGCAGGGGCTGGAGCCATCTCATTTTCGTGGGCCTGTGGCTCAGGAATTTGCCAGGTCTTTGAGCGCTGCTTCTCAGGAATATTACCCAAGATTTCTCTGGATTGTGCGTGTTCCAGCAGTTCTTCTCTAGGTGTTAACCTGCCTGTGACAGCAGTTCTTGGGAAGAAATATTCCTGCAGTTAGCTGGGGTGTTTCCATGGTGCTGTCAGCAGGAGAAACAGGCTTGTTTTGTCTGAGCCTTTGAAAGCGGTTGATGAAAACAGTTTTGTTTACTCTCTTAGGATTGCACCGACTGCAGAGCAATAGGACATTGACCATGGCTAGTCCTCCCCAGCAAAAGACCCAGCCCGGGTGTGGAACCTGTGCGGTGACCTGAGCTAGGTTGCTGCCTGTGTTCTTGGTGCAGCCAGCAGAAACTTCTCCCAGCCCGGTGGCTGTCCCTGACGGTGCCAGGCCTGGGCTGTGCACACTGTTTGCACAGCCAGCTTTTGCGTTGCTGAACTGTGAGGTGACCCCTCAGGGGGTGCTGGGGTTTGTGAGTGTTCACAGAGTTTGTGTTCGTCCTCAGCAGCTGGGCTCTCCAGTGCAGGAGTCACTTCTCTCATGACACGCAGGGAGCTCTGCATTGTTCCTCACCTCACCCCCTGCTACCAAAGCCATTCAGACAGCCCAGGACAGCAGCGTGTGAAGGAAACAGCACCAGCAGCAAATTCCTTTTGTACATAAAAAGGGGATGCTCTTACGATGCCTAGATGTCAGATGCAAGTAGCCCTGGCATCATCTCTAAAAGGCAGGACTTTGCTGAGGACTTTGCCTACATTTTGTGTCCAGGGATAGTGCTGCTGCCCCCGCACCTGAAGTATTTCAGCAGTAGTTATTTGAAAGAGTTGCTTGCTGTAGGTATCACCTTGGAGCTCCTTTGAAATGCGCTGCCTGCAGAAAAATGGAGAAATGTTTGTAACCCGTTAGTTCCCCAGTCTTGCAACCAGAGATGACAAAGCTGTTGCCTAGTGGGAGGCCTGTAAGGGCTGTGGAGTTTGAAGTGTGTGTGCATGGCACGCGTGTGTGCACACTGCATCTTCTCATCCCTCTGCAGTGTAAACCCGTGCCACGCTGAACTGGGGTGTAGTGTGTGTGTGCAGAAAGAGAGGCAAAGGCTAAATTGTTTGCATTGGGCTGTGCTGGGACACCGCATCTGTGATTACAGGATGTGTGTGGAGGGCTCCTGCAATCACTTACACTAGTGAGCTGCACGTCACCACGAGGAGGGCTGTACAGGATGGTCGCTCCTGTGTCAGGATCTGCTGAAGGACAGAGCTTGGGTGGACTGTCTAAGTAGGCGATGGTGGAAAAAGGTTTCCTGCCACTCAGTCGGATACTGTAAGCAAAGGCCTTCTCGATCCATTCTCTAAACATCCTGGCTCAAGTGCAGAAGTGGATCTTCCTGCAGACTGCCCACAGCATGCGGACGTTGCCCACTTGGAATAACTTTTCCGGAAGGCTTCCTCTCTAAAGGCCTCCTTGACACGAGTGCTTTCTTCCTTGTGCTCTACCTGGTGTTGGAAGGGGAGAGCCTGACGCTTGAGGTGTGGTGGGATGGCAATGGCAGTATAAGGCACAATAGGAAGGGTGCAACTGCAGTTTATAAAACTCGCCGGCTGATCAATAGCTGCTCCCATGTGCCGCGTGGAGAGAGGCTGGCTGTGACAGAGCACCCGTTGTCAGCGTAACACCCCGCTGGAAACCCTGCAGAAAATGAAGGATGAATTCTTTGAGCGTTTGGGAAATGTGGGATGCTTGGTCTGCCAAATACTTCAGGCAGGATGAATCCGCCCCTTTCCTAACTAGGATATTTCCTGAGTTCTCAAGTTATTTGGGGATTAGCATGAAATGTCTCTTTCTGGATCAAAGCCTGGGCAATAGCAAATGTGGAAATAAATGCTCAGGAGAACAAAAAGAGCAGTTCTGTTTGTCAGCTGTGCGCACGCCTAGTGCAGAAAGGCTCTGAGAACAGCTTTGTCTTATGGAAGTCTTCAGGATTCCTGCATACTGAGGAATTTATAACGCTGCTCTTTCTGTTTGTGGAATATGTCTTTGGGGTGTTTGTGAGAGCCAAAGCCAAACCATGGTAAGGTAGATGCTTTAAACTCCAGCAGGGTGCTCTGTTTGTAGGAGCCATGGCACCGTGCGTTACGCTGACTGTAATTGTACCATCTCTGCAAAGAAGCCCCAAACCCCTGGTGCAGGTCTGGATTCCACAGGTGTCAGCTATTGGTTTCTTGGTTTCTTCAAGATTGACTCTGCACTGCACAGTGCTGTAGTATCTCTGTCTCAACAACAACTCCTTCGTGTCAGGTGGTCTCTCTGGGGTCAGCAAGGGGAAAATACGAGGGGGAAGTGACTGGGCGTTAACAGCTTCCCACAAGATAAAGCGCAAACAGGGCTCCCTTCACGCAAATCCAGTTACAGGGTGTGAGTGGGGACTGAATCCTACTGGATTCCTGCAATTAGGAATATAGGCCTCGTGCTCCAGAAAACAATTAACAAGTGTTTATAGTGCTGAGGGAACTCTGAGTAGGAGCTGGTTATAGCAATTCATTCTGGTTATTGGCCGTTCTTCCCCTTCTCTATTTATAACTAATTCACTCGGGACTAGCAGCCAAGGCTGGAGCTGCACTGCATGTCACGTCATCTTTCTTCTTCTCACCCTGCAGATGGTGCAGGTTGAAACAAGGGTGCAGTTGTTTAAGCCCCCTTTAAACTCTATAAATGTTCAGTGGTCCTAAGCTGTGCTTTTGAATCACACCTTGCAAGACTCATCCCTCCTCTGTTCAACTGATGGGGTCACAGCAGAGGGGGGAGGAGTCGGCACCACTCTCCTGGTGTTCTGACTTGGTTAGAGATGGAGGTGGGACAATGCCTTGGGGTCATGTAAGGAGATACATGGAGCGTTTTGGTCCAGGTCACTGGATCAATGCGGAACGTGCTTAATGTGCTAAAAGCTCATGTCCATCTGGTCAGTACTTCAGTGCTGCTCTTAGGTGGCAGATGTCCTCGCTGCAAATGCAGCTATCTGTATGGCACTGAACAGAGCCGTTTCTTTTGCAGCCTCAGCTGAGCACGTACAATCAAATTAAATGGAGGAACTTAGCTGTGCAAAGTCAGTCATGATGGTGTAAGACTTCCTCTGATTTCAGATTCTATCATCCAGACTGCTCTGCTGCTCGTGGTGAAGAAAATAGTGGTGGCAGAATTTGGTATAGAGTATGTTGCTGCTGTTAGAGCGTATCCAGAGCGCTGTTGGAACTGCAGTCCCAACCTCCCTGGATCACCTCACTTTAGCTCTGTCATACAAAACAGTGTCCAAGTGGTCCAGAATTAAACCTGGAGCATAACTTCTCAGCATTTGTGCAGGGTGGTAGGTTTGGTTCCTGTTCACATCTGATGAGAGCTCCCCTTGTTTGGGAGAAGGGAGGAGTTTCTGAGAAGGAGCTGGTAGGGGTCTGACTGACAGGGCAACATGGTGGTGTAGATTGTGCACAGGACTCTGTTCTGCTCAGCCTGCCTGGTGCCTGCTCTCTGTCGTGGTAAGGTGCAGTGCTGCTGTGCAGTGACTGAGCTGCTTCACACCTGCTGTGACCAAACACACGGTGTATGTGATGTGCTGTATGTGGACATGATGGCACACCTTCATATGCTTCAACAGAAATGCTTTTGTGTTTGAATCGAGAGGAACTGCGGGGTAGAGCTGGTCACCTGCCTCACAAGGGAAGGTTAGTGAACTTCTCTGCCGTGTGCCTCAGCCACAAGTCTCTGCTGTTTCTTTTGTGGTAGGAACTCTGCCATCACAGAGGGCGTCAGGAGGTTGGCTCCACGTATTGTACAGCTGCGTTATCATTAACAGTATAAAGTGCTTTGATTCTGCTTCTCGCATGCTGGAGCAGACACCCTTTCACAGTGTTTTTAGACTTTAAACCCTCTTCCTGTTCAGCCCTACCACACCTCCTCCTCTTGCCCCCCTCATCGTTATTCCTTTCTATCAGGAAAAGAATTGTAAGCGCAGGCACTCTGCTAACTCTCAACCTGAGAGAGACGGAATTGGTTTACTTGGCTGGGAGCCACAGAACTAAGTGAACCTGTCATAGGAGTCTTACCCACTTATGAGAAAAGTCTGGCTTTAGTTTCAACAATTTAGTGATGAAATTCAAGCGTGGATAGCAGTTGTGGTTCACAGTCTCGGGAGAGGAACACTAAAAGTCTTCATTTCCAGCTCTGTCCTTGCACCTCCTGCACTGGTGGGATCGCTCAGAGCCGGACGAGGCTCCAGCTGTCGGGAGATCAAGTGTCTCACGGCAGTGCCTGCTGTGGTGCTGAGCTGGTCTGGAGGGGCCAGAGGAGGATTGGTGTCCCTGACAGAAAACGGAGCCGGGCTGTTCATGCAGATCTGCAGCTCCGGCAGTTGGTTTCGCTGGCAACAGGACAGAAGCTCTGGTGCAATTAATCTTTGTCTGGCCTTGTGTGGTAGCCCTGCTTGGGTTTATGTGCTGCCTCTGACTGCATCCTGGTGAAAAGGAAGGCGGCAGCAGGACGCTGGGAGGTAGCTTAGCTCACTGGCCAGGAGTCTCCCTTTGCCTTCAGGCTTTTTCTGGCTTAATTTTGTGCGGCTTTGGTGAGCTTGCACTGTTACTCAGTTAACTTCCAGGGTGCAGCCTCAGACAGGTTGTTTCCTGGGGTTGATTAGTCCACATCCAACTTCCTGATTCCACAAACAGAAGCGGGAGGTTGAGGTGGTGGGAGCGGTTGCCAGGCATCATGCACCTACCAGAGGTTCTGAAAAACAGACTTGAGCGATGGGTTTGAGGAGAATCCCCTTCGCACTGGTTGTTGCTTTTTATGAGAAGTGCTGCGTACAAGTAGACTGCTGCCCAACTGCTAACCTTCCTAGCCCTCTTCTTCTGTGGGAGATGAGCAAAAGCCTCTAGTGCAATCAGGATCAGCTGCCCTGGTAGCTGTTTCCCTGTGCAGTCAGTCCTCATCAGGAAACAGCAAAGTCTGTCAGACGCTGGGGTTTTGGTTTTCTGTTCCCTGAGTGAATGAAGACGTAGCGATGCTCTCAGTGAAAAGAAAGGGTCCTGGGATGGTTTTTTATCTTTAACTGAGAAATTTGAAGGGGTGGAGAAGAGTGTGGTTTGTTCTTCTGTTTCATTTTCCTGTCCTTCAGAGAACAGATGTTGGCGTTACGTTTATGGCACTCCAGCAGTAAACCCTTGCCTCGCCTTCAGCATCAGCGTTAGAATGAGAAGTTGCGTGCCGTGCCACACGGCATGTGTGAGTTCCTGCTCAGTGTTGACTCAGGCTGCTAAATTCTGGCAGGAAATGCTTTATTAGAGAGCTGGCCAAGGAATCTGTAAGGGCATGCTTTAGTTATATTGGCTAGGGACTCTGGAAGGGCCCTGAGTTTCCATCAAGCGGTGACAGCCGTTGTGTTTTGCCGGTTGTTGCCTCCTGCCCCGCACATGGACATAACGGTGTGTGCTGAACGGAGGTGGGAACAGCACCCAGCAACCCTGTCAGCTGCAGCACAGGCTCCTTTGGCAGGTAGCACAGGGAGCGTGTGTTCTGTGGAGGTACTGGACTGAAATTATGTGTTTGCAGTGTTAATTGTCGTGCCCGCTGTACGAGTGCTTGTCTGTGAAGATGTGTGTGTAATGACTTGTGTTGCTCGGAAGCTTTTCTGTGTGCTGTTGTCTGAACAACCGGAACTGTGTACAGAAGGCATCACCAGTGCTGTGGTAACGTTCACGTTCTTCTGCTGAGCTCCCCTCTGGTGTCAGTCACCCTTTCGGAACCCAGGGGCACAAGCTGCTTCAAAGGTACCTCAGATGGAATTGGCAGGGGCTCTCACAAATGAGAGTCTGGTCCTGACTGCTCCTCAGTTGCAAACATTTATTGCTGTTGTTGCCTGGCTGTTATCAAGAAATGCAGACCTGGGATCTGTTTTGGGTGAGGGCTGTTTGAACTGTACATGTAAGCACTGCAGACCTACCAGCTGTATTTGAAATCAGTCCTTTTTTCCTTCCTGGGGCTCTTTGATTCTGACACATCTGGGTGCCTTGGTACCCTTTCTGCAGGTAACTGACAGCTGGGAATCGAGTTATTGCTCTTTGTCTTCTGCCAAAGGCTGTTTCTCTCCTGACCTGTACCACATCCTGATTTCAAATGCTTCTCTTGCTGCTGGCTGCAACTTCACCCTCAGAAAGGACTCGTTCCACGAGACTCTTGGGGGATGTCACGCTAGAGTGGACCTCGTCCCTCTGCTGCTTTCCCATTAGACTTAAGCTCCTCAGAGCTGGTCGAAACCAGTCACAGTCTAAAGATGGAGAGTTGGGAAGACTGTTAGGGGTTTTGTCCAACAGTGAGTTACAGGTTCCCAGACCTTTTTTTATAATCACAGACTGACTCGGGTTGGAAGGGACCTCAGTGCTCATCTACCCCAATCCCCTGTCATGGGCAGCAGTGCCTCTCAACTGGATGTGGTTGCTCAAGGTCCCACCCAACGTGGCCTAGAACACATCCAGGAAAGGGGCAGCCACAGCCTCTTCACTTGTCCTATTGCTAGATCCTCTTGTCAAAAGTCCCTCTCCAGCCTTCTTGTATGTTCCTTTCAGGAAGACAGCTCTGCAGCTCTAAGGGCCCCCCACCCTGCCCTGAGCTTTCTCTAGGCTGAACAACCCCATCTCCCTCAGCCTGTCCTCAGCCCAGAAGTGCTCCAAGTGTGTGACATTCATCTCTTGCCACCCTCCCAGATAGGGTCTGCATGCAGACTGAGTGCTGGCAGTTGTCACAGCTCCTTGCCAGTTCCTCGGCTGCGCCCCAGATCTGTTGGCGAGACCCGTGGCTGGCTCTCCAAATCATGCTGCAGACCAGCATTTCCCACGGTTAGTTCTTCAGATGCCGTGATCTGTGTGGTGTGTTTGCTCCTCCTTTCTGGTGGACTGCAGCTGGGATTAGCGTTGCCCCTCTTCTACAGGCTCTGCCTTCCCTTAGGAGGAGAATGTAAACGGTAGCACTTCTAGAAAACTCTGAGAGTGGGGCTGGGGTTTGACTGCAGAGGAAGTAAATACTGCAGAGAGGGCCAGGCAGGCTCAGCCTTTGCGGTCCAGCATCGTTTCCGAGGTTTGGGAATGAGTGTATTGTCCTGACATGGCATGACTCCTTGCTGGTTTTCCTTATACATCCAAACCTCAAACTGAGGAGTCCCAATGTGTTTGGAAAACAGCACAGTGATAGAGTCTTCAAGTGAAATGGTACTAGGGATGAGAGGCCAGGATGATGGCAGAGTTGCTTGATCATCACGTGTTAACACTCTGTCAGGCATGGCCACTGCTTGCTTCTCTGAAACATAATCTTGCAGCAAGGAAAGAGGAACTGGGAATTGCGTGCAAGCATTCGCTCTGATGGCAACACTCGAGATTAGGAAGGTTGCCTGTGGTTTCCTTGGCTTCAGTTTGTTTTCCCATTTCAAGGAGGAAGAGGAACACACTGTGTCCTGTTCTGTGGTCAACATCTGTATGGTGGGAACAGAGTCCTCCGTGGAGAGCAGTGAGGTGCCTTAGGGGGCACCTAGCAGCCCCAAAGCACATGCAGGACAGTAGAACGCCCTTTCCTGCCCTGTCCTTTGGCCTCTCTGGAGGCACAAACACACGCCACACTGCCATTCTGTAACGGGAACTCTAGCAGCAGCAAGGATAATGTTAGCTCTGCCTTTTTCTCACCATTGTGATACTTGCATTTGATACTTGGAAATACCAGCCACGCTAGCCTGCCTCTGCCTTGGCGCAGTGGCAACTGAAGAGCTGCTCTCTCACAAGGGTCTGGAGGAGACGAAGTTGATTGCAAGGCTTGCGAACCATTTGGCACGGGTACTGTGTCTGCTTGGATGTCTTGAAATGATAGCACCTGGCTTTGACTGATCACGAAACCCATCTGAGTGGTGTTTGATTCAGCTTCACCTTGTTGTAACTGGGTGACTTCTATCTGAAACCAGTGATGAAACCTTGCTGCAAATAAGGAAGGAATGGGAGTTGGTATAAAAGGAGTTAATTTTTCTAGGACAGTTGATCACACTAAATTCCCTTTGTCCCAGTGTAAATTCCACAGGGCTCAGTTCTGCAGCCTCGTCCTTTTCTGCCCTTCTCGTTCAGGAGGTAACGAGGAACATGACTGCCTGTGCAGCTGCGTACGGGGCTTTCCAAAGCCGTGCCTAGCAAAGCGTTTGATGATAGCCAGCGCTGGGGGTGAGCACTCAGTAAAAATCCTCTGCGTTTATTTTTATTTCTAGGTCGTAAAAAGAAAAATAGGCTCGCTAGGCGGTGTGGGCTCGTGTAAAATCCTGTTTGGCTGGGAAATGAGCGTCCTGCCTCTTCTCTCCTAGCCTGCTATGGTTGTTGACTCTTCGCTTGCAGAAGGCCGAAGGTCCTGAAACAAGTGAGGAGGGGGCAGGAGGAGATTTGCTGCGAGGAGCCGCAGCGGCAGCGCTTGGTGCCTGCAGCCATGCCTTGGTTTGAATGTAATCTGCTCATTTGTTGTCAGTGGAATGAAATTATTGTACCACCCCGGCTCGTTCTTTGATAACCAAGTGAGTGAATGTATGCAGATGATGAAATGAGCTAAGACATCTCGAAGGTCTCTCCCAGAGAGAACAGAAGCAAGAAGCCTAGTTCAAAGCCTTGAACAGCCTGTACAGGAGCTTATCCAAAGCAGGAGTGCTTTGGTGGGACTCACCTGAATGGGGTAAGCAGCATCCAGAAAACTAGTAGATCTTGTCCTGTGGATGCTACCACCTGTGTGGTCTAGTGAGGAGTTTTCTGTACTGCTCGTAGGCAGAAGCTGCTGTCTGTGTGTGGGGCAAGGATTTTCCCAGCCTGTGTCAGTGGTGACCTGTTAAACAGCCAGTGGCTCCAGCTTCAGCAGTACCTTTGCCTCAGCCAGTTTATTAAAAGTCCTGTGCTTCCTCTCTCCATCTGACGAAACAGGGTGGTGGTGAGCAAAACTGAAGTAATGGTGTGTTCCCTACCTCCTCTTGAAAGCCTCACTCGAGAGCTGTTGCCCTGAAAGTGTGCCAACGCTGCGTGCAGCCTCCTAGTCTGTAGCTCCATGGTGCAGAACTCTGTTTGCCTCCTTTTGTAGGTGGCAAGCGAAGGCTCCTGGAGGCTGGGGTGTTCCTTTGCGCAGTTGACAGCAGTGGCATTTTGTTCCTGAAGGTGAATGGAAGGTGTGCTGCCTGAGGGAGATGGAGCTCGTGTCTCAGGAGCTCCCTGGCATTGTGTAGATTGCTAAACGAAGGCAAAACAGCCGTTCTGGTGTGTGGTACAAGTGTCTGCAGAGGCTCAGAGAGACCTTTACAGAGATTTAAGTTGGTGCCTAGTTGCCTTTCTTTAAGCTTTGCCTAGAGTACTAAAAATTAACGTGTTTCCTCTTGGTCTCTTCCCTGTCTCCATTAGACTCGCACTGAACCCACAGAGCTAAGGACCACTGTTTGCTGATGGTGGAAAGCAACAGTTCTTGGCTCAAGAGGGGCGGTTGCTTAATGAACACTTTGTCCAAGTTACTGCCTGGGAGCAGTGGGTTGAACAGAGGGGTGAAATTCTCCTCGAGGTGTCTTCTCCTCACCTTTCCATGGCATCGAGGAGCGTTTGCAGTTTAGAAACAGGCGCATTGGTAGCGAGTTGCAAGGAATAACTTCGTTGGTATTGTTGCTGTGTTTTCCTTGCTATTCATAGACTGTCATCAAATATGCAGCTTCACTTGCTGGTATGTTTTTGGGCAGAATTACTACTGAGAATAGGATTGGACTCGTGCCACTGAAATCACAGTAAGCTCGTGTTTTTTCCTGCCTGGAAGACTGCTGAATATCTCAGAGGACCAAGCCATTAATAATTGAAAATCCTGGATACATGAGTCTTTTTTTTCCTTTTCCTTGCTTTAATTTCCTTTTCCTTTTTGTTATCTGAAGCTGCCACTTCTTATTGTCTGGCCCATCTTTTGTCCATCAGCTTTACATATGAAAGTGTAAAACACCACTTATTTTATGAAGAGTACTCACAGGGGAGCAGGACCAAGGTCTGCCCTATTCCGGGAAAGCCCTGCGTTAACCCTGGAGGTTTGCGACAGCTGCCCTGAAAGCAGTGAGCACTGCTAATGGGAGAGCCTAGGAGCTCTGCTGTGAAAGCACAGAGTGAGGAGCTCACAGGCAGTTCTTGTTTCCCTGCTGCATCTTCCCTGTGGGACTTTGTTCACAACGTTGGATTTTCTGGGCTCAAAGATCAAGGAGCAGGGTGCTTTCTGTCTTTTTCGCTTGTGTTCCCGGGCTGCTGTGGGGAAGATGGGGAGCAGAGGTGGGCATGTTTCCTCTTAAGAACTAGGTCACGCATTTTACTCTCTTCATACTGCAGTTTGCTGCACGAGCTGCTGGGACACAGCGGCACTGGAGTTCTTTGGAATGAACCCCCCGTTCTGTGCAGTTTGGTCACCTTGGCCCAGTGTGTCCTGTGAAGATCAGTGCTGGGCGCTGCTGGAGGTCTGCTTTGTGGGTTGAGCAATGGTCTGTGTAAGGCATAGGGGTACAAACTGAGCTATGGATCTGGTCCTTTTAAGAGTTAAAGATGGAATGAGTTGAGGTGAAAGTAGGGGAAGGTCTAGAGACAAAGGCTGGCACAGAAAACGGGGTGGTTGGAAGTAGACGCTGCAGCTCGTATCCAAAAGTTTACAGAGCTTCTTGTAGGAAGCTGCTTGTGGTTTCCCCTCTGTACCACTGGTTGCTGGGAGACTGTGTTGAAGAGAAGCCATCCAGCAACTCTAGAGCAAAGTGTTTTAGAGATGGATGAAGAGTGTGTGTGTATGTATGGACGTGTGTGTGTATATATATAGTCAGAACACATTTTTCCATGGTTGTTTCTAAGTGAGCTGGGGAGGAACAGTGAAGGGAGGGAGGCAAAAGAAGGATTTAAAGGAGACCGTCTTTATTCCCTGCTGATTCACTACCTAAAAGAACTGTATAATGAGAGGATGCCCTACAGCTTCATTAGAAGAGAAAGCCTCCGTGCTTCCTTTTGTCTGTTTTAATTGGACAGTAATGGGAGAAGCAGCCTACCATCTTAATGAGCTAGTTCAGTGTTGTGCAGTAAACCCTTCACAACTGCTGGCACATCTCCTCAGCGTTGGAAAACCTGGTGTGCACGTCCATGAGATGTGGGCACTCACTGTTGGAAGGGTGCTTGGGCTGGCATATGAGAAACCAGAAGCAGGTAATGTTTCTTGGGAGCAACCTTTTCAGAGGATGCTGAAAATACGGCGTCTGGACCAAGGGCCACACTCTTGAGCCACGAGTGGTGTCACCTCTCCGCTGTACAGGGAGAAGGCAGAGAAGCAGGAGGCGTTGGGGTGTTTAAAGGTCTGTTTTATTTGGTGTTCTGCAAGCAAAAGGTAGATGGACCTTGCAGTTCCGTCCATGTCCTTTTCTGTGCTGAAATCATGGGTAGAGGAAGTGGAAATCTCATGGTTGTTTTTTCTCACTCCTCAGCGCTTGGCTGTTGTCTCGGCTTCCTTTCGGAGCACTGGTGTGCATGGGCAGTGGTGTGACACAGTCGCCCCTGTTTGTGTGTGTGTTTGAGAGAGAATCCATTGTGGGCTGCTGTTCTGCTGCTGTGTGCTTCTCACAGCTACAGTGGCTGTATTTTAAAGTGATTTCTCTTTGTTAATGGACTTGTAAGGCTTTGCCTGTAAGGTCAACGAGCAGGTATAAATGAGCAGATACTTGGGGTCAGAATTACCCAGGGATGGAGGCTTGTTTTGCTCTGTAGAGGCTGTGGATTCCATAATGGAAAAGGAGGTCTAAAATGAAATGATGTAACCAAAAGAAAGCAGCTGAAATCATTTGACAGCGGAAGAAGATGCTCCAATATCCCAGTTACTCTGGGATGAAACACAATTGTTGGCATGATTTAGCGGCAGGATAACACAGAGAGTGTCGCTGCAGTTGTTAGTGTGTGGTCAGAGGCGCTGGTGTTTGCCACAAGCCCTGCCCACGAAGGGTTGGGTTTTGGTCATGGTGTTGGACTGCTCTGAGCTCTGTCGCTGCTGCACATGGTCTCTTGCAGCAACAGACATCCCACAGGAAGGTTTGAGATTAAAAGTAGTGAGAAGAAAACCACTTTGTAGACTGAATGTCTCTCTAGCCTACGGGTTTGGTGATCAGTGTTAGCGTTACAGACACGAGAGGGACTGAACGTTTTCTGTTCTGCCTCAGATGGGTGATGTCCTGGGTGTCTGACACAAGCCTTGTGTTTTCAAAGCTCTCCTTGTTTTGAATACATCTCTAAGTGTCTGACACCAGGCCCCTTTGGCCTGATTTTTGAGAAGTGAAGAATGTGCCTGGAGCCACAACAGGCTGCAGACAGTGCGAGCTGCAGGCCGTCCCCCTGTGTGCCCAGTTACACGACCTCTGTGGTGCTGCGCAGCCGGGGGGCTGAGGGAGGGAAGAGGGAAGACAAGTCTATTCACTGGTGTGCAGGAACGGTGGAGGAGAGGACTGGCATAGCTGTAGGGGATTGAACTGGCGTTGTAGGGCCAGAGTGAGGAGCAGCATCTGTGCGAGATGGGACAGTCGTGAAAACCTCCCCAGATCTCCATCCAAACAGTCTGGTCCTGTGATCGTCGCTTGTCTGCCACCTCAGGATCTAACTTTGGGGGGCAGACCGCAGCTGGCGAGGTCTGGTGCTTAGCAGGTGCAGCACGAGGACTGCGCTCTGGTGGGAGCAGAGCTGCCGTTGCAGAGTTCTGTCAGTCTGCTCGTTGCGTGTGCCGGGTTAACAGTCTGTGAGCCTGGGATGAAGGGGTTTGTCTTGTTTTCTTTAAAGCGCTCTGATTTGCTGCCTTTCTGGTTTGAGGGCTCTGTCTTATTGCTGGTAGGTGACCTGTTAATATCCGGGAAGCTGAAGGTTTTGAGAAAGGATTGATGCCCTCAACATAACAAAGATTCCTTAGCATTAGTCCGTTCTAACAGCCAAGGCAATTTTCCACATGGTGGCTTTATGGAAATGGGCTGCAGCTCCCGCCGACCATGACCAGAACATTACAGGAAATGTATTTTCATGGAAGATTTGCCGCGATTGCCAACTGGAGAAAGGGAGGGGGACAGGGGTTTGTTCTGTTAATGGACAACCGCGTGCCATGATGTGAATCCCCTCTGTTGAATTAAATTGGTTTGCATTTTCCGCCGTTGCTCGCGCTGTGCTGGAAGAAGTAGTCACCGATACGCCCTTTCGCTCTGTGAGGACCGGGGTGTGCTGGCACAGCACGGCGCCCTGTGCTGGGATGGGGTGCCCAGCAAACGCAGTTAGGTGTCTGACCAAGATAATTCAAGCAGCACAAGCAGTCAGAGTGTTTCCATGGGGTGGCTCACTCAGAACCAGAATTATTAGAAACTGGCGTTGCAGCCTCGGGCTGCGGGTGGCGGGATCGCCTGTGATTTACAGGAGGGCCAAACGGGATTTTCAGTGCGCAGAAATTACTGCCCAGGCCTGGCTTTACACGTGGGAACGGTCTCTGTAAGCTGGAACTCTAGCCTGGAAGTCTGCGAGTTTGGGTGGGTTCTGGAGCACTGTGAGTGGTCTTTTCTGTAGCTGCTACAGCTGTGAGCTTGATCCTTTCCAAGTAGGAGCAGGAATACTATGTGGTCGTATTTATATGTGAAAATGTTATCTGTGCTGGGAATGTGTGGTTGCTTGCAGGAAGAAGCACTGCGCGACTGATTCCCCTATGGTAAATATTTGAATTCCAGTAGGTCTGTTATCGGTTCCATATGAGATGTTTTCCAGCTCGCACTGTGTGCACAGGAGATGGGAACAAAAGAGAGGCAGGGGAGAGCAGAGAACACTGGTACCCTCCCCTAAACTAAACTCCTTGCTTCTGCCAGAGCAGATGGGAGCTGTGGGGAGGGAGGGACGCCTCTTAAAGACTTACGTAGGGTTTTATGGCTTGTGGCTGTATTTAGTTTTCCTGCAGCTTAATTTCAGCCTTCTCTTGTAAGAAGCATAAAGCTGAGCTTTGTAAGTTTGCATTGACCTTGATACTGGAGGGGCAGCTCTGTTGAAATAGAGTTCAGTAGTGATTTTACTGGAAATTAGCAAATGTCATTCTGGAAGAGCGTGAGGGGTGGGATTTGCTCTGTGAAAGTAGGCTTCTGCCAGGCTGGGCTGGGGTGGTCAGCCTGCTCAGATGGTAAAAATACTGTTTGTGAAAATAGTTTTGCAGGGGTTGAGGTTTTCGTAGTGATGTCTGGAATTCGCAGCGGTTGTGTTGGTTTTGCTTTGAATTTACTGTAGAAGAAAGTTTTAATGTCTGCTGTCTGATGTTTGTAATTACATGAGTGGGGAAAGAGGAAATGGTGGAGTAAGACTAATTTGGAGCAATTACCCTGCGCACACAATAGCTGTCTGTCTTGACAAGTTGCCAATCTGCATGGTAGGCAGCTTCTGTTATTAGTCCTGCAGTTACCCCTGCCCAGCGAGAGGAGTGGGCTTGCCAAGCACAAAAGCTGGGGTGAGGGCTTGAAGCTCACCCTGTAGAGGAGGTGCTGTTTTGTCCTAAGAGCCTGTGTGGGTGAGTGTGGGTGATAAACGTTTGTGTGATATAAACATCGCCAGTCTGGTTTTAATTGTCATCTTGTCAGCAGCATCGTAATGACTCTGCACAGCCTGTCCTGCTCTACCCGTCACGTCCTGACATGAAGTGCCTTACACAGATGGCAATACCGAGGCAAGCTGGGAAGTCGGGGAAGAGGGAGCACGGTGGAGAAGCAAGGGTCTTGGAGGAGATGGCACTGCTTTATGCCTAAACTGAGGTGTGGTGCTTATTTCTTTGTGAAGCTTGGTGCTGGGAGTGAGAGGGTAGTGAGGGTGGATGGTCTTCAAACATTTCTGGAGCATCTTGAACATCAGGCTTTGACAAAGACGTGCAGGGCTCCAGACACTGCAGAAGTAGCTTAACTGAGAGCTGAGCTGGGGAATCAGTCCTGCAGCCCTGTCTGTGCAGTAAGTAGGAGCAGGGAGGGAAGCCCACACATGCCCTGTGTGAGTCCTGCTGTTTCTGTGCTTTTGCCTTTTATGGACAGTAGCCATTCTTCTTGGTGAGGATAATTGAAGTGCAGGCTATTTGGTGGAAGACCTGGAGTTCGATAAAGCAGTCAAATGAGACACAGTGAAATAGTGCGGTCATTTTACAAATCAACAGTCCCATCAATGACTATTTCCACCTGAATGGAGTGGCTTCTGTGCTAGATGGAGTATGACATGCCATCTCGTATCCCAAGACAGAGTTATTAAGCCAGCGTACCATGCATGAGTTCTTAGCGCGCTATCATCAGAGGACTGTTAAATATTCACTGGGACAGGAGGAAGTGCAGGCTGTATGAAGAAAATAAACCTCTCTTCTGCCAACTGACTGTTAAAAACTTGTCGACAGCGCAACCGTGCCGCACTCTGCACTTGGAGAGCTCTGTGCAGCTTCTTCCCCTTCCGAGTGCTGTAAGCAAGGCGGATTCTGGAAGAGAAAGGTTCTCTCCTCTATAGCTGGGCCAGACTATGGATTTCTTCACCTATGGGTAGATGGATGCGGTGCTTACAAAAAAGTGGCTTTAATCATTCACGTGAGCAGTGCTCAGCCTTGGATAACTCCGAGATAAATGAGCCACATGCACCTGGTGCTTGGTGCACCACCGCAGAAACAATCTGCTTCCAGTCAGCCAACAGGTTATTTAGTTGATGGATGTCTGTAGACACTTGCTGGCGGGGATGAATGTCGTAATGCTTTTTGGGGAAGAAACAATGTCTTGACAACGCCTGTTTTCAGAATAAACATCAGACACTTGCTCTGGAAATAGCATCAAAAGCTCGATGTCAACCCATGAAAGCTGAGAAATGCGGAGTTAAGGCAGAGGAGTCCCTGAGGTCTTTGTTTCCATTGGTCATCACAGCATCATGACACGCAGCGTTTTAACTGAGGGCCTCTTATGTGCGTGTGAGGGTGGGTGCACGTAACAGGAGCCTTACAAGTGGGTGCAAATGGCAGAGGGTCTGTCTTTGATTTCTCTGGTCGTCGCAGCACTTCAGATGGTGGAGCAGTCTTGTTCTGCTTGTGCAGGAGGTTCTCGGCATCTGATTATCCCGGTGACTATCGTGTTTGGGTATTTTTTTGTTTGGTCACGACGGTGGCGGTGGCCTCTGCGTCTGGATTGTCTGTGTTTCCTTGTCTTGTTTCTCTGGTTACCCAGAAGCGGTAGCTAGCTGCAGGCACCGCATTAACGTGTCTCGGTAGTTCACTTGCCCCTGTGGTTTCACAGTGGGTCTTCCCCGGGGGACTACGAGTGTCTTTCTTTTGCAAGTGGAAAATAATAGGCTGAAGGCAAAGTTTGGGAAGCTGCTTCCTGTTTTTTATCAGTGCCTTACAGAAAGACTTGGGCTTATGAAAGAAACCGGCGTTGATCCAGAAAAGTCCCGGCTGCCTCCTCGCCATTAATAGTAAGAGAGTTCAACAAGCGTTGCTGTGAAACAGCCGAGCCTTACCGTCAGTGACTGTCTGTGCTGAATGGAGCCATGGCCTCAAACACACCTGCAGAAGGGGCAGCGATGGCTGCGATGACGGTAATAGCTGTGTCTGGTTTCCTTTCAGTGCGTTGCTTTGGTCTTGCCAGGGCATCCTGCTCAGCACCCGCTGGAGGTGCCCTGGGGTGGGAAAGCCTGTGGTGGTGAGCTCTGAAGTCATGATCCGTAAAGGCCGCTGCCCTTCATTCTTTTTATGTGCTCAGGAAGCGGAACAAAGCACAGTTCCTATCTTGCAGTCTAGACCAAATCCTTCCTCTGCCTTGGATGCAGATACAAGTCCTGCGCTGCAGGGGTTTCTGCTTGGGCAGCTGGGAAAATGCAGAGTCAGGCTCATCAGATACCAACTAGAATTGGAGGCAGAGAAGAGGTTATACCCAGCAGTCCTATCCGATTCATTGCTTGGTCACAGGTTGCCCTGCCTGTGGGTAAGGTAAAGAGAGGTCTGCTTTTTTGGAAGAGCTCGGTGTCTTTGGAATTGGGCTTAACCAGGGCTCTTTTACAGATGGGCTGGCTTCGTGCTTTCTCGTCAGTGCTCTGTTTGCTGGGTGTTTGTGTTTGCAACTGGACAGCCAGTGCTTCAAAAGAGAAAGAGGATAAGAAAGAAGAGAGAAAAGTATCTGTTTGGTCAGCCGCTGGGAACTGGTGGTGATACTCTACCTCTAACCAAGGTTGCTCTGCCTTACTGCTGAGCTGAGTGCTCAGAGCTGAAGAGTCTGAGGCAGTGAGCTGTCCTGCAGCAAAGGTCAGGTGCTCCCCTGCCGTATGCCCTATGCCTGCCGCTGGCCTGTGGTGTGAAGGCAGGTCTGGGTTAGCTGGGCATGGTGATCATTTGTTTGGGTAGCAAGAGGGTGAGCAGTGAGACTCCCCCAACCTTGCATCTTGCAGGTTATTAGACAGTAGTACCTGCGCTGTGCAGGATCCGAGCCCATCTCCTGTCTGTTTTTTAAAAGGAAGATAGAAGCTTTTATCATCATCTAACAAACTGTTGTGTGACTTCACTGCGTCTGAGAGTCGTTTGCTAATAGAAACAACATGGTGAGGTGCTCCTTGCAGCTGTGCTTCTGTTTCAAATAGAATGAGTACTCTGAGCCAGTGAATCACTGTTGGCACTTGGTATCCTGCAGCCAGGGTCTTACCTGAGTGAAAAATAAAATACTCCAGCTTCTCTTTCTGTACTTAATTAGTGTGTTTAGCCTCCGGCAACTAGAAACTCAGAGGTCTGGTGAGAGCAAGAGCTGTGGAGGTGCTGATGAAGGGGAGAGAGATTGACCATATTAAGCTGTTTCCTCAGCCCATCGCTGTTACTCTTTGGATTTCTGATCAGATCCTTTCAGTGCTACTGGACCAAGGCAGTGTGGAGGAGACTGCTGTGTTACACCAGCAGGATCTAGGGCAGTAAAGTCCACAGTAAATACAAGAGTTTCATGGGTTTTCTACCAGAGTCAGGAACCTTTCCTAAATGGAGCAGGAAGACACAAACAGATCGTTCATCCTTCCTGCAAACAGCAAATGGAATAAAAAGGTTCATTGGGTTTTGTTTTCCTTCCTCCAGGCAGCATCTGAATTTCAATTATACTTAGATTTTTTTTTCTTTTCATATTATTAGGAGGAGGGAAAAGGCTTTTTCTTGCTGCAGCATCACCAGCTCAGGCATGAAAATGGCAGTGTTTATTTACTTTAGTTACAGAGGTGGAGTGTGATTTGCCATCAGTGGCAAAGCTCCCGTTGGCTTAAACGAGAGCGGGGTTGTCCTCTTGCAGGGAATAGGAGGTGCTGCGATCGGCTTGGTTTGTGACAGCAAAGAGTGTTCAGGTGATGGGAAAACAACACACACGTGTGGAAAGGCATACTACAAAAGCACCCAGCTATCCTGTCTGTGGGGCTGGTAATGATTCCAGGGGAAGTAAACAATACCAGTGGGCTCTGAAAACATGCGGGGAGCGGTACAAAATACCAGAGAGTTGGAAAAACTTCCCTGAGGGGAGAAACATCTCTTTTGAAAATAATTAGTTCAAAACAAATATGACAAACATCCTAAAATGAACATTCCTGTTCTGAAGCGTAACAGGAAAGGTGCACGGGTTTGCTCTGGCACAGCTGAGCTTGTCTCTGGATAAGCTCTGTGGGTGTCCCACCCTGGCAGGTCATGTTATCTGTGTTCTCACCGTGGCAGGAGGAGGGTGTTAGTGCTGGTCTCTCCAGATGTGGAGGAGCTTCAGGTACTGGGACTAAGTGACCTACATCTGCTCTGTGCTCCTGTGAAGGGGTTACTTATCTGAGAGTCACTAGAGCATTTCATACTCGTGCTTGTTTCAGTTTGGCAGGCAGGAGGAAGAGCTAATACCGATTGAGTTTCAGGGTATCTGAGCCAAAGCTGATGTACTCCAGTGTCTCTTCTGGCTGGTGAGTAGTCATCAAACCCAAAGTAATCAGTCAGCAACAAAACCTCATAGCCAGCATCCTTGGGGTTAAAGCAGGAGAATATCTGTTGAGAAAGGAACACCAGTGACTTTCTTCACTGCTGATGTTTACACAACGTTCTGAATGGTGCCAAAGGGCCTGAATGTGTCCGTTGCTCTAGCGCTTTGGATGCGTTTGCTTTCTCTTGGGAGTAGACCCAAGCAAAGCAGTGGTAGTTCTCCATCGGAGCAGACCTGTTTCTTGGTTAGCACCAACCTCCAGGACTGACCGAGTGTGGGATTAAGGCAACCCGGGTTTGTCTAGCTGCCACTCCAGCACACCAAGGGTGCCAGTGGGTCGTGGCAGGGTTTGAACAGACACATTCCCAGCAGCATGAGCTGCTGTGCTTGGAGAGCTCATTGCCCCCAGGAGAAGCTTAGTGGCCCCACTGACACGTTCCCTTTTCAGTGGGCTTTTGCCTTAGCTCTGGAAACTTTCTGCTCCTCTGAGGAGAAACAGCTCTGCTAGGCACACATGGATAATGGGCTGTGAAATAGGAGTTGGTGGTTCTTGGGGAGCAGAGAGGAAGCTAATTGATTCCCATCTCCACACCCTTGTTTTACTGCAAGAGTCAATGTCCCCTGGCTTCAGCAGCTGCTCTGCCTTCATAGTGGGTGCAGCCAGGATTCACATTGCTCATCGATGTGGACAGCCTGATCCCTGGAAATTCACTGTGTGCTCCGTGTCCACCCCCGGCAGGTTGGAGTGCAGTTGCTTTCCACTTGTTGTTTGGAAGTGGTGGTAAAGAACATAAAGCACGTGCTGGCAAGAGTGGGTGGTGGAGGAACCGGGTTGGGTGGGTCAGGTTCATTTTTAGGGCTGTTTGGTTGTGGGGTTTGTGAGTATGGCGACGGTGGTTGCCAACACTGACGAAAGAGCCTGTCAAAGAGGAGAAGCAGCGGTGCTGCTGACTTTGGTCTGGTTAGTGTTCCGCTGCACAAATGTCTACCGCATCTGTCTTTGAAAAGAGAAGGAAAGTAAAATAATCAGCTTGGTTAAACACCATGGCAGTTAAACCAGTTCGGGGGGAGAAGGGGGAGAGAGGGAATTGCCTGCAAACACTGAAATCACCCCGTGCATTATCTTCCTTATCGCCAGTTGCTGCTGCAATCCCCAGGCTGCAATTTCAGGTTCTTGTTGAGTTTCTTAGTGCATGAGGTCTGGGTAGGTTTGTGTGGCTGCAGACCACCGCCAGGACTGCGCTTTTGTATCTTAAGGGTGAAGATTTGCTGCTTCTAACACCTTTCTTATTCTCAAACTAATGAATGGGCTCCTGGCAGCTGAACTCCCTTTCAGGGTTTGCGAGGGTGAGCTCGGGCTTGAGAGCTTTCTCCCTGTGTTCTCCTGGCCTCCCTTCTTGTCTGGTTGTGGGTCTTTCCCTCTCTGATGTGAAGGGCCGCTGTCTGTGAGCTTTGATTCTTCCCATGGCCGTTCTCCGCCTGCTGTGCCGGGTGGCTGTTCTGGAAGTGCTGCCCCTTCTCACCTTACTCATCTGTCCGCGAAGTCCAAAGTGTAAACCCCCTGTGGTCGTGCTGTCGCCCACCTCATTGGTGACAGGCCCAGAGCCCCCCAGCTGTGCAGGATGACAGCCCAGCAGATGATGCTCACAGAGTTCTCTCTAGCATTGCACTCATGTAGAGGAGCTGGTGGGCAGCCTCCAGAGCTGTGGTGTGTCTGGAGTGCTGACTGTGCTGTCGGGTGCTCGGTCGCGGCGTGGGCAAGGTTTTATCTACAGCCCCGGCTTCTGGTCTGAACCCCTGTCTGTCGTTTTGCTGGTTTTTTATTGTTTCTTGGGAAAAATTTCTCCTCGGGCTGTTCCAGGTGTTGAGTTCTCGCTTCCTCGTGTGTGAGCGTGTTTATACGCTCGCCTTTCTCTGACACCGAAGGCGCTGAAACGTTAATGAACGCTGCGCCCCACCGTCCTGCAGATTTAAGATGATGAATTGTCCAAACAATCCTTTTTGAAAGAAGGTATTTTTTCCCCGCTGACTCTGTAGTCACTTTGGGCTGCCCAGAGCCGTGGTTGCAGGAGCCGTTTGTTCGTAGGTCAGTGCTTAAAACTCTCTGCGTGTTGGCATTTACCGCTGTTCTTTCGGTGCTGCAATTTTCCCTCGGATCGCCTTTGTTGGTAAACTCTCTATCGATAGTCTATTATCATGCCTAATCCTTTGTTAAAGGAGACCTAGAAGGATCGATGATGCTGTAAAAGAATAATTAGCTGTTTTTCCCTGTTACCCTGGATTGAATTTTCACTCTGTGTTGTATTGACTTCTAACAGTTTATTGAAAATGAGATTTGAGCAGGTCCGACTCCCGCCCGACGGGCTAATCGCTCAATTGCTAATGGACCCGTGATGCTCCACAGCCACCAGCTGATAGATTTTCTATTGTTGCTCCATCCTTGTCGATCAGATCATCTGTTTCGGTAGCTGAGCGGCGTTGTGCACAAACGGTGCTGCAGAGCGTGAAGACCCTGCAACTTCCGTGCAGAAAGATTTGGGATTCGCCTGCCCCTGCCTGCTGCTCTCCACCTCCGCTTCCAGCTCTGCTAAAAACTGCTGCTCGGGGAATCTGGAGATGCTGAAAGGTGGGGGACCGATTGCTCCTCTGTGAAACGAGTGCATGCAGCCAGGAATCCACGTCTCCTTGCCTCTGCTACGGCTACTCCAGAAATTACACCAGAGTGAAGGACCCAGCCACGAGGCTGTGTGGAAGAAGGCTGAGTGGAGAAGTTGGTCAGGGGTCTGGGGGTCTAATACAAAGGTGCAGGGGCTTGGAGTTCTGTCAGTAACTCTGCAGTGAGCACCCAGCTCTGGTCCTGGGTTTAACCAAGATCAGAAGTCATCAGTTTCTCCTTTGTTGTGAGTAGGCGAGATGGCATCTCCACAGGGGAGGGGAAGCAAAGTCAGCAGGGAAAAAGTGTTGGTGTTTTCCGTTTTCGGGAGCAGTAATACTGCATGGAAAGTTTGGGGATGGGGCTGTGGACAGGCACAGGCAGCCCCTCCTACACTCCCCGCCCAAGGAGTGAATGTGTCCATAGTAGCCAGTCTGTGTGAGGACAAATTACTCGCTCCTAAAAGGAGGAGGAGTGTTTCATGGACGATTCCCTAGGGAAGGTATTGAAAAGGGGAAAAGTGCCACCTCTGTGGTCCATTTCCACCTTACTGCTAGAGCTGCAGAAGTCTTCTTCAAGGGCGTCGGAGGAATCACTCTGTGTGGGACACACAGGAGTTCTGGCGCAGTGATCTGTGCGGCTTGGGGGGGTGTAGGGGTGAGTTACTGAAAGCTGGCTGTGCCCTGAACCTGAGTGTTAACAGTTCTCTAGACTGCAAATGCAGCTTCATGCTGTTGTGTGTCTGACTTCGGGCTCTGGAAGTCAGAGCCCGTTGGACCTCTTAGGATTGGGCCTGGTTTCTCAGTCTTCATCGCAATACCGTAACTTTCCCCCTCTGCCCTTGACTTGTGTGGTGAGCTCTTAAAATGAGAGGGAAACGAAAATAGAGCCGCTCCGGCCACGCTGTTTCTGTGTAACATCAGCCCGGGAAGCTTCGTGGGTCACCAGGAATGAGATGAGTGGGAGCCACTCCATAACCAGTGCCTTGAATCAAAAAGGATAGAAAAAAGGCTGATCCCAGGAGGTTTTCCTGGAGGGAGATGACTGAGAATGGACAGGAAGCAGCAGGAGGAGGAAGAACTCCTGGTTAAGTGATGGCTTAAATAAGCTCACGAGTGCTTCTTCTTTCTGCTTCTGCTGGCTTAAGCTCTAAGTGCGTAATGAGACAGAGATGTGTGGCTGATAATGGTGTTCACAGGAGTCTGTGAAGCAGCCAAAAGACTTACACGGTAGTGGAAGATGAGGGACCAGACATCGGAAGCCAGACCCTGCCCTGGAGGAGTGACCTTGATTTACAGTGCTGTTCTTAACTCATCCCCCTTCTTCTGGAGTCACCTTCTCCATGGCCTGAGCTTGCAGAGCCTTTTCTGGACTGTTGACATTAGCTCTGTGCTGTGCCCACACAGACTGGGGGTAAGGTATGGTCCTTGTCGTGTGTACGCAGCAGTGTGCCCTGCGTGGCGCTTGAAGCTGTGGCAGGCCTTTAGGGAAAATGGGGTTTGCTGGTTTTTCCAGACATCGTCAGCATCCTTCCTGAGAGCAGGCACTGCAGCACTCGGTGCAGATGGGGAAGCTGTCTAATTCTGCTGCTGCTGCTGACCGTGATTTTCCAGTGGAAACGACTTGGATTCTGTCCTTGTGTTCCCTGCCGTGAACGGGGGATGCAGCAGCCGCCCTTCTAACTGCTGACGCTCGGCTATTGTTCCGAGTGGAAACTCCAAGGGTCTGGTGGAGACTCCAAAAGGCAGGATGCAGTGCAGTTCGCTGCCGCCTTCTGTTCGCAGAGCCTGTGGTTTACACCGGCCATTGTCATTTCCTCAAGACTTTTCTGCCTGAGAGTTTACTGGGGGAGGCTGAGTTGGGACGTTGGCTTCAGTGCCAGTTCAGACTCTGCACAAGCCCAGACAGCAAGGATGCTGACTAAGAGCTCGGGCACAAACGAGTTGAGGTCCTCAGTACCATGGTGTCTGCTGCTGAAGATGGGTTTCATCATTCCTAATGCAGCTGAGGATTACTTGGTTTAGACTTTTTTAAAAAGCCTTACACATCATTAAAAGATAAACAAGAGGCAGATAAAAGCACTGGAGCAGGAGCACTGCCACGTCACACCACCTGTCAGAAGCCCCAGCACCCCTGAGCACTCCAGAGCACCCCTGCCTTTTCACCCTCTTGGTGAGTCTGCTTCCTTCTGAAAGGTCACCCAGCCTGCTGGTGTCCTCATCCGTAGGACAGCGGAGTGGGAACAGCTGACACGTGTTGTACGGGTGCTCCTTGCAATGGCAGGCCGAGCGGTCATTTTGCTGTCCATTTCTGTAGCCATCTGAGTGCTTTCCAATGCAGACAGCTAGAAATTGCAAGGCTGACTGAAACTCCTGGCTTCCTCTCTGGGAGCTGGGGATTTCAGAGACCACGATGGATTTCTAAGGAATTCTCATTGACCAAATCTGTCCATGGCCCTGCCGTCCGGAGTAGTGTGAGCTAGGTAAACTGCAGGGGAATATTCTCGGAACCTCTGTGGAGGCCTCCGGATAGAACGGCAAAACAGGGAAGATTGATGTTCTCTAGACCACGTACAGGCAGCTTCTGATTAAATCACTCTTCCTAACAGGCTTTTGAAAGAAGAGGTCAGTCAGGCTGCTGTGTGGTGCCCGGGAGCTCTGCGGGTTGGTCTGGGTGGATGCTGGAGTAATCCAGCCACCTCCTCTGGGGAGCTGAGAAATGGGGAGGCTCCTGGGAGCCCTGGTTTTAGGTTTCATCTCTCAGGCTGGGAAACCAGGAAACTATTATTTCATTAATCACCTATCCAGTGTGCCTGAGCATTCTATGGACTCCATTGTTGATACAAGGAAATGATCCGTTTAACGAGGAATAGCAGAAGAAGGGAAGAGGGGAGAGAGACCCACTCCTGCATCCATTAAGACCAATTTCCTTGCAGAGAAGAGCCTTGTGTTTCCCGTAATGAAATCCTCTGCAAATAGAAACATGCGCCGAGCGCTCCCGCTGCGCTGGGGCTGGAGGACAGAGCACGCACGTGCTCGTCTGTTAACATAACGGAGCAAGAGAAGTAGGATGCAGTTAGGTGCCACTTGGCCACGAACGCGTTGGCTTTGTAAAAATATGGGGCAAGTCTCGCAGGGGGTGCATTGACTCAAGCTTGGGAGCAGTGCCTAAGGAGTCCCTTTATCCTTGTGATGTTCACTCTCCTATTCTGGCTACCTCCTTCTTTAATGCTGTGGTGAGTTGACCTTGGGTAGATGCCTGGTGCTCACCAGAGCTACTCCATCACTCCCCTTCTCAGCCAGGGAAGAGAAAATATAACGGAAGGCTCATGGGTTCAGGTGAGGGCAGGGAGACACCACTGACCAGTTACCTCACAGGCAAAGCTGACTTGACCTGGGGAATTTAGTTCAACTTAATTCCAATCCAGTCAGAGTAGGATAATGAGGAATAAACCCTGTTGCACAGGGTTTTCTCCCCTTCTTGCATAGATTATCAGAGGGGAGCTCCCACTGTTGGTTCTGAGCTTCAGCTTGGCCTTGCCCTGCACTGGGTCAATCTCGGTGCCGGCATTGGGCCCACTGGACGTAGGGAAAGGTTCTAGCAGCTTCTCACCGGAGCCACCCCCACAGCTTTGCTGATTGCTGTGATGGGAGAGGGCAGCAAAGAAAGGATGGATAGGAATAGAGGCTTAAGGGCAGAACATAACACTCCAGCTCGTGTGGACTGATGAGCTGATGGTAAACTGGGGCTGCTGCGCTGGCTCGTAGGGAGAAAATGTAAAGCCAGAGCACCCACTGACTCCTCTGATCCTTGTCAGTCAGGGAAATCCGGCATCTGTTAGAGCTCCCTGGAAAAGTCACCAGCAGCAGGACCCTTCTTGGAGCAGGATGCAGCAGAGGGATAGAAGATGTGAGAAAAGCAAGGAAGGGAGAACAGCAGCTACCCTTCCATCTGTGCGTGGTTTGTCATCTTCCTCAGATCACTCTGTTGTGTTTGCCCACCCGCAGGGTACAGGCTGCCTTCCTCCCAGGCCTTGGTGTGCAGAGCCAGGTCCTGGCAGTAAACTGTCTTGAGCTGTGGTCCAGCTGGAGGACTCTGTGCCTGTTCACCTGGGGACAGATGAATTGGCAGCTGCTGGGGAGGCTGCTGTTCGGGTCACACATCTCGGTGCAGCCTCTGGGCTGCACTGTTAGTGTTAAAAGAAGAGACTTGGCCGTGGTTCACGCTTCCAAGGGCTTTAATCCGTTACCCGACTTTGGCACGGTAGCATACAGCAATTTGGACCCTAGATCACTGACTCATCTGGACACTGGGGAAAGCTTTGGCAGGAGTTTAATCTCCGTCAGAGCTTCTATCCTGAAACCTGTTTGAGGAGCAGAGGAGACTAATTCCAGGTGCCTTTCTTCCACGTTGTTTCTGAAGTGCTGTTTGCTCGGTGTTGGCAACAGAGGGTAAAAACAGGAGCTTGAGAGGAGGGGGAGAGACTGCTGCTTTCACAAGCACTGAGTCACTTGAGCTGCTTGGAATTGCTGGATAGCCCTGGTGTGGGGAGAGAGGGACCTCAGGAGCATCGGTGTGCAGTAGCTGGGTCAGTAGTCACCTACCCCACGTACGGGCTGATCCATGAAGGGCTCTGCTGAAAGCAGCAGACTCAGAGTTTTCACAGCCCTTAGGAGCTGTTTCCACGCACGGAGCACCGGTCTCGACCGGGACTGAATGTGTCTGCAGTAACTCGCGGGAACTTTGGCTGCCTCTTTCCATTTCTGCAGCAGGTATTACGGAAAAGCGTGAGTGTTGAGGGGAGGTACAGCAGACAGCGAAAGAGTCCTGCAACTGTTTTTAACTTTGTGTGCTCTGGTGAAAGGGAGGATGGCATTCTGAACACAAGGCTTACGGTGGAAATGATCTAACAAGTGGGGTTTGTCTGCTCTACCCTTTTCGGAGCGTTTATTGCGGCGCCGCCGTTGCGCTCAGTCCGGTGCTCGCTGTCATTACCACACATGTGCTGTAACTTAACCTGGCACCTCATTACTGACCAAAGGCAGTCGCTGCAAGCACAGCCCCAGCATCCTGACTTTTCAAGGGAGAATAAAGTACGAGGGTTTTTATAGGCAATAAGCGTCGTTTCAGCAGAGCGGGATGGCATCTGTAAATCTGCGTTCACTTACCTTGCGTCGAGGAATTCTTTTGAGCCTAAATGACCCGGGTTTTTCTCACTGCTTTTGAAAACGCGCCGTATGCCCCAGTGATGCGGTGCTGCAGAAATCTGCCCCACGTGGGAGTATTTCAAAGTTCTCCCCCTTGTGTTACGCGTTTGGTTGGGGAACTGATTCCGCTGCGGCCCCCAGGCTGTGCCTAGCCCTGGGGCTAAGGCTGGTGGGATCGCAGGCTGTGGGCAGTGATGCTTCTTGTAGCTCTCTTTGCCTGGCTGGCCTCATGGCTCTGGATAAGCCCCTGCACCCCGTCCCATGGTTTTCTTGCGAACAGGCGTGTTGTCACTCTGGCTCTGGGTATTTGTAGTTACCGGAGGTGCCTGTGGTCGGGAACAGCCCCTCAGCCTTGTGGATGGCCAAGCACAGGACAATGGCCGACCTTGCTTGACAGCCTCCGGGTTCCGTGGTAGCAGTCACGTCTGTTACCTGTCAGTGCTCCGCAGCACAGCCTCGGTTGCCACAAACAGCTTTTGTTCATAGTGTGCGCATTGCGTTTCTTGAATTAGTTAAAAGTCAAAAAACCCCAGAGTCCTTGGATACAATTAAAAAATAAATTGGCTCTCAGGAAGAAACTCGAGTCACTTGAAAGAGAAGCAAGAGGGTAGAGCCGCCGCGCTGCTGCCTGGTGGAAAACATGTCAAATATGCATGAAACCCTGGGCCCAGGGGCTGGGGGGTTGAGAAATGGAATGCTCTTTTTATCAGCTAAAAGAGGCCATTTGCTTCCAGCCTCACCTCTAATCCTGGTAAAAGAGTTTATTGAACCCGGATGCTTTTCAGAGGGAGTCGGAGGGCAGCTCTAATTCTGTGTCTAGAGAAAGCTGAAACGGTGATGATGCAGAGTTGAAAAAGGAGCAGGAACGAGGCACCCTGGCTGCTCCCTCTTCCCGACCCTGGTGACGGGGTGTTGGTTTTCACTTCCTACTCCTGCGCCTCTGGTAGAGCGATGTGCGATTCGGCACAAGGCTGTCAGGTCTCCCGTTGCATGAACCGTGGTGGGACAGCCCGCTCTGCTCCTTGCGTAGCTTTCACAGAGCCTGGGGCTCAGTAGCCTGTGAGGGCACCCCAGCCGGGAGCTGCAGAGTTGCCAGTTGCATCTGCGTGGGGGGCTCTGTGTCATAAAGAGAAGTCCCCTCTCGCCCTTTGCTTTGTGAGTGCCTGTTGCTCCCTGTGCCGCTCCTGAGGCGGGTCGTGCGGTGGGGATGGAGAATGGAATCGCCTCCGTGCCTGATACCGCTTGTGTAGGTTTTGGTTCTGGGACTGAAAACACGCTAGAGGCTCCTGCAGTGCTTGGCAAAGGCCACGGGAATGAGCAAGTGGCCACTGAGAGCTCAGGAAGAGGGAAGAATGGGATGAAGCCATTTCTTTGGGCTTTTGGCAGGCGGAGGGGCAGGTCCTGCTTTTCAGTGCTCGGGGGCAGTGAGCAGTGCGTGCTGCCGGATCTCTTTTGGCTCAGTATGCAGCATTGAAGAGTTGAGGGTTCTGCCATCCTGTAAATGACTTCTCATTTTTTTTTAGATTCTCATAATCTACTTGTAATTAAGAAAGGATGGAACTTCTCAATCGACTGCTAGTGAGGAGAGCTTAATTTAATAACCGTGATCGTTTATCAGCTAATGAATTGCGATGGGGGTTACGCTGTTACAGCCTGTGCTGGTTACCTGTCCTGACGGTTGTTTCTTACCCGGTTTGTGTGGCGAGAGCCACCGCTTGCATTTCGGATGGATTTTCTGCCTCTGACTTCAGTTTACCAGAGTGGTAAATTCATCCTTTTCTTCTGTATTATGCATGCTGCTGTCTTTTCGTGGCCCCCAGCTCTCCGGCTCCATAAATATTGCATTAATAGGAAGACCCTTACGCTTCCCCTCTGGGCCGGGCGTGCTGGAGGGAGAGCTCGGGAGGTTGCCGAGGTAAGGGCACGGGGCACATGGCGAAGCGAGTCTTCAGTTACATCTTGAAAATAAAAGACTCTGTGCCTTTCTCCTTCCTTCTCTGTTTCAGCCTTTGGGCTGCTTTTTACGCTGGAGTGGGGCAAGAAGCTGCTTTATCTACCTCTTGACATTTCTGATGTCCTGGGAACAATCCCAGTGTCAGGTAGCAGGGAACTGGAGGAGGAGGGATAACGGCAGTTTACCGTCATCTCGCTGGCAGTAGCATGCTGCTGTGTAATTAGGCGGCCAGGGTGTAATGCCACAGCACAGGGTGGGACTGAGACACAGAGCATCGGTAGTCACAGGGCTGAAATGTGTGCCTTCTCTGGGCAGCACTGCTGTTTTCACCGCTTGCACATCCATCGCCGTTTGTGTCGTGTGCTTTGTGCTGGCTTGGAAACTCTTCCCCTTGCTATTGCCAGAGCAGCATCTGCTGGCTAAGAGGAATAGAATTGCCACCTTTAGCGGTGGTTCCTGGCCTTTATTTCCTGTTTATTGAGGACGTTGAGGACAAATGAGGAGCTGAAGAACTGCGACAATTCCCACACAAAGAAATGATCGTTGGTATCTTGAGGGAGGTAAAAACGGGGTGCAGTGGTGGGATTAGGACTACTTCTTGCCTGTCTCTCCTGAAGCGTTAGGTTCATTATTGCAGGCCCTGTCACAGTTCTTATGCCGAAGCGGAATAGGTTTGAGCTGCTTCTCTGTTCCTGAGCACGTGTGAGCCAGCTTTCAGAGTGACCCTCTGATCTGACCTGCGGACCTGCTTGGTGGGGGCTGTTAGTTGGAAGAACCATGTTGGAGACACTGGAATGAAAAGCAATGGCTCTGTCTGCGTGGGGAGCTTCTGAAGTGTGGTGGTCCTGTTACCAGGGAAGGGCTGACATGGATCCTGTAACGTACATGAAGAGAGGGAACGTGGCGATGAGGCAGGCGTCTCCCCTGCAGCTCCCCCACTGCACTTCAGCAGAAACCCATGAGGTGCCCTTTCACTTCTGAAGCTCTGTGGTGGATTTCTGTGAAAATTAATGGTCCCTGTCAATCTTGGCAAGAAATACGGAGAATGAAATCGTGTAGCTGGCAGCTGGCTGAGAGTTGCCAGAGGCACCACGTGGGCCTTGTGCAGAATTGCTGGGTTTAGCCTGTCTGTGGACATGGAACGTTTCAGGCAGATATCCTTGGGAAGTGGTGCCGTCCAGCACGGGGCACAGAGGAAACGTGTTCAGCATCACTTCTGTGGAGCTAGGCGTGATGCTTCTCTTAGCAAGTGTGATTTCACAGTGCCCGCAGAAAGGGAGAAGTGAGGGGAGACCTCTGTGACTTCAGGCTGGAGAGCAGCATTGTAATGAGAGAGAAACTTGAGCAGCCCTGAGCCCTCCAGCTGTCACAGCCCTGGGGTTCGCCCGTGCTGGCCAAGCTGGCTCGGGCACTGCAGCATTTGAGATCTTTATTGTAAAGCAGTGGTTTCTGTGCCGGATGCTTGGGGAGCCTCTTTTTTAAGCTAGTGGACATTTGGCAGTGGACTCTTGTTGGGTGCTGTGTGAGCACTGAGCTGTGACTCAGGCCCCACAGACTTCCCCAATGGCACAGAGGCATGAGGCGGCGTGGCTCGCCTGGGCTGTTTAAGCTGTGTGAAGGCAAGGTCATGCAGCAGGCAGTGGCAGCCACAAATACATGTGATTTGCCCTCCAAAAGCTGTTTGCTTGCAAGCGTAAGCGCTGCGTGTGCGTGTGCCTGTCATTATACAAACACGAAGCTGCTCCGGAGAGAGGATCTTCATGCTCAGAAACTCAGTCCCCACCTTGCAGAGCATCGCTGCTCACCCCCAGCTTCAGCTCTCTGTAGGCAACCGCTTCCTGTTTTTTCCCTTACTCTGAAACCGCAAATCTCTGCGCTCTCAGGAGCGTCTCACCTCGGCACAGCCACCTGCTGCTCGCTGCTCTGGACGCGATCTTGCCGCTTCCTGTGAGCCTGGGGAATGACGTGCTCAGTAGAAGCAACGCGAAGAGGTGCAGTGTCTGCCGCTTCGTTCTGACAGGTGAGACGAGAAAGTAGCCGACACAAGAGGCAGAAACTTCTCTGGGTGCGCTTGGGCACCTTGAGTTGCTGTTCATATGAGGTGAGCTGACTGCAGGACGGTCTGTGCTTGCCTGCCCCCATAGTCACAGTCACTGTGTTTTGTCACCCTCTGCTCCCATTGCCAAGAGGGGCAGGAAGGGCCAGGCTGGGTTTTGGTGGAGCAAAGCTTGTAGTTCTCAGCACCAACGATTATTCTATTATCTCTTCTCCTGAAACACAGAGACTCTTCTGGGTGAGTGCTGGGTGCTGAAGGGGGAGTATTCTTAGCCAGGAATGTGGGGTTGGACCTTTTTCTTCCCCGCTTTGCTTGGTGCTGCCCTGACCTCTGATAAACTTGAGCGGAATTGGAAAGTTGAGTGTTTTGAGCTGAGAATAATTCACTGAGAATAGTTTCTGCCTGCTGCTGAATGACTAAGATGGTGAGATTTAAGGGGGGCAGGAACTGCAGAGAGGATCAACAAGGAGGAGGGGGGAGTTTTAGAACAGTTCTGTCAGTCAGTCCCACTGACTTGGAGATCCTGTGTCTGATGTGGCTCTTTTGAGAGAAAAGCACAGCCTGGCCCGGGTAGCTGCACTGCTGCTGAAGCTGTCCGAGGGGGAATGTGAGTGGAAGCTCTGGCACTGCAGGAGTGTCTTTTACATAATCCTTAGCTGTTCTTTGAGCAGTTGCCCAAAAAGGTTTCAGTCTGTGGGAACACTTGAGCGGGCACGTGAGATTTCATCTCTCTGTTGGTATAAATCTCAGTTTCCACCACAACCGCGTGCGCAGCCTGTGTGTGCAGAGCAGCAACCCTGCAGTGCTCGCCCCGCTCAGCCCGAGCTGCTGGCTGGGCAGAGCTGGTTGAGTTTCTTTGTGTCTGCACAACAGCAAGGACAAAACGAGGGGGTCGTCTCTGAGATCCTGCAGGACCTGGAGCCTCTTCTCATACCAGAGCATCCTCATGGTCTGCTTTGGGTGGAGGTGGGCAGAAGCACCCTGTGCACTGCTTATTCTCCAGAGTGCTGGGGAACTCAGAGATGTGCTTGACTGTTGCTTGGCTGGAGCAGTCCCTCACGTTCACCTTTTGCTTCCAAGAAATCTGGCAAAGATCTTCTTGCTTGGATCCTAGAAAGGAGCAGCTTCACCAGCAGCACAGCAGATGCTTGCGGCTGTGGGAAGGGAGAGGTAGGAAGTGTTGGGAAGGGTTTCACTATGTCTTAAAACACTTGGCGTGAGGCACTTTGGGAGCTGAAGAGGGCAAAGAGAAGGGTGAGTCCAGAGGCACTGCATGATAAAGTAGACCTCGAGAGCTTGCTTGTTGGTTTGTAAATGAGCAGGATGCTTTGCAGAGCACCAGAGGTTAGAAACACTGCCAGGCAAGAGCTCCAACAAAACTCCCGAGCCCACATGAACCATAAGGGCATCTCGACGTCGTCGTTCTCAAATGCCTCAGGCCACCATCTCTTCCTTACTTCTTGGTGTGTTACTGTTTATCCCAAACTCAGCTTGATTCTTGCATCTAGCTTTGAGCCTTGTGATTTCATGGATGTCAGACACAGATGCTTTGTACTCGAAGACCTTTACTCTCAGGTGCAGACATTCACTCCCCCTGCTTTGGAAAGAGGACCATTGATTTACAACCCTCTGCAGTTCCTCATCTCGATTTTTGGCTGAGAGTAGACACAGAAACTCGTAGACAACTGGAGGAGGGTCAGGGCAGACATGGCTGACCCAGCCTGGGGTTGGGGGCTTTACCTGTCGTACTTCTCTGGCAGTCCAGGCCAGTGCAGGCAGTTGCTGAGGCAAAGAGCAGGGCTGCCGGGGAGCGACTGGGGCAGGCAGTGGTTCGAGCCAGGCCAGGTAAGTGCAGGGGAGCCAGCTCTGCGCGACCTGCCGTTGCTCCCTGCCGGAGCTCTGCTCGGGCGCAGGCGGTTGAGCCAAAAGGTGGTGTGATTCTGCAGCAGGCAGGGAGCAGGATGGGACTTGCCAAATACTTGTGTGCTTGCAACTGACGCCAGCGCTAAAAAAACCCCAGTGGCTCTGGCTGCCTTATTGAAAATGCTCTGTGTTTTCCCTGCCTTTTTGTCTTGCTTTCCAGCGCTGCACAGTTGCAGTGGCAGCCTCTAGCTGTCCAAATGTCTACAGGCTTTTCTTGTTGTGTGGCTTACAGGAAAAAGCCGGATCTGAGCAGAAATTCAGACCTTTCCCTGCCCCTAGTTCTCCTCTCGGGAAGGACAAGCCAGGTAAAAGATTTGGCACTCACAAGGTCTTTAATTTTGAAGCTGGGGGTGGAAGAAACCCGACCAAATTAGTCCATTTATCTTCCCTTTCTTTGCCCTCTTTCTGTTCCCGGTTTTCATACATCCTTTCCCCTTGGATTCCTGTCAACTACTTTCTGTACCGTTCCGTTGCCTCCAGCCAGCGCCGCGGCTCCCAACCCCGGGCTGAGCGCAGCCATAAATCACACCCACTGCTGTGCCGGGAAGAAGGGCGCTTTCAGGGGGCTCGGGGCTTGTAATGCAGATGAACATTTCAGCCTCGCCGGGAGTGATGGAGAGAGCGGGGAGAGGGAGGGAGGCAGGGCTGGGTCGCCATTCAGGAGCTGTCGAGCTGTTTGTAAGGTGCCTTTGTTGAGTCCCAGTCAGGTCTGCCTTGGGTCACACATTTGCACTTGTTTTGAATAAGGTAGAAGAGCCCTTGAGAGGCTGCACTGGCAGAGAGAGAGCTGGAGGAGAGCAGGGAATGCTCCGGGGGCTTGGGAAAGCAAAGCGAAGGAGAGCTCAAGCTCCTTGAGTGCAGCAAATGAAGGTCAGAGGTCCCTGTAACCCTGCACTGCCTTGGTGACCTTTTCAAGGCTGTTGACTGTGACGCTCTCCCTGCCTGAGGGATCACCGGCATCATCTGCAGGCATTCCGGCAGCACTCAGACACCTGCGCGCTCGCCACTGACATTTCGCTGGGATGAGCGGCGAGGCTGGGAATTAAATGTCTGCCTTTCTGCCTGCTCAGGAGACAGATCGGGGAGGGAAGCTGCAGCGTGTCTGGGAGGTCGGGAAACCCTCCCAGGAGAAGTAAAGCGTGGTTTCCGCAGCGCTGCTGCCGAGAGCAGAGCGAGGGGAGCGGAGCCAGCCTGGCTGTGCCCTTGCCCTCCTGCACTGCAGCCATTTGCTGGAAACTGTCCTCCTGTTCTACAGCCTTTACAGCCATGGGAGGACTCCCTCGGGTTGGTCTCAGGCTCTTCCTAGAAGGATAAAACCTCAGTAAAGGTTCCCCAGAATAAATGCCCACATCTGGGCAGAAGTTTACCCTGCAGCCTTCAGCTCCAGATAATTGCTCTCTGTGCTGCAGCCCAGAGCTCTGCGTGAGCAGGTTTGATCCCCTCCAAGTGTTCGCAAAGGCTGTGAAGGAATGTCTGGGGCAGCCGTGGTTCTCCCCTGCCTGTGCCAGGGCTGCTCTCAGCCGGCAGCCTGAAGGGCTGGGAAGCAAGGTCAAAGCCCAGGAGCTTCCTGATTTTTAAATTCAGCAAATGAAACCCTAGGGGATGAGAAGCCGGTTTCTGCTCACACCAGTTGGCAGAGAATTGTCAGCCTTTGAAGTTTGGAGGCAGCTGGGTCTCCTGTGCCCCTAACACGCACTTTTTCAAACCCCATAAATGTCAGCTTGTGATTAGAAAGACAAACAAAACCCCAAGAGCGAGTTCATGGAAATGAACTCTGCGGAGAAGGGTGTCTGCCTTCACTCTGCGCTTGTGGCAGGCTGCACCTCGAATCTAAACCCTTCTGTGCTTGCCTAGGGGAGAGGGCTTATCCTAACAGGATCTGAAAGGGCTGCGTGGTTGGGAAGGAGCCGGCTGTCCCTGTGCACCTCCGACACGCCTGACACCGGTGCTGAGTCTCTGGCGGTGCTGGCTCACAGCAAAGGCAGCAGCTGTCATTTTGCTGTCACTTTGAGCGCCGCTGAAATACAGTCGACGGTCGGGCACCCGTGTTCAGGAGAACTGGTGTCTCTTTGTTTACCCAGCAGCGCCAAGATGTGCTGCTCTGTGCAGGCAGCCAGCAGCTCCTGGGCCCAGGGGCTGAGCTCGAGAGGCTCTACCTGGCTGGTGGCGATGCCTCCTGAAATTCTAGGAGACGCTACCATTGCGCTCTTCCTCAAAGAGCAAAGATGGGCTTCCACAGCCTCCCCTGTCTTCTGCTATAAACTCACTGAAATGAGTTGGTAGGGCTGGTGCGCTTAACTAGGCTGAGATAGAGATGTGGAAGGCCTCCTGTTTGTCACTGCTGGCTGAAGGACAAGATCAATGTCCCTCAAGTTTGGATTGAGTTTAATTGGAGGCATGTTGTGCTTCACTCTGTCAATAAGGAGTGTTCAAATTGAGTTGGCCACGGCACAGAGAACAGTTATCTGTGGTTTCTTCCAGCCCTAGGGAAATTACCGCAGGGTTGGTTTATTCCTCCTGTTGCTGGTGCCCAGGACAATATTTCCACGAGCAGCGTTTTCATTGCTGGCAGTAGCCGGCCTATAAATCTCGCTGCTAAAAGCCGTTGTTTGGAACCTGGAAGTTGCACGTAACCTCTCCTGCCGGCCGGTCGGGAGCGTCGGTGCACACGCTCTGTGCTCCCCTTGCTCTGCTGTAGCTGAAAGCAGCAGCAGTTTTTGTCTTGTTCCCAGGTGTCCGTGTGTAGGTTTTGTTACGTGTCTCTTTTCCTACCTTCCCGTTACCGCAGGCACTGGTGTCCTTGCAGATTATTCACAAAGGGCTGTGGGTTGGTTCCTTGTGGCCATGCCTTTTCCTACTGGGGCCGGTCGTGGTTTAAGCCAGCTGGTAGCTGAGCACCACACAGCCGCTCACTCCACTGCTGTGGGATGAGGGGGAGAATCAGAAGAGTAAAGGTGGGAACACTGGTGGCTTGAAATAATGGCAGTTAAGAGGCAACACAAAAGCCACACACGCAGGGAGAGCACAGCAGGGATTTCATTCACTGCTTCTCCTCACAGACAGCTCTTCAGCCACCTCCAGACAGGCCAGGCTCCATCATGTGTAACAGTCACTTGGGAAGGCAGATGCCATCTCAATGAGTGTGAGGCAGCACATGGACTGGGATGTTACTGTGGTCAGTTGGGGTCAGCTCTCTCAGCTGTGGCCTCTCCCAACTCCCTGTCCAGCCCCAGCCTGCCCACTGGCAGGGTGGTGTGAGGAGCAGAGATTGCCTTGACTCTGTGTGAACTCTGCTCAACAGCGATGGAAACACATCTGTATTATCAACAGCAGCTTCAGCACACATCTGAACCGCAGCCCTGTGCTTAAAAATAGCTGCGTCCCAGTCAGAACCAGCTCAGGCCATTAGTGCTTTCACCTCTGCTTGGTGTCCGTGTCCCTCTCGCCGTCGCTCTCCCTTGGCAGAGCCTGTACACAGTTAATTGGCTTGGGGTTATGCTCCGTCTGAATAGAAAACTCCTTCGGAGACCGCGGTTCAGTCGTGTTCTGCAGACAGCCACCACGGGCCATTAGATACTGACTTTGACTGAGCTGTCCTCGCTGCTTCCTTCCGTGTGCTGCGAGCAGCACCAGCCCCCAGAGCTCTCGTTTTCTCCTGGCACCACCAGTAGCCGGGTCTCACGTACTGCCGGCCAGCCAAGCGACTCCCAGGAGCGTTTTAGGTTTTAAGTGCCTTCCTCTGCTCCGTTGCCAATATCAAGGTAGTCTTGAGCCAAGCAGCCATGCTCCCGCTGTGGAAGATTCGGGATGGGGTGTCAGACCCAGGAAGCAGGGAGCTGCCTCAGCTGGTTGTAATTGCCACTAGACCCTTCTCTGCTGCGTGATCGGGATGACAGTGTCACTGCAGTCCCATGGGCTTCTTCGACCACGAAGGTGTGTGCTGGGTGAGAGGCTCTCCTGTGTCGTAGCTGGAGAAGCTTACTGCGAGGAGAGCTGGAAAGAGAGCAGGGAGGAATGTTTTCTGTTTGCCTCCTGAATGCGGGTGATAAAATTCTTGGCTCTCACTCCGATAAGATGTCAGAGGATTTACAGCTGCCCTGTGTTTCTCTAATTCCTAAACAAAAAAGGAGAGTGAGACCCAGGTGGTCTTGCATTTCTCTACTGGCAGTGGTAAGACTCCTCTCGCAGCAAGTGGTAGCGCCGGATGCAAATCCGTGATACGGAGTAGTCACTGCTTTACTGACCTCTGAGCCCTTTAAGCTACTTCATCTCTGCTGATCGGTGTCCAAACACAGATCTCGCCACCAAAAGGCTCTGTAGAGTGGTGGCTGAGCAGAGGGGGGGAAACCTCGAGCAGAGCTTTAGAAAGACTCTGCAAAGGTTTCTGTGGCTGTAGAATCCATAGAGAAAATGCTTGAGGGTGCAGCACCCCTTTGTCAGTTAAGACCTTTCTTTTGGGGTGATAAACATTAAATACAAGGGATCTTGATGTGAACGCCCTCGTAGGGCTGGGCAAGAAGCTACGCTGGTCAGGCTGCCTTGCAGGCAGACGTTGGGCAAGAGCTGAGGGTAACCATGGGGTAGGCTGTGAGTGGGGCAGTCATGTTCTCAGCGCCGGTTTCTTCGTCCTGGCAGCTGGACTACACCATTCCGTCCATGTGCTCCGTGTCCCCGTGCACCAGAGTCATTTCTAAGCCAGTAGTACTGCGGCAGAGGGAAGAGCAAGTGGCCTTCGCGTCATCTCTTCTGGAGGTAGCTGGTTGGGATTTTCCCTGCGTGGCTGCTGCCCCGCGGTGGGGTTTCTGCTGCTGTTGGCAGGTCTGGCACCAAAGGCTGGGAACGGCACAGGCCTGTAAGAGGGGCGGGCGTTTGGCTGGCACCGAGTGCTGGCCACGCTGACCTTCTAAACTGGTGATGACAGGCAGGGAGGTGGTGTGAGGGGACGGCAGCAGAGAGATCTTCTGAACCCTCGCGGAGAGCTGAGGCTCACCCATTCAGCTAATCAGCACTGGTGTTTTGAGACCAGACAGCACCTAGATTACTCGGCCTTGCAGCGAGATTGTGGACAGCGGCGGATTCTTGGGAGGAAGGCAGCACTCTGGCTGTTAGTGCTTGTTCGCTCCGGCGGTGCCAGAGCAAGGCTGCTGCTGTAGTCTGAGAGGTTCTGAGAAGAACTGCTGGGGGAAATCTGCGAAATCACTGTGATTTGCTGGAGCAAATGGCATAAATGTGGGTGTGTTTTTCTGCGGAGCGCTGCGCGAGCTCGCGCTAACAGACGGTTCCTGCTTCCAGGCGCCTGCAATCAAAGAGGAGAGGAAAACAGGCACAGGAGGGTGACATGTTGCTGCTGTAGCTGTACAACAGGACGAGGATCTGGGAACCCTTACGCTCTTTCCCTACTAGATGAGGCTGTGTTTGCCTCTCTGTGCCCCTCTTCCTTCTCATGCAAAGCAAACCTTTTGGTCCTCCTTTCTTGTGGCAAACTACATTCTTCATCCTGGTAGACTCTGGAAAGGCAGAAGAGTGCTTTGGGAGGAATGTTGGTGAAAACTTAGCGGTTTGTAAAGTAAACATCTCTGTCCTGAAGTCACTCTCTCAGGGAGAGGCACAGTCCTGCTCCTCAACAATGAGCTGAACTGAGTGCAGGATGTGTTGCTGAGTGTGGGGTGCTGATGTAATTCTCTGGTCACTGAAGTAAAACCAGCTGACTTCAGTGGGAGTAGGTTCCCATCCACGTTCACTGTGTGTGAGGAGTGCAGTCCCCCAAGTCTCCCTGTTGGTTTCCAAGACCAAAAGGAATGGCCAGTGTAGTGCAGAGTCATCAGAGAGTCATCGATTTTTCTCCCCGATTCTGAAAACCCCCTCTCAGTGTTTAGTAAAACCAATACTGTGCTTCAAAGCGGCCTTGCTTTTATTGCCTGAGCAGCTGGTGGTTTGGGGCGTCGTGTTTTGCAGCTTCCTGAGTATTTCACTCCCGGAGCGGAACACCGAGTGCTCACTGAGTGTGCGCGGGGGAGAGCGCTCCTTTCATCCGCGTCCAGTTCGGGCAGTAACAGACAATGGGAAACCTTCGGCGATGATCAAAAGGAATCAGTGTAGACTCATTCCACACAAACCGTGTTAGGAGCGATCGGAGGAAAACCCCGTAGCGTTCAGCATACGGTTTTGTTTGAGAGAAACGCTGGCTTGTTCTCGAAGCAGTGGCAGTCATCAGGGCTTTTGAAAACCGTGGGGGGTTTGTGGGACTGGTTTTCATCTTCTTTTCAGCTTGCACCAGGGTTGTTGGGATAAGGTCTCAGCAAGTCCCTCTGCCAGATGGCCTTGCTCTGGTCTCTGCATCTGCTGCTGTGTGAGATCTTGCCCAGATCATCATGGCGTATTCTGCTCGCTTCGTCCCTGCCCGTGGAAGGGAGGCGATTCGCTGCACGAGTCTTTTGAGATTGAAGGGACATTCCACCTAAAAGCCAAGTGATTACATGATTTGAGTGTGAGCTACACAGTTCCTGGAGCTGCACTGCTCTGTCACTCCATGCCCACGGTGCTGCAGAGCTGAACCCGGCAGCTCTGCTGTCCTGCCGCAGCCAGCCTAGACCCCGGCGTGCAGGGAATGTGGCCTTGGGATTTCTCTTCCTTAGAAAATTCCTTGTGGTGAGGAGCACTAACAGGATTTGCTGCCTTGTGCTTGGCTGCAGTTGGCTGATTGTGTGCTGTGGGTGTGAGGGCTCGTTAGTCCTCAGGCAGTGGGGATTAGGAATTGGAAAGGAGTATCATGCTGCGCTGGGTTTGCGTTACTCTGTCATTATTCAAGTCAGAAGCCAAGCTAGGGAAAGTTCACACTGCAGACCTTTAATTTCCTTTTCTTCCTCTCTTACAATAGTGCTGTCTCCCTTTCGTTGCCTCGTTGCTCCTGCTGCATCTGCCAGCCTTGGAGAGCTGGTGTGATTTTCTTGGCAGTGCCACATAGCTCTAATCTCAATGCTTATTACTGCCTGGCTCTGGGATCGTGCGTAGGATCCTCTCACTCACTGCAGCAAGTGGCCAGCACCAATCTTTCTTCTTTATACCTCTGCAGCTGTAATCCTGCGGAAGTCCTCGCTTGTAGAGATGAAGGTACATTTATCCTCCCTAATGAGGCAGCAGGGCTGGAGCTGCAAATTGGCACCGAGTTCTATCAGTAGAACCACACAGAGACTAAAGCAGTGACCCAGGCGCTGCTGAAGGAGCACCTGCACCTTCTGTCACTCTGACTTGCCCTGGAGTTCATCCGAAAAGAAATCTTTGGGTTTGCCAGCACCGAGTGACACGGAGGGTCCTGTGGGCTGGGGGTGAGGGGAGGAGGACCTTTGAGTTGAGGAGGAGAGAGATGGTCATCGTTTGCTCAGCTGGTCTTAAACCTCTGGTTGCTGAGAACACACTCCCTTTTATGCGAAAGGGCAGGTTAGGAAGGAAGGAACACTCTTCCCTGGGCAGTGCTCGGGGTCTGTGTGATGGAGCAGTTGTGCTGCTGTACTGGTCACAAAGGAAACTGCATACTTGTGGTTCTGGATTATCTCTGGTTTGAAATCCACAGGTGAACTGTGCAGCCAGACCTGCAGAGCCTGTTGACTTGCTGCTTGAGCTGAGTTCTTAACTTTCTCCGAGTAATCTTACAGAGTAAGAGGAGCAAGCAGTCCTGTCCTCATTTCTTTTCCTCAGAACCTGGTGTCCTTAGATGCACATGCTCCTGGAGAGCCTTCCTCAGAGCAGCTCAGCTTGAGTCTTTGGATCCTAGGATGTAGCTGTCCTGGGTGGGATTAGCAGCCTGTGTGACACGGTGTCCCCAGCATCTGTCATAAACAGATCTCTACGGATAACTAAAGCAGGACAAGGGTGTATTCTGCTTCCCCTGAGCAGACTCTGCTTGTGTCCAACTCTTTCAGCTCCAGAGATGTCTTGAACTGCATTCAGTTTCTGCTGTTTAGTAATTCTCAAAGGGTTTGTTTCCTTTGAGTTTGCCCAATCTGCCATTGGCATTCCTGATCTCCACAGGACGCTGCTGCAGAAGCAAGTGTCTGTGTCTGCAGTGCCCCAGCATGAGGGAGGGTTACTGTTATTCTGAGTTTGGCTCTCCATCTCTTCGTCTGTAGCCCCAGCTCTGAGAGTGGTTGGATGTTCCTCCTCAGTTCACTGAAGGTGTGGATGGCAGCTGGTGGCCGTCCTCTAACAGGGGTGGTTGAATTGGGTTGAGGTGACAGTTACCAGTGTAAAAGCAGTGACACGGTGAGCTTTGGCAGGAGGGAGAGGAGGAACATGAAAAGACTCTGAGAAGAGAGATGGTCGCGTGGTTGTTGGGAATGGCCATCCCTGACCTGGCGAAGGAAGGCAGAGGGTGACTTTGGCTTCAGTGGAGATGTCTGTGGCTGTGTGTGTCTTTCTAGTTGATGGTGGTTGCGGTAGAAATGCAGGCTGTTGTGAGTGCAGACTGTTCCCCTCCAAAATCTTGGCTAAGAACCACGGTTCTTGACTGCAGTGGGGGGGAAGGATGCGACTGGGTTGTCCTAGGCAAATGTCATTGTCACAGGAGCCTCAGGGAGGCAAACATCAGTGCAGACTAAAGAGACCTTGAGGATTATTCCTTTTCCTGCCTGTTTTCTTTTCCTCTTAAAGCAGTTTTCCCCCCGATGGTTATCAGCTTTCGAAACCGCTCCAGGCTTAGCACAGCTAAGAATTAACGGGCTCAGTAGGAATCAAGTTCCTAAAAGCGCTTAGCCAGAGTCACTGAGATCTGAAGCAAGGTCAGGCCTCTCCGTGCCCAGGCCACCTCTGTTGAGCCTGTGCGGAAACGTTCCTAATGGGGTGGCTTCTGTGGGCCCTGCAGGAGCCATTGTGCCCCCCCAGCGCGCACTGTGGGGTTGGCTTTGTTTCTCAGCCTTTCGTATCAGCTCAGCAGCTGCCAGAGGTGGTACCTCAGGAGAAGGAATCTGGGTCTGATGCGTTCGAGGTGCCCTAAGTTCCTGTGGTCGGGCTGACTGGGATTGACCCGCGTTGAATTCGTGTCGTCCTTCTTCCTTGCTTTTCATGCTTCCTTGCTGCCTGCTGACCCAGCCCTGTCTCCCTGTCTGATGTGGTCAGGTGTGTGCTGCGCGTGCTCCGAAGCGGTCTTGGTTTGCTGAGGGTTGGTCTCCCCTTTTGTACTTCACACAGTATCTCCTGACTCTTGCTCCCACAGTTGGGAAGTCGGTTTTGCAGTCTGCCACGTTACTGTTCCATGGGCTGAGCTGCAGTGCCAGAGCCTCCGGGTTTGGAGGGGAGATGACCTCAGAGGCTCTGCAGGGCGCTGCCATCATTGGGCCTCCAGCCTCAGTGAGAGTGGCAGCTCTGTGCTAGAGCCAAGAGAGCATCTCCTCAGAAAACACCGCCGAGTGGTATGGGAATGGTATCCCAGGGTGTTAGCACGCTGGGGGCAGGCGAGAAGAGCTTTAGGATGTGACCTAAGCAAGCGTGAGGAGAAGCCGCTTTCTCCTGCCTAGAATTCCAGTCCCCTTTTCTGTGCCAACAGATTACAGATGCAGGTTGGTTGAGTGCTCCGGGAGGTCCCACGGTAAAGTCTACACTACCTGCGAGTTAAACAGGAGCTGGAAAGTTCTTTAAATTCTCTGTAAACCTAAATCTTCTAAACAAACAGCAGTGCCCGCAGCCTTCCGTGGAGGGTTTCCTGAACATCTCGCCACTCTAGGAAATGTACTCATGCACTTGTGAGGAGATAACTATATCAGTGCAAATGCAGGCAGAAATCATTTTCCTGTTGAGCTGCCATCTGATAATGCTGCTGAGACGTTCTTCTGTGCGGCCGTTGTTTCCTTCAATTCAAAAGGAAGCGGGTTTTTATGTTTTAAATGTGTCTAGCCCCGGAGAACGCGCGGCATCTGTCGAGAGCCTTCACAGCCCTGCGACTGAGACAAGTACAGCATTCGCTGTGGTGGGGAACTGGCTTAGGTGCAGCTGATCTCCTGGTGACAGCAGCTTTAGCTGTGGCCGCCCTGCAACTCCTTAATGGTTTTTTTCAGTAAGAAAGGCACTGAGGTGCCAGGGCAGTGTTCTGTTCTTCCACAGAGCGATAGATGGGTGTCGACTTTGCTGGGCCACAGTGGATTTCCACTGATGCAGATGAGGTGCCATTTGAATTGCAGAATGAGAAGGCATGAACTGTCTTTCCTCCATGAGTATTTGTGTGTGAGAAATATCACTTTGCATGCGGTTACGGGAAGCCTGCATGCATAATGTGGGATCCCATATGCTTCGCAGAAGAGAAAGTGCATAGGACAGCCTACTCGTGCCGTTTCCCTGTAGGAAGCAGATACCTTGTGGGTTTAACGTTGAGACTTTCTGTGCACAGCAGAGCCAGCTAGTTATCCTACTCGCTCTGCAAGGCTGCAAGGTGAGAAAGAGGAGAAGGGAAAATACTCGCCGGGATCTGGGTTCCCCACTGTAAGCGTTGTCCTTATGGGCAAACCAGGACAGACCAGGTTTGAATTCACGTTCCAGAAATGCCAGCCCATCAGCACAGTGGCTGCTCACAGGAACAGATGGCGAGGCTGCCCCGGAGCTGGTTGACGTCTCCTCGTGCACTGCGTGTCTGGGTGCCAGAGTGGGAGTAAGGCTGAGGCAGCCAGCGGGGAGCAGAGCTCAGCTCAGCTCCAGAGGCAGATGTGCACCTGCCTGTGCCAGGTGCAAGGGGCAGGTCAGATACCCTGCCTCTTCGGGCAGGCTCTACTGAGAAGCCAAGCAGGCTGGCTGCTGCCTTCCTCTGGAGCTGGGTGGCTCTCTGAGCTGCTCTGGGAGAATTGCTACCATTCATTTTGGAGATAGTGGTGCCAGCTGAAAGGAATGTCCTGCGGAAGACACAGCGGCAGCCGCATCTGTCTCGCTGTGCTTGGGGAGACAGCAAGAGCAGAAGGGCTTTGTCTTCATGGCAGAACAGTTTGCCAGTTGGCCCAGCACATCGCGCTGATTCATGGAAAAGGTGTCACTACCCACGCGCACTTGCATGGTGCCTCTGCAGGGACCGAGCCTGTTCGGCGAGCTGGGTGCTGTGCTACTCGCCCTCATGTCATTCTCCACCCAGGCAGCAGCAGCAGATTCTGCTCATTGGTCTCATCTGTCCAGCTCCCACAGCCCCACGTTCCCCAGCTAGAGCTGAGGTGACGTAGCTTGTGGGATTTCTGTCCCCGCATGTTCTTGGCACTACATGAACGGTGTTTGATCCCCTGCATTTCCCCAGCCTGTTACCCGTTGAGGTGCTCACTTGTAGCAGGCTCTTGGGAGCCCATCTCTCAGCGGCTGCTTGGCAGGGGAGGGTCTCCAGTGGCTGCGTTGGCTGCCCAGGAGCATATGGAGAGAAGATGCTGCTCGGCACAGCCACCTTCTGCAGTGTGCAACACCCTGTTCCCTGGCAGCCAGCTTAACGGTCCGTGCTGTGTCAACAGCTCTAAAGGCATTGCCAGCGAGGAAGGAAAAAAATCTGTAGCTCCTGCTAGCAGGGTGGTCGGGAAGGCTAGACGCTCCTCAGGCTGTTACAGGGAACATACTTCCTTTTAGAACTCCATCATCTTAGCTTGCCTGTCCCCTGTGTGCAGCAGTCCTGAGGAGCTGGCTGCGGGCCGCGGAGGAGCCAGGACAAAGGTTGCAGACAGGTGCTGGAGTCACTGTCCCTGGAGGGGTTCAGGAAACACACAGATGTGGCACTAGGTGTGCATGTGGTGGCACTGGGTTGATGGTCAGGCTTGAAGAGCTTGTAGGCTTCTTCCAACTGTAATGATTGTGTGACTCTCGCTTCTGCCTGGGCAGAAAGACAAACTGCAGCGCTCAGAGAGGAAACAGCCTCTGATCTCTCCCGTACTGAAATCCAAGCAGTCTTCTGACGCCCTGATGAGCTCTGGTGACCCTTATCAGTGGTGACCCGGATCTGCCCTTTGTTGTCAGTTGTGCAGGGCGGGGGACCGTGTGGGTGTCGCAGGCTCCAGGACGCTGGCGCACCTGACGCAGCAGAAGCGGGATCGTGTCCTTGGTGTGTTACCTCGGCTCTGACAGCTCCTCTTTGAATTCCCCAGCTCTTGCCTACCTCCTGTGGGTTACCGAGACCCCTCCCCGCGCTGACAGGCGGAGCACAAGCGAGGTTCCAGGGGTGTTTCACTCCACGTGCCCTGTGCTTGGTGCGGGATGCATTTGGCTTTGCTGGCAGGCTCTGTGCTTGTGTGCAGTGTCTGCTCCATTAACAGGCTGTGGCAGCCCATGGCGTGTTCTCTGGACACCAGCTCTTCACAGATCGCCGGGTTTTGCCTCACAAGTTCATACCAACTGGAATAAACAACAGCAAAAAGGGCGAGACAGGTCGCTCTTTCAGGTGAGAGTGAAATCTGACCTCGAGGGCACAAGCTCTTGAAACAGAGGTGTGGGATGCCTCCCTGTTTGGGCCTTGGTACTCTCCATGTGCCCGTGCAGTGGGGTGGAGGGTGCACTCTCCAGTTTGATTCCCTAACAGCAGCCTCCCTCAGGTAGAATCACTTGTCATTCCAGCTGCGTGGCCAGTCTCAGTCTCTTTGGGCCCACCTGCTATTGAGTGCCTTGCCCAGGCTTTTACAAATGCTGTGCAGAGAAGAGGCAGAGCTGCTGATGCCTCTGCTGCTGATTGCAGCATGGTTGTGGGTCATTAATCTCTGCCTGGCTTTGAGCCTCCCAAGTGAGCCCTCTGCCATCGCTCCACACCTGCCACAGCTCTAGCTCCATCGCTGCCTCTGCAGCGTCCAGGCCTGGCTCAAGGCAGCTTCCTGGCCATCATGGCAAGAACTGGGTCTGTGAGTGTGCTCGTCCACCTGTGGATGCGCAGCTGCCTGGTGACTGTCCAGCGTAAGCACGGAGACTGCTTACCAGCTGACATCCCTCTGCAGCAGCCTTTCCTGCCTTTCAGTGTTCCTGCTTTCCCTGAGGTTTCCTTCTCATAGCTTTTCCCGTGTTCTAGAGGAGCAGCTCAATGATTTTGAGGCGTCGGAACACTGTTTGTTCAGGTTCTGCTACTTTTAGCACCAGACTTGTCCTTCCCACACTCCCACGTGATCTTTTTTTCCTGTAGAGTCTGCCGGAGCGTTTGAGCCAGGTCCAAACGCAAAATCAATACGAGCTCGTTGCTGTACATGTCCTCATGTTAGAGCTCATCACGGGAGACTGCTGGGGAGGACTCTGCCTCTAGTCCGTTATCAGGCGGCCGCCATGCTCCTTGGGTGTGGGGCCAGCACCCCACAGCACAGAGGGAAGAGTGATGCTCTGCTGGGGCTCAGCAGCAGCAGCCTCAGCACTGCTTTGTAATTGGCGTGTTGCACCACAAAGGCACAGTCCTGCTCTTCCTCCTCTCCTTCTGAAAGGGCCAGACTCTGGAAATCTTTCCTACAGGAATTTTGCACGAGTGCCAAACCGATGACTCCGTAAACGCGTGATGCCTCTCGACAGCTCTCAGCAGTGAGTGCTTGGGTTTGGGGTCTTCCTCTGCTTTAGCCTCCCAGTCGCCTTCAGGAAAGGCAGAGAGAGGCTGGCTTGTGCTGGGGCTCGCCTTGCCTCTCCTGAGCTCTGCGTGCTGTAGTTTTGGGCCTGTCTCTACTGCCAGATGAATTTTGAAGGTTGTCAACCTCACAGCTCGCTGGGAGATCCTCTTCCATAGCCAGCAGAGCCAGGATTTGTTATCTTTCCCTAGTTCTTTCTGGAAAGAGAAGGCAGATGGATTCGGTGGGAGAACTGGTTCTAGGCAATGAGATGAGGAGGCTTCAAAATTAAAGCAGACGTAGCAGGCGCTGCAGCATCAAGGCTTTATTTGAGATGAAATAGTTTCTGCCTGTTATTTCATCTCTAATTCCCCACATGCAAATGGGCTTTTGCATATTCAAATAGCCGTTTGCACTGCAGTCTGGGTTTGATGTCTGGGGCGTTCTTCCCAAGAAATAGGCCAGGGATGCCGGCTTCAAACGCCTCTGCTGCCCGAGGCGCTCCCCATGACCAGATACTCCCTGCCCCAGCGTGAGATCTGTGGGGATCAGTGGTTGCCTGGAAAACGGCGCGTGGAGGACTAATGTCGACTACACTACAGGAGTTGGATGGCTGGGGTTGGGGGAGGCAGGGTTTTGTGGCACCATCTGCCTCTGTCATCGGGAGCCTCCATGGAAAACCATGGCTCAGGCTCCCCGCTATAGGTTAACAAGAGCCTCCAGATAGGGTGGCTAACGGGTCGGACCTATCTTTGCTTGTAAGGCTGAGACCCACAGGTCCTCCTGGGTGGGATGGTCACTGGAGAGGAAGGTCGCTCGGTTCGGTGTGGTGGAGCAGCCACGTGGGACGCCTTAGCGGCGTTATTGGCTCCTAATGAAAGGCAGCTTAATGCAGTCCCACCTCCTGGCCTCTTGAAGGCTGTCATGTTGGCTCTGTCGTTTGAAGGCTGTCATGGCCCTGCTGCCTTCCAAGTGGTTCTGTCCACCCTCTGCTTTCTTGTCACTCAGGAGCCTCTGGATTTTGATGTAGACACGGGAGCATGTCAGGGGGAAGCTGCAACTGTCAGGCCTTTCAGCTTCGCTTCTCACCTCGTTGCTTTTGAACAACAAAGGAGGAGATCTATTTGGAGGGGGTGCCCAGTGGCGCAACGAAAACAGCCGGCAAAAGTGGGGCAGAGAGCGACAGCTGTGGAATATGAAATATGAATGGGCGTCTGCGCCTCGGGAGGCCGTGCTCGAACAGGCAGAGATGTACGAGGTGGATCCGGGCGAGCGCCGGCCCCAGGTCCATCTGCTGGTCAGGACTCGGGGAAGGTACTGCTTTTGGGCGAGTAGTGGGTAGAAGGTGGCCAAATGCAGACCGCCCAGTGAATGCAGAGAACCATTCTAGAAGGCTGAGAGAACTCGGATCTTAAACGGCGTGTCTTCCTGGCGAGCCCGAAGGCCACCAGCCATCCTCATAATTGCTACGGAAGTGGTTTTTAACCGCCAGAGTGACTCTGCTGCTGCCCTTTACTCAGCGGCGGTAGCACCTCACAGATGAAATGCTGTGATTTCTCCTGCAGTAGCTCATGCCTGGCTCTTATTAGGAAGGGCTTTTAGTAGTGTCTGTCTTTAGCCTCCCCTACCCAAGAGTCTGTCCTTCACCCTTCTTAGCTCTCTGCACTGGAACTGACATTCATAGGATCCTTAGGGATGGGAAGGGACCCGAAAGATCACCCAGTCCAACCCCCCTGCCACAGCAGGATCCCCCAGACCCAGTGGCACAGGAACACAGCCAGGCGGGGCTGGAACGGCTCCAGAGAAGGAGACTCCACAACCCCCCTGGGCAGCCTGGTCCAGTGTTCCGGGACCCTCCCTGGGAAGAAGGTCCTGCTGAGATTGAGAGGGAGCCTCCTCTGTTCCAGCTGGCACCCAGTGCCCCTTGTCCTGTCCCCAGATGGAATTCTTCCTTCTCTGTCTTTGGTGGCAAAGGAGTGGTCCTCGTCCTCCTCTTCAGTCCTGGAGATAAATCAGACCAGGGATTCCTGCACACAGCTCATTCCAGAACCCACCCCACATGTGGACATGTTAGTTCTCCTGTCTGTGGGGCTTGCAGCTGTCCAGGTTGTCTCTTTCTGGAGGCAGCCCTCAGTGCCTGCTCTTGCTCGGTGCTGCTGCTGCTGCCTGCACCACTTGCTACAAGAGCCAGTAGATACGTCTCCCCTCTTCTGCCTTCACAGCAGTGCAGCGCTTGTGCCTCTGGAGTCACGGAATAAACGTGGTTGGAAAGGACCTGCTAGATCCCCGAGTCCAGCCATTCACACTGCACCGCTTCTAGAGCGAGGCGGAATCATTGCTGTGCTCCGTGGGTCTGCAGAGGAATGGCTCCATGCTCGGGGCAGGAGCAGCCAGCTGTGTCGCTCACAGAGTGAGCACCCTGTTTGTCTGCGCAGGCCAGGAGCGGGGCAGAGGGTATCGTCTCCAGGGGCTGCCTCCTGTGGCTGGGGTGCAGAATTTGAACGGCTTGGCACACCCTCAGCAGGGAAGCTGTTGGGGGGCTTCCTTCTCCAGATTCAGTCTTTCACTCAACAGTGATTGTTTAGAAGTAAAATGCTTTTAGTTTGGGTTGACAGGTTCTTAGGAGTGAAAAGCTTTTGGCTTCCTCTTAGAAGTATTTGGAGAGGAAGCTGTCTAATAGTGTTACGAGATTGGAGCTGCGCTCAGTGGGAACGCGAGGGATTTGGCTGGAAGTGAGAGGTGGCAAGAACAGAACAGGAGAGGTGACAGCGCAGTCTGAAAGATTTCTGTATCACATAAGGATGGGTGGAAGAAGGTAAATCTGTCGCTTCCAACTTACTGTGTCTGGCAGTGGGATATAACTGCGGCGTCCCACTGCCTCAGACTCCGCAGGCCCGGTGCTGTCCTCCTCCTGGTTTGCGTTGATGTTCCGTCACTTGTGCAGGTGTCAAACGAGTGCGTTCACCTGGGCAGGTCCCTCACTGCATTCAGGCTAACGGTGAATAACACTGGCAAGCACAGTCCCTGCAGCGCCTGGTTGAGTCCTCTAACAGTGACAGTGGAGAGCCCACGCGTGCCTGTGGGGTGCATTGTGAGATTTAAAGCAGACCTGAGGAAAAGCTGCCCTCTGGAAAGGGCCCTCAGGCCCTGGCACAGGCTGCCCAGGGAGGGGTTGAATCGCTGTCCCTGGCCGTGTTTCAGAGTCATGGAGATCTGGAGCTCAGGGACAGGGTTTGGGGGTGGGATGGGACAGCTGGGCTCAGGGCTGAATTTGTCTTAAAGGTCTTCCTCCACCCAAATGATTCTTATGCAAACGACTCTCCTGCCCTGCTGTGTGCATCAGCCATTGCCTGGCTTCAGTTCTGGAGAGAGCTGCTCAGTCTTCCCTTCCCTCAGGGCTCTGCTAATCAACATGATCCGCTTCATGCGAGGGGACTGCTAGTCGCACTGATGGGTCCATGTGCAAGAAAACTGAGAGCTGAACAGAATTTCATAGCCCAGTTGGCATCTCAGCAGAGAGCCACGAGGCTGACTGGCCATGAAATCAGGATTCCTTCACACCCGGCGGGGGTGGCTCCTGGAGCACGGCTGTGCGACCGCAGGCCATGCTCGCAGTCGTAGACTTGCTGCAGCTGGAGACAGAAAGGCTGCCAGAGCTGCCGCAGCTTCCACGTCCAAATGGCCTGTGAAGAAACAGTGAGTGCTGCGGAGTCATCAGAAAGTTGAAGGCCGCCTGTTGAAAGGACTTCAGCTCTCGTGCGGTGGAGAAGTGCGTACTGGTAGCTGGGCAGCTGCCCGCTCCAGTGTGTGTGTGTGACAGCTTGGGTTTGTGAACCCGCTGAGCGCCTGCACCCAGGAGCCCAACAGAGAGGAGAGCTGGTTCAGAGCTTTGTGTAAAAGCTGTTCCTAAGAGGCAGCTCCTCTCGTGCTGCTGCTGAGGTTTGTGCCTCTTCACCCGCCTGCAAGATTCCTCGGAATGGCTGCAGAACGTGGATTTCCCAGACCCGCCAGCAGACTCAGCTGAGTCCTGGCAAGATCCGTCTCCGTATCCCTCCTTAGGGGAAGCTGCTGCTCTGGTGGCAGCGCTGTCCCACCAGTGGCTGGCTCTTGCCAGGGACAGTTCATAACAAGTAGGTGTCTCTGGAGAGGCTTTTAAAGCCCAGGACCCTCTGTTCCATCCTGGTCTGGAAACACAGATATGGAAGGGCAGGGGATTCATCCGCTGAGCATCGTCCCCGAGGAAAGAGAACATCGTATGATTAGATGACTGTCCCCACAAGGTGTTCAGGGTAACAAGCAGCACTTGAAGCAGATGCCTCTATAGCAGCGAGCAGCCCACCTGCCGCACTCACACTGCAGCCTGCTCAAGGCCGGAGAAGCCCTGAGGTTGTGGGGCAACAGCATTTTAACCGTGGCCTCCTCTCTCTTGGTTGGAACTTGTGCAGTCCCACACGGCTGTGTGTGCAGACCTCGTGCTGAACCTTTGAGCTTGTTTTACAGCTAATCCGTTTGTGCTTCATCTGCAAACAGCTGGTTGATTTAAAGGGATTTTCACACAGGAGTAAACAAGGAGGGCATTTACACAAGAGTGAACTGTCCTGCCGCAGACTCTCTGCAGTCCTTGTAGCTGTTTGTTTGTGTTAGATCTTAACTTCCCCAGCGCAACCTTAATCCCTCCTGATCCTCTAGTGAAGTCATGATCCTGTGTTTGATGTCACCATCTGTTGCCATAGAAGCCGTGGTGATGTCGCAAATGGACCTTCGTGACTTCATGGGAGGGAAGAGGCCTCTGTCAGCTGCCTGCAAAGAGCTGCCAGGGCTTCTCTGTGCTCGCTGCTTGGAAACTTTACCAACAGAGAGGGCTTGGAATAGCACGCTGTGTGAAAGGGGAAAACCGTGTCCTAAGGCTCAGATTGAATTTGAGCTCCAGGAACAACCCCCTGGCAGGAGCTCTGCTGTTCGAGGTTAGTGTGGGTTCGAGCAGACAGGAATAGGAGCGGTTTCCAGCTCTGGCACTGCACAGGTCCTCCTCTGCTGGCTGGGGAGAAAGGCTCTCGTGGTCTCTCCGGGCAGCGAGCAGCTGCTGTCAGTGTCAGTTTAAGTCGCTGTCACGGAAATACCCCGTCAACGGTTAGAGAGGCTGCAGCTGGAGGGTGGGGGTTGTGGGTTTCCAGGAACACTTGAATCACTTGGGAAGTTCAGCCTTGACCACACTCGTGGGTGTCTGACCGCTTTGTGAGACACCTTTTCCAGACGTTGTAGGGATGGTTTGTGCCCAGGTGAGTGGGGAGGACAGCTCTAGGTCAGGTCTGTGCTGCAGGAGGAGAGCAAGTGCAGGCGCATCTGCACAGTGAGCAGTCAGGGCTCTCGCTCAGGTCTTCTGCGAGCGGGAAGAGGCTGCAGAGGATGTGAGGGGAAATGCAGGGGAAATGTTTGTTTTCCCACACTGAAGAGAAGGAGAATTAGATTGGACCTTAGGAAGAACTTCTTCCCTGTGAGGGTACTGAGGCCCTGGCACAGGTCGCCAGGGAGGCTGTGGCTGCTCCATCCCTGGCAGTGTCCAAGGGCAGGTTGGATGGGGCTCTAGGCACCCTGGGTTGGTGGGAGGTGTTGCTGCCCATGGCAGGGGTGGGGCTGGGTGATCCTTAAGCTCCCTTCCAACCTAAACCATTCTGAGAGATAGAGAGTCTGGGTTTTTTCTCTGCTGGCAGGGAGGAGAGCTGATGGGTCCTAAATTGGGAACTTCCTTGCTCGTTTGTTTATTTTTAATCCCCCTTTCTCTTTCCTGCCATCAATCACTTCCCTTAGATTTCCCAGCTATGTCCCTCTTAAAATAGACCCCAGCTTTCGATAACTTCTAATTCTGTATCCTTGAGTGACAGAGACTAAATCATCTTAGCGGAGCAATCAGGAAAATGTACTGGTGTCGAAAATAGCCCGGCAGCGATTGACGGCACGCTGCGATCTCACGGGGAAGGGGGACGATGCCCAGTGGAGTGCGAGGGGTGTTCTGTCCCACCAGGCACACGTGGAGAGGCGGTCTTGATGCTGCTCATCTGTCCTGGAGCAGGTGCCATGTACAAGTCCAATACTCCGTGTGCCCATCTTCACCCGCTTGCCCGTGTGGTGGCTCAAACCAGCCTTCCAGACATTGTTAGCGAGAAGAGGCCGTGTGCAGTGAGGACAGAGGCTCTGATACGTGGGGTTGGCTTGCCTTCCTGTTGAAGACTGAGTGTCTCGAGGAAGAATGGGCTCATGGTGTCCATCCTGTTCAGCTGCCGCGGGGTTTTTTCCTGGTGATCTGTCTGTGATTGAGTAGCATAGGTGGCTCTGTTCGCCCCTCTGATGGGCATGCGGCTCTGATCCGTGAGTTACGGGATTACCTGGATGGTCTCTGCAAGCACAGGCACTAATTCTCCCTTCTCTTGCCATGCCTCTCCCTGTTCCTGAATGTCTCCGAGGGACATGAAAGTGAAAACCAGCATCCAGGGCCCTCGAGCAGAATGAGGTGCACACCAGACATGACACGAGCGCTGTGTCCCTGCGGCAGGCACTTCATTCTGTGGCGTTTGAGACTTCTATGACGTGATGATTGATGCTGTAGAGGTGCAGTTGCCTCCGTCATTAGTTAAAAAGCCTGATAAAGCTGCGCCAAGATATGAAGTTGTTATCAATCATCGGTGGCTTTTTGTTCTCCCCCAACCTTTCCCCCACATTTCAAAGGGAAGGGGAGAGGCAGGCGGGAGGTTGCCTCACTGTCGGTCTGTCAGGGTTTTATTAGATCCCGGCTCTCCTGTCAGGCTCACTGCTGATACCCCGGTTCACAGCAGATGATTAATGGGAGCCGCTCTCTGGCTGAGGGGCTCTCGCTCTCCAGCCGGCAGCCAGAGCCGCCCAGCCCAGCCAGCCAGACCTCCGTGTGAGCTTCAACACTGCCTTGTCCCCAGCCGCTTCCCTGCAGCCCTGTTCCCTTGGCTGCAGACACCTCTGCAGGAGTGCCGTGGCCTGCAGTTGAAGGCTGCAGAAGACTTCCAGTGTAGTCGTCTCCTTTTCTTCCCGTTTTCTGTGCTGCTCCCTCTGGTAGGGCTTACCTGGATCTTGATGTCTCTTCGGTAGCTGGCTTTCAGCTGGAGTCCTCCTGTGAGATGCGAAGCAGCCGGATGCGCACAGAGGTGATGCCTGCCTTGGTTGCATGGGGTCCTTCCTCTCGTTTTTGTGATTGTTCTTTCTGAAGCACAGCTACGTTTCCCCTGCTTCCTAGCGCTCCGGTCCCGTCGCAGTTCCTGACGTTGCTGTCGTAGGGATCGGCTCTTTCATTCCAGGTTCCCTTTTTGTCACTGCCTCAGCCTGGGAAGCGCTTGCGGTACCAGCTGCTTGTGTGACTGTGGTTGGGAGTGGTGTTGGGCTGCTGGGAGGACGAACAGGAGCAGGGTCTGTGGACAGGACGAGCATGTCCCTACAACCTGCTAGAAACAGGGGTTCTGCGAGCAACAGGCGGGCGGTAACTCATAGAATGGCTCAGGCTAGAAGAGACCTCAGACATCGCCTACTCCAACCCCCTGCCCTGGGCAGTGACACCTTTCACCCGACCAGGGTGCCCACAGCCCCATCCAGCCTGCCCTTGGACTCTGCCCGGGATGGAGCAGCCGCAGCCTCCCTGGGCAGCCTGTGCCAGGGCCCCAGCACCCTGTCAGAGCGCAGGTTCTTCCTCAGGTCTAATCTAAATCTGGGCTCTTTCAGACTCAGAATTACTTGTGAGATCTGGTGTCCAGCTGTGGGGCAGAGCGAGGATCATCGTCCTTGCTGCACTGCAGCGCTCAGGAAGCTTTCCAAACAGGGAAGCCTTTAACTCGTGAAGCAGGAAGGCGAGCTTGAGGAGGTGAAAAGTGTGTTTCTCCTGCTGCTTTCGTACAGGTTGCCTGTGCTGCACGCAACATTAACCCCTTGCCCCTGTAAGTGGACTGGGCAGTGCCGGGACAGCGTTCGCTGAAGGCGCCGTGCAGAGGGAAGGACTCGTAGCTGAAAGCGTCAAGAAGTTCTCAGACTTCTCAAGGAGTCTGTGATGCTTTTGTTGCTGGTGTCCACACGGGTACTGCTAGTCATGCAGAGCGGTCTGGGAGGAAGGCTGGTCGGTGTCCTGTTGGACTGGACTGTCTCGGTGTGATTCCATCAGGCTGGAGGTTAGCTCGCAGGGCAGTTGGGCTGAGCAGAGTTTGGAAATCGCTGGGTTGAATTAGTTTCTCCTTGGAATGGGGAGTGAGCTGTGGCCTTACGGGGTAGGTGATGCTGCTGCTCTGTTCTGATTGTGTGATTTAAACGTCTCAAGAGCAATAGTGGACGCCGGGCCAGCGGCAGGGATCCTTGTTCTCGCACAAACACCCGTTCAGCCCCAGAACAAGAGCCGTTTCCCTAGCATTTGTGGAAACAAAACCAGGTTTCAGTGCAGGCTTCATGAATAGTAATAAGGCATGAACTGCAACAGCTGTCTGCTGAGAACTGGTGTTCAGGCAGAGCTCTGGAGGAAGGCACCACCGCTTTCTGCAAGAGCTGGGGTTGTTGGAAAGGAATACCGCCGCGCGAGTCCTGCAGCCCTGGGCCCAACTGCAGAGGCACGAACTCGAAGTCTGGGGTGTTAACAGCTCACTGCCCACACGCCCTCGGCTCATGGTGGAAGCTATCTGGTGCCCAGATGAGGCTGGTGGTGTACAGTTGGGCGAAGCAGAGAGCTTGCCTGCTGCTGATTTTCTCACTGGGCAAACGGCTTTGCCTCTTGCAACTGCTGCCTCATTTTCACAACAGCCTAAAACTGGACTGACTGCATGGGAGTAACTTTTCTGGCTGGAAAATCCCTTCAAAAGATGGGTCCGAAGCGAATAACCTGGGAGCACAAAGGGGTGCTGGTGTCCCGGCCCCCATTCATGCCGTGGTGCCGTTCAAGCTTATTACCTCCCGTGTAATCTGCTCGCTTTCCCTTGTCAGGAGGCCCCGGCAGCGCTGTATTTACAGCGGGGGGATTAGGCTGGCAGCTCTCCAGCGACGCTGACAGCGGCCTCTGTGAGCCCCGTTTCGGCTGAGGTTGTCAGCGCTGATTGATTTTCATGGCTGACAGCGTTTGAAACGCTTTCAGGTCGCGATTTCTCACTGGGCCTGATGTGGGGGAGGCGTTCTTATTGTCACTGGTAATGGCAGAAATGGCTTTGTCTGGATGCTTATGCAGAGGGAGATTACGGGCACAGACTGGCAGGAGCAGTTGGTGTCGCGATCCGTGCTGGCCAGGAGTGCTCTCGTTGGGACTGCGCTGCAGTGCGTAGCCAGCTCGTGGTGTTTGTGGGCGAAGGGAATTTCGCCGTCATCTGTCCTGCCTTCCACTGCTTTTGCCGCTGCTTAGCAGTAGGAATTCTGGTTTCTGCGGTGGGGCAGTCCGTGGCGTGGTGTAACTCGTGTCGCTCCGGGGCATCACCTGTCTGTGCCGCTGGCTCTCTGTACCCTGAGCTGTGCCACCTCCGCAGCACAGCCAGGCAAGCGCTGCTGCATGGCAGGGAGGCTGCGTGGGTGATCCCTGAGGTCCCTTCAGCGTTGGCCACTCTGTGGTTCCTGCAGTCTCTAGAGCAGTCAGCTGGGTCCTCTGACCCTGTGCCTCGACTGGGATTGTCCTGTGCCCTGTTGAAAGAGCTGCCTATCCCACTTGCATTTCCGTGCCAGTAGTGCAGCTCCCAGACAGATGAGAAAGGAAAGGGGAAGCCCGTTGAGGGCAGCACGGGAGCAGCGCTAGGGTTTATTTTTAACGCACGGAACGTCTGTCAGTTGTGTGCTGGGCAGACAAGCACGCCCTGGTGCTTTGAAATTAGCTCCGTTACTGCTAGGGATAACAATGGAGCGCAGGCAGGAAAAGCCCCGGAGGAGGTCTGTTCATGGTGCCGCTCTGAAAAGCAGTCTGATCCGCGTGGGAAGCGTGTTACTCGCGGAAATAGGCAATCACAGTGGCTAATGAGAGGAAGGCCCCCAATTGGATCGGTCTGCTCATCTTTGTTTGAAGGGATCCCTCCTTCGCCAGAGGAAGGGGTCTTTGCAAGTTCCAGGAGGAACTGCACTGCTGTTCGTGCCTTTTGTTGTTCCCCTACAGTAGAAACATCAGGGAAAAACTATTCCTCGTGAACACCTTAGTGTAGGGCTACAGCCTCCAGGACTTCCAGGTGATGTGTAGCCGGTGTCACCCCCTGGTGCGCGCTGGTCATAAATCTGACAGTCCTTCAGTGCACTAGCTGTTCCCATAGCACCCACGGACCACAAATCCCCGCTGCAAGTCACTCGATAAGTGGGACCCGAGCACCAGCGGCCCCTTGCTCCTGGCCTTTATTAGCCCCTAGGTATGGAACTTGGCAGCAAGATCCTACCCGTAGCTCTCAGAGGTGAGGGTATTGCCTGAAAACTCCTTGACGGAGGGAAGGCAAAGAGCGACCTTGACAGCCACCACGTCCTTGAGGGGGGAGATGAGCTGTGGCCTGGAAGTCTTCTGTTCTCTCGGGCTGCCGCAGAGCCTGTTCAGCCATCGTGTGCAGAATCCATGCGGACGGTGTTGCAACACCGCACAGCCCTGGCAGGAGACTGCTTTGTTAGCTGTAGAGAATGCTGCTTCGGCTGCACAAGTTACAGTCCCATACACCTGCGACGCAGGAACGCTCAGTGGAGTAGTCCATCGCCCTGGGAGCAGTGCTTTTGTGTGGCAGCCCAGTAGTGGAGCAGGGTGCTGCAGTGACTGGTGCCTGCCTGTCAGGGACCTGCAGTGGCTGCTGCTTTGCTGCTGTGGACCCCTCGCTTAGTGTGTCACAGTGTCCTCTCCTTCTTAGCTCCGGGTTACTTTAAGGGCCTCTGAGCGGGGACTTCCTGAAGCTTTCATGGAAAATGTGGATTACCTCTGTCTGCAGTTACTCCTCTGAGAAGTGAGATGCGGGAGTGCTGGGCGCAGGTTGTATGGAAGCGATGATGCTGAACGCATTGATACTGGCTCGCTGTCTGAACCCTGTCACACGGGTGTTTGTAGGGCTGTACCGCTGGGGTACGCTGCACTCACCGACTATAAGGAGCACAGGAAACCAAAGAGAGACTTCTGCATTCAGACTCAAACTCCATTGTGAATACAGAAGTGCCCAGGTCAGCAGTGTCCTTGCGTGTCTGGCTCATAACGCGTGAGTGGGCATTTCTTCCAGCAGGATCCCGCAGGGTTCCCAATTCACGCACGGAACAGCAGTGGCAGCAGTTGTGTCCATCAAGACGGCTTGCTCAAAGGATGTGCTTGGTGGGGCATGGCGGGAGATGAGCTCCGGTAGTCATCCCCACTCTCACAGTAATTCCAAATCTTCGGCAGGAGCATCTCTCTTCCACACCTGTATCTAATCCAGAGGCAGTGTGAGTGGGGTTCCAGTGCTCACTGCGAGTCAGCGAGCCCTGAAGCACCCTGACTGAGGAAGGGCTGTGCAGCAGGGTTCGTGCTTTAGCGGGTTTTGTGCTAGAGCTGCCTGCTTGCCTTCCGTAGGGCTTTATCTCGTAGTGGGCCGTACCTTCCGCAGAGAATCCTCTCTCCCAGAACAGTCACTGCTGCAGGTTGTCAGAGGTGAGGTGGTGATAGTGGAGCTCACATGTTCTTTCAGGTAAGGATCTGCTCCGTAGTGGTCTCGAATGCAGCTGCATGGCGAGGGATGCTGCCGGAGAAGCCCTGCGTGCAGGTTGGTGTCTGCAGGCATTGACTGCCTCAGGCCCTTGCGGGAAGGATTCTTTGTCTTGGCTTGGCTGGAGGAGGCTGGAGGATGCTGCTGCTCTGTTTTTTAGGGAAGAGCATGTAGCGGTGAATGAGGTGCGCAGGCTGCTGCCGCTGTGGTCTGCTGAGCAGCACAACCACAAGCAGTCAACACCAGAGTTTACGCAGAGGAACTCGTGCCAGAGAAATCCTCTTGTTTCTTCTGCTAATTTACAAAATCAGCGGCTGAGAGGAAAGCAGTTTCCAGGCAAATGTGAGATAGACGAGGGGAGTGATTTACAGAGCTGGAATGGGAAGTCAAGAAGACGAAAGCTTGAGAGGGTACCAGGAGGAAGGGGGGGAAATAGCCTGACACGGAAATCAATTAGTTTTTGAGTAGTTCTCCCAGTGGATGCATAAGGCTTGACTGGTACAGATAGCTTATTGTACTGCAGGGAGCTGGCTTGTGATGGGGGAGAAACCAGCAGCGCAGAGGGGTTTGCCCTGAGCAGTCCTAAGTGCTGCCTTGCGCAGGTGGTCTCGGTTGGCTTTGTGAAAAGAAATCTTGCCCGCTCTTGGGCTGTGAACAGCCGGGTGCTGACCGGCAGAGGGGAGCTCTTCTTTGCACTGCTCTGCCCTGCGAGAACAAGCCCCGCCTGACGTGATGGGGTGACACTGCTGGCTTTGCATCCTGCGCTGCTGCTTCTCCTGTGTGCAGGGGAGAGCGGAAGACTCAGGGCGGTGACGGAGAGTAGTGAGCGCTCTTCAGGCCAAGGCAACGCTCCGGTCACAGCCATGGTCACATACCAGGCTTGAAGAAAGCTTCCAGGGAATTGCTGCAGAACTTTGAGCTAGAGCAACAGTCAGCAGCTGCCTGGCCTAACTTTGAACTGAGCAAGTCCAGACCTTTCATTCTTGACAGACTTGAGCCAGGTGCACTGCTGCCGTGCCTCGGGCTGCGCTCTGTTGCAGCGGGAGAGCATGGCTGCAAGGGCTACACTGTGAGCCTGTGTTTCTCTCACCCCATGACGTGCCCTCCTCGGGGTGCATCTGCCTTACTGCTTAGGCAGGAGGGACAATTATTTCCTACTAGCCTGTAGGATTTAGCTGAACGTTGGATTCTTAAGGTCCTGCTGAAACGTGAGGGAAGCTTCCTGATGTGCCTTTGCAAACACACATCCCCGCTTCGTGCTCGGTAGGTGTGCTGACGCGTGGTGCCACCGTCCTGCTGCTTCGTTGTGGTTTTGCTGTCTGCTTTCCTTCCCCCAAACCCAAGCCTCGTTAGATGAGCTGTTGTCACTCGGTCGCCTCAGGAGTGTGTGCATCGCCCAGCTTACCCAAGGCAGTAGGTTCATAACCGGCTGCAGGTTTGTGGCCTCGTCCTGTGTTTGCCAGGAGCTGGGAGCTCGCACACACACCCCAGTCAGGCTGCGGGCTTGGTTTACCCAACCTTTCGGCTAAGGTTGCAGTGCTGTTTTACAGATGAGGAGGAGATGGGTGACTCGGGTGACGCTGAGGTCCCTCTGTGCTCTCTGAAATGCGTTTCTGGTGGGGTTTGGGTGACTGGAAGGCAGTATCTTGAAACAGCAGTATTCTTGCAGGCATTGAATGTCTGGTGAGTGCGTGAGTTTCAGATACAGGTGCCATTGTTAACCCTAACGGATAGGCATGGGAAAGCAGGACAAGCTTCTGGTGGCAGTTGTTTGGCCGTCTGAAATATCAAAGCACGTTCTCTTATCTGAGCGGCGAGCAGATCGTGTGTTCTGCGATTTCCGTGGTGATCTGGTGGCCCTTTAAATACTCCGAGAAACCGTTCGCTTCAGCCCCTGGGAGCGAAGGGTTACAGTTCCTTTCCACAGAAGGGTGAGTGCTGAGCACAGGCGCTCTGATTGTGCCTGGGAAAGGTCTGAGAGGCTTTTTCACAAGGTGATTTTGAGCATTACTGGAGAAGCTGGTTGGGATTCAGCAGCCCTTCATCCGCTGGGGAGCGGCGGTGATGTGCTCGTTTCCAGTTGATGAACGGACTGAATGAGAGCAACATAACTGGGATCGGGCTGGGGGAGAAATTGCTTGCTTCAGGAAGAGCTCTCCTGCCTCCTGCCCTCAGGCGTTTGGCCTTTCTTTTCAAGGGGAGCTGTCTGAGTCCCCTGCCAAACGCCTTTCCCCTGTGTGGCAGCAGGGTGCACGGTGCATTTCCACCCAGGGAGTTCTGCTCAGTGAGGGCTCCTGGCTGCTAGATCTGTGGCAGAGAACAGGCCCTGTCTCTGGGCAAGAACGTGCAGCACTTGATGCCACAATGGCACACGTAGCAGCGATCTGTGGTGCTTTTCTTCCCCTCACGAGTGGGCACCTTGGGTTGAGCACTCTGTCGCACCTATATCAATGTGTAAGCACACACACTGCCTACACTCGTTTCTCTCTTGGCCTCTGTCACGTGGCACATCAGTCCTGGGTCCCAGAAGGTCCTGTTGAGGGTAGGAAATTGAGTTGACTTACTACCCCTGAGGCAAAACTGAGCTGCCTCAGAGTAGGACAGTCTAACCTCCCCTAAATCCCGCAGCTCCCTGTTCTTCGCACCAGTGTGTTGAAGTGGTCTCTCCCAAGTCTCCTGTCTCTGTTGGTGCTGATGGTTTTGAGGTTGTTTTCCCATCTGAAAACCTTTCTCCTGGTGCGCAGCCTGCGTGTGCAAACGGCACAACAGGCAGAGCATGAAACTCGAGCTAAGAGGTGTGTGATGGTCCCATCTCCATGTAAGCTCCTCTTACAGTCTCTAACTGGTGCTGCGCTGGGGCTGCACTGGGGGTTTGATTCTCTGCTGGGGCTGGGCATTTGCACTATAAAGAAAGCTGATGGAGTAGGGGAAGAACACAGGAGTCTTGTCCCTGAGCTCTCGTTTCTGTGATCCAGAGAAGCTCCTCTAACTGTTTTGATAAACGACAAGACCACGGCACTATCCACACGAGCACGTGCTTCCATCTACGTGCTGTTTCCCCGTGCGGCCGCACTGTTGTGGTGCCCCGTTGTCCTTTCTCATCGCTGTTATCTTACAGCCTCCCACACCCCCATGAAAATGTGGGAGCCTCGTCCGTCTCCGCTTTCTTGCGTGCGGTAGAGGGAGAACGGAGGGAGAAAGGCTGCTTGCCAGCCTGACTGAGCCCGTGAAGCCTCTGAAAAGCAGAGACTGGTGGGAACTGCTGGCCTGTCCCCTGTCTGCGGCAGAAGGGAAGGTCCAGCTCGCTCCTCTCAAGCAAAGCTGAGAATGTGGAAGACTCGCCTTTAGGCTGCCTCTCTCAGAAGTGCCTTTGGCCCGGTGGAGTTTTGCCAAAGGCTCTTTCTCAAGACCTTTCCCTTGGGTTCTGGCAGTTGAGGGGGATTTTATTTAAAGCTTTTGGCTTTGAGACTGGGCTGTAAGTCACAGGATCTCTTCTAGCATCTCTGTGCACATCAGACAGCTCTGAAAAAGGGACTCTTAGGGGATGTCAGGCGAAATATCCGTAAATCTCATCTAGACAGAGTTGTGCTTTCTAAATCAAAGCGGCGTGTGTCAAACGGATTGCATCAAATGAAAGTCACTGAGGTAGGGGGCCGAAGCCAGGCTCGCCGTGGCTGATGCAGTGGGGTTTCCTGGGCAGAATCCATCTTCTCCAGCCTCGCGTCACAGTAGTTCCTCTTCTCCTTCCCCAGTTCCCTTAAATCTTGCCCAAGGAGGCTTTTATTGTCTCCCTCAAAGTGAGCTCTTCCAGCTCTGCTGCCTCCCTGGTAGCAATTAACTGTAATCTGGATGTTAATGTCTGAGAAGCAGGTACTGTTTCAGCTCTGTCTGCAGTGCCAAACACTGGAGGCATCCTGCTGCTCTTGGGAACCTCACACAGGTACAGACAGCACCGTATTGGCGGCAAAGCCCCTGCTGAACCTGAGGTAATGCAGAGCTGGAGGTTTCTAGTGGTCACCTCCTACAGCTGCCTGTGACAAGTGACTTCCTGAGGTTGTGAAGAGCTCATTTCCCCTCTGTGGAAGCTGCCACAGCTGAACACGGAGTGGTGCCTTCAGGCACTAATCACCACTCCGTGTTTGTGGGCCAAACTTTGGCTAGGAGGAGGCTCAGGTTTGAAGCTGTCCCTGTTGTGTTCTCCCCCAGGAGACTCCCCTACCTGTAGGTCATTGAACTGTGTCGATACCCGTAAGAGAACACTCATTTAGACCTCCGCGGGTCAGCTCTCACCAAGCCGACCAGGGCTTTGTGCATCTGGTCACAGTCTGCTCAGTCGAGGTGTGAGTTCAGCTGGGTGACATCCCTTTGGGAACAGGAGGTTCATCCTCCAGCCTGTTCCCAGGCTGCCAGGCAAGGCTGGGTCATCATGTTCATTAGCCTAATCATTGCAGCTACTGCCCGAGGGTGGGGCTGTACAGGGAAGGGAGAGCAAGGAGACCCGGTTTTCTGGGTGAGAAACAGACCTGGGAGCTGAAACTGTCCACAGAGAAAACGTGCTGTTTGTGCGTGTGCGCTGCTGCTCCCTGCGCTGCCAGTCGCATGAACCCTGCTGTCAGGTCTGCTCTTGGAGCACTTCAGCTGAAGTGACAGACACAGGTCAACGTCTTGCCATGGGAGATGGCCTGTAGGCGAGTCTGAGGTACTGTTGGTGTGTTCCTCACTGGAATTCCACTGGTTTCCACAGAGAGTGGGGGCTGCTTTGCATCCGGTGTTCAGGCAGGGAGTGCAAGGAAGTTGAACCGTGTGAATTCATTCTCTCAGTAAGAAGAAATAGCTCCAGCCTTCTGTGCATCCCGTCCCTGCTAATCCCTGGCCGTACCACTGGGCTGTTACTGAATTCACCAGTGCTCTTGTTATGTAGAGTTTATTGTCTGTTCTGTAGCAGAGAGAAGACGGAAGGTTGCCGTGGGCTCTCTTCAGGATTGAAGCGTACTGAATCTGTAAAGAAGTCTCTTTTTGCAGCTGTTCTCGGTTCTTGAAGCAGTGTCTGAATCAGCTGTCTCTGTAAAATCACGTCAACGATCCTAATGCAGGGGTGAGGTGCTTGCTGGAGAGGGGAGAGAAAGGAAGATGCTGGCATCTGCTGCCTGTTAAGTCTGTTAATTGAAAAGAAAATACTTGCGGTGCCAGAACGCTCAGCCCTGCTCCTCATTAAGCCGGGGAAGCGACGGGCTGCTTTTAATTGAGAACAGCATCTCCCGTAATGGTGCCAGCAGCTAAAACACGCAAAGAGATTCCAAGCATGAAGTGCATGCAGGACAGTAGTGACTCTTTATTTACAGGGTCAGTCACTGCGCTCGCCTTGGAAACCTGCTCCCCACGCGGCACCGGGAGGCATAACTGGGCCCCAGCCCTGGGCAGAGCCGTCTGTACCTCCCTAGGCGGGTGTTCACACCGCAGCAGCAGTCGTTAGCAGTGTGTCCTTGCAGACGCAGTTAAGGAAGAAGAGGGTTGCATTGCCTGTAGTGGCAGGAGCAGGACTGCCCTCCCTGCTTTGCTTTGCTTGCAGCACTGTGGTTCCTGTGGCACAGCCCTCACACTCCAAATCCTTTCTGCCCGCATCACCCCCTTCAGGCGGTGGTGTCTGCACCAGCCTCCCTCCCACATCCCATCATGACCCCGGCCTGATCCTAGTGGTATGAGCCACCACAGTAAGAACGCTCAGCCTTAGGAGCTCTGTGCCCAAGAAGGTCCCGGGTCACTTTCGGGCTGGATTGAAGGCAGTGGGGAGTGTGTGGTGGTACTGTGTGTTTTCATGCTTGTCTCTCCTGAGAGAGAAGTGCCCGAATCCACTGGGCCACTTCAGCTGAGACGTTCAGAAAACCAGGTGGCCAGGCACCACGAGGGGAGGGTTAGGGGTGAGCTCACCCACGTCGTCAGATACGGATGGGTCCCTGCAGGACACGCGGCCCTGGGAGACGAGTCTCTTGAAGTCCCAGTGCTCAGCTGCTTTCTTTGCCAGACAAAGGTTTAGCCTGGTCCCTTTATTTCTCCAGAGCAGGAGGCTCGTGCTTTGCGCAGCCATCTGCTCCTGCCCTCCCCACCCCGGCGAAAGCTGTAACGAGAGGCTTCTTCACCATTCTAAATCGGCTCTTTGATCCACACGAACTGCCTTCTGACACAGATGCCAGCATCCTCTGCCTAGGCAGTCGATGTATTAACGCTGTCCTGTGCCGAGCCTGGTTTTGTACCGAGCCCAGCTCTTCAGCTCTGACTATAGCCAAAAGCAAGGCTCCTGACTCCAGGAGCAGCTGCGTCAGTCCATTTTGTCAGCTAAAGAGCCCCCCGTCACACGGAACTGCGGGCCTTCCACCAAAGCCAGGGACGCAGAAGTATCTTGGATCCATCTGTTCCCTCGCTGAGTTCATTAGCGCACTGAGTAGCAAGGTGCTTCTGGAACTGCAGATCCGATGAGAAGAGGTGCCTCGAGTGATGGATGGGTGGCCCTCGCTCTGTGTGAAGGGAAAACAACATCCCAGTGCTGCCTGACTGGGACAGGTGGTTGTTCAGTGCCTGCACCGGCGTGCCCAGCCCAGCAGTCAGTCCTCAGCCAACACTGAAGTTCCTTTCAGGTGGAGGGGTACAGAGTAGGGCTTCACTTACACCCCAGTGCCCTCCTGAGTGGCCTCTGGAAGGGGACTGCACCTGCCTCGTCCGGAGGGTCAGAAGTCAGCAGCGAATTTGCGATCGGTCTGGGGGGCTTTGTCTGATACTGCAGCAGCTTTGAGCCTGGCTCAGGTTTGGCTTTGGGCCAGATCGTTTAGTAGCCTGGCTCATCTGACTCGGGCTAATAATGACCTGGCTGTGCTTTTAAGCTGCTGCTGCGAGCCTGGCTGTGGGTTCAGCCGAGGCTCGATGGCAGTGGGCGGCAGGTCCTGGCTGCACGTTTAACCCTTTTGTCCCAGTCCCTGCTGACTTTTCCTCTTGACTGCTTCTGGGTGCTTTCCGTGCTCGCCTCAGGTCCTGAACGTGGCCGGCTTCGACTCGCAAGCTGCCCGTGGCGTTGAAACCAGTAGATTGGCCGGGAGCTGTGATTAAGGGTAGCAGGAATCGATTTTATCCGCAGACTCTGGCTGCCTGGGCAGAGGGTTTCAACTAGAAGAGAAGGGTTTTTCTCTGAGCAGAGGGCTGGGGTCCAGGAAGTGGTCGAGCAAAGACGGCGCTTCCGTTTGGTCACTGACCTACAAAAATTCCTTCGTGTAGCTCGGCTTTCTCTGAGCTCAGCCTGTGCTCCGCTCTGCAGCGACGGGCAGCCTGCAGAGCCAAGACCTGGGGTGCTGCAGCGTTTCTGTGTTTCTCAAGGCCCGGGCTGCCGTACGCGCTAACCCTCTGACTTCTCCGTCTGCGTCTCTGGGGTGCTGTGGTTTCTGTGGTTGTGCTGTTGCAAGCTGTGCTTGGGCAATGACCTGTGAGCGTTGCTCCAGCTGCTCCAGTAATGTCTTTGACCTTCTAGGCAGAGCAGGGATTGAACTTCATAAACTGACCTGTGTCCATGACTCGGTCATCCTTAACTCTGCTGGGACCACATCCTGGCAGGCTGGCATCTCCTCTGGGGACTGCTGACCTGTGGCACTTTAGAAAGACAGTAAGAGGGCAAACTGGCATGAAATAAGCCCTGTCTGCCTGCGCCAGAGGATGTACTTCCCACGTCTGAACTGGGGCACAGCTTCTCGAGGTGTGCACCAGCCCTGTGCTGTGCCAGCCAGGGCATGTGGGAGGCAGCTGCCCGTCTGCCAGATGGTGACTGAGTAGGAGTAAGAGATCGCTTGGAGACAAGCTGCTACTGGCTGTGGTGTTTCTGCCTCTGAAAGAAGGCAGCTCCAAGCTCCTACCTACCCAGGTGGAGTCTGTAGGAGCCATGAGTGTGGCCACTCGCAGCCAGTTTGGGTCTGTGGGAGAGAGAAGTGAAGCCAGCATGCCTTGTGGCTTCCTTCCCAAACGGGAAGCTGTCTGGTGGCTGCTGACCCCTGACCTAGTGAGTAGCCACGGAACCTGAGGTCAGGAGGTCTAGGGGCTTTCACAGATTTTTGCCCTGGTCTGGTTGCAGCCCTTGGGCAGCCAGCTTTACCCTGTGGCTCTGCTGCCCTCATCCTTTGTCGTTTAAATTGTAGGCTCTCGAAGCCACTGACTCTTTCTGTCCGAGTACGTGGTACCTACTGGTTCCACGCGCTGTGTGTGGTCTGGCTGCTGCTGTCACAGTCTGGCGCTCGCTGATGCCTTGTCTTCCCCTTCGCCCGTGTAAGGTTTGTCTGAGAGCCCCTCACACCCTTCCTGGCTGCAGGCACTCGCTTCATTGCAGGACCTTCTGGTGCTCTGAGGGAAAGGACAGGCTGGTGGTTGTTCCCGAAGGGAATGGCCCAAGCAGTGTTACTCGTCACGGCCGTGGCGAGCAGGAGCCTTTTACCAGAGTGGCTGGAGTTGGGCAGGTCAGTGACGGCTGGGTGCATTGCAAGGAGAGCCAGGCAGCACCTTCGTCATCTGTTCTCACCCTGCTTCCCTTGGCCAGGGCAGAGCCTAACCCTGACCTCTGCGCTCTCAGCCTCGTCCGCAGTGACTGCACCTGAGCCTGTGCGCAGGACTCGGGCCTGGAGCTGCTGGTGGCCCATTAGCACAAACGCCTGCTCTGCCAGCCCTCCGGTGTGGTTTTTAATGGAGCCCTCTGAAAGCAGACGCTCTATCTGGGGGGCTCCGGGAGACAATGGGCTGTGTGGATTCTCCTCCGGGGGACAGGCTTGTCAGTCAGACTGTCAGAGACAATAATTACCCCCTGCTTTATTCCAGCTGTCTGTCTTCTGAACAGTCAATTAGAGCTATTGATACAGACAAGCTATTCTCACCGAGTTGGTTTTCAACCTCATTAAAAGGAACCCGTCAGTGCCTTCCCCTAACCCTGGGGCTCCGGGTGGCTTCTCTTTGTGCTGGGTGCAGGAACTGGACCTCGGCCTCAGCCTCGCAGACAGAGGGCTTAGTTAAAGCGTGGCCTTTCATCTTGGCCTTTCCTCGGTTGTGCTGGGAGGGCGGGATGGAGAAGGGCAGAGGAGGATTTTCTGGGAAGGACAAAGTCCTGTCTGCCTGGGTTTGTCCCGTGTTTTGGAAATTCATGGTGTGGAAAGGGCTAAAGGCCCCTGGGCTTCAGCCTGCTGGAAAGCACTGCGACGGTAGATAGGGGTTAATTCTCTCTGAGCACAGAGACCTTCAAAGGGACCTGAGGGTCCTCTTCAGGGAGGACAAATGCTGCTTTTCCCTGCCAAAGGGTTTTGTTCTGCCTTCTCTCTTAAAACCACTGGAGCGCACAGAAAGCTCTGCCAGAGCCCTGTCGCCTGGCGGGGCCACTGCTCTGAGCTGTACTCGGGGAAGTAAATCCTAGAATCCTTAGGGGTGGGAAGGGACCTGGAAAGATCACCCAGTCCAATCCCCCTGCCACAGCAGGGTCACCCAGACCCAGTGGCACAGGAACACAGCCAGGCGGGGCTGGAACTCCAGAGAAGGAGACTCCACAACCCCCTGGGCAGCCTGGTCCAGTGCTCCAGGACCCTCCCTGGGAAGAAGGTCCTGCTGAGATTGAGAGGGAACCTCCTCTGTTCCAGCTGGCACCCAGTGCTCCTTGTCCTGGCACCAGATGCCCCTGAGCAGAGCCTGGCTCCATCCTCCTGACACCCACCCCTCACAGATTTAGAGACAGGAGTGAGGCCCCCCTCAGCCTCTTCTTCTCCCAGCTCAAGTGACCCAGCTCCCTCAGCCTTTCTTCTTAAGGGAGCTGCTCTCCTTCCTGCATCATCATTGCTCTGCGCTGGACCCCCTCCAGCAGCTCTGTGTCCATCTGGCACTGGAGGGCCCAGAACTGGACACAGTAGTCCAGATGGTGCCCAAAAGAGACTGCCCTGCTGCGCAGTTTGAGTGGATTTCAGCACATGGTGCCCTCAGACACAGAACACATCGACAGTCTGTCCTGACTCCGGTGGGTGGTGGGGATCCTGCCATGAGTTTCCACCTCCTGAGAGAGGTGCATGGGATCTAGTGTCTGAAGGGACAGTGGGCATCATCTTAGTGCCCTGCTCCTGCGGGCCCAAGTTAGGTTAATCTGCTGTGGCCGGTTGCTCCTTCTCTGAACTCATGGAACGTTTTCACTTTCTTTTCTCTTCCATGTTTCGGCTGCGGTTGGATCTCCCCTCCCCTCCACTGCTCGACGAAACCACGCAGGTAAGCACACAGCCTTTTTACGATGCTCCCTGTCAGCGTTTCTCCTCGGCCTTCCCCCCGCCGTCTGCTGTGTTGCGAGTGACTTGTGAGGGGGGCTTTGCACAGGGAACCAGCAGTGAGGGAGGTGCCGTCTGGCCCAGTGCTCTGTAAATAGCCCTTCCCAGACAATAAGCCTTTTCAGAAGAAGACAGCCCAAGCCCCAGTGTCCCGTTTGGCCCAGAAGCAGTATAAAGTGAGGCAACACGCATCTGCGGCCAGGGAGATTGCTAAACCCTGCTTTGTGCCAGCGTTGCAATGGAACGCGTTGGAAGGTGGAACTGTGTGTGGAAAAACGCTGCTGCCTCTCTGCCCGGGAGGCAGAGCCCGGCCTTCTCCCATCCTCTCTGTGACCCGAGCAGCACGCTCTCAGAGAGCTGTGGAACATCCCCTGGGTCTCCCTAGCAATCACCCCTTCGTTTGGAAGGTGTTGCAGGTATCTCCCACACTGCTGTTCTCGCAGGCACTGCCATTGTAGGCAACTGCTGAAGATTCAGGGTCATTCTCAGCCGTGGGTGTTCTGTGCCCTTCCTCCCCCCGGCATCGGTGACTCTCTGCTGTCACAAAGGCAGAGTAACTGTCTTTGTGCCTCTGCTCGCTCGCAGCTCATCGTTTTGCCTGAGTTGGCTTCAGTGTTCTTTTGGATGTGATCATCTCAAGCATTTGGTTAATGTTCTCCGCTTCTGCTCGCGATGGCCCAGCAGCCAAAGTGCTTGGAAGCTGCGGTCGCTTGAGGAGCTGCTTTGCAGCCTGAGCGAACGGCGAAGTAAGGGGCAGTTGCACGCGTAGGAGCTCTCAGCAAACAGCACACTCTGAGAGCTGCGTGAGGGTTGCAGCTTTAAAGCGTGCACTGCATCAGTGCTGCAGGTAGCACACACGGGTACTGTGTCTGGAGAGGGGAAGCACGCGGCAGCCCAGCGGCGGGGGCTCACGAGCACGCCTGCGCTTGTAACCCTGGTACGTTAGCACGCTGTGCCCCTCTGTTGTGCTCCTGGGGGATGTGACCAGAACTCGTTGCTGGGCTTGCGTGAGAGGAGAGCTGTCGTTTCACCACCGTGGAAGATGTTCAGAAACGTCTGCGTCTTTGGCCAACTGTGCCCTGGGGCGCTGGCAGCTGCGGTTGGGAGGTTTCAATACAGAGCAGTCCTGTGTAGAAGGAACGGTCCCTATTTATAACAAACTTTTCCATAAAACAGCAAGCCAGCTTCTATTTTTGCCTCGGGAGAGATCCCGTGACCCTCAGGTATTTGGATGCCCTTGAGATCCTCCCTGCCCTCCTTTTCTTCAGTTCCCGAGCAGCCCTGGGTCTCTGGCGTGTTACTCACTTCATGCTGAAACTCTCGGGCTGCAGCCAGCATTTCCCAGCTTTGCTCTTGGGAAGGCACTGCGGGTCCCAGAACACAAACTACAGCAGGGTGGCGGCGCGTGCCTGAGTCCTGCCGGGTTCACTGTGAGTTCGCATGGCAGAGAGGGAGCGTATCAAAGGTGCAGTCTGTCTCGTGTTTTTATTTAACTCTTCATTTCGTTTGTTGTCACTTTCCCCATCTGGTGTCTCGCCTCACCGAGTCCTGTCCCGCACAGTGATAGAGCAGCACAGCGTCAGCTGCCTTGGCGTAGAGCCACCCCACAGATAGCAGCTCCTCTTTGAAGTGAGGTATTAGGCTGGCTACTTCAGGCACCAAACTGCGGTAGCCGAGTGCAGCTGTGTGCACGGGGCCTCGCAGAAACGCTCCGTGCTCCTGCAGAGCTGCCTCACAGCCTTCCAGAGGGAAACTCCAGCAGAATCTGTAGTTCCCTGACCCTGGCTGTGTCTGAAAGCTCAGCTGAGCATTGCATGTATTCTCAGGTGAGGAGACCGTGCTTGCCTTAAGGTCCTGTAACGGGTCTGAGGAGCAAGGAGAGCGAGAGTGTCCGTTACAGACAGGCTGGGTTTGTTCTGCTTTATTCATTTCAAGCAGAGCCTGCGCCGCTGCGTGCACTGCGGCTGTGGTGCCGTTCTGTCAGGAGCCAGTCCTCTCCTTACAAGCTGCTTAGCAGTTCTGATCTTTCCCAGTTTTCTGTTGCTCGTAGCGTTCTGAAAAGATAATCTCTCTGGCTGAGGTGTTCCTGCTCAAAGCTGGCTGCTGTGGGAGGGAGAGCTGCCACGCTTCATCAGCTCGGGCGCGAGTCTGCGCTGGAATGGAACTGGCATTCCGCTGTGAGAGCGGGAGAGCAGTGCGTGCTGTTCCCTTTGAAACCCTGCCGTGCTCTCAGCCCGACTGCACGTGCGCCGTGTCCCGCAGCAGCCGTGTTGCGAGAGGTGCTTGACAAACACGAGTGTGTCGTGAGAAGCCGTCCCACAGCACGCTCTGGGGGACGCTGCTATCAGCGCTCCTGAGCATAGACAGTGTTAGTTGTGCGGCAGTAGCGCGGTCTGGATGTGTTCTGCTGCTCTCAAAGTACGGACTCTACTGAAAGCAGTTCTGCTGTAGATTGAATGGCCTGATCTTTTACAGGGAGTTGTCTGAGAGGATGTTGGCAGAGTTACTCCGGGCATAGCATCTCAGGGCATTGCTGCAGACAGACACGGGGCTGCGGTTGCGATCACAATGGCATAAGAGCGGGTAAACTGCCTTCACTCTGTCATATCGCCTCTGTAATTTCTGCTCCCTGCTTTTATGCTGGCGGTTGACTGGGCTGCAGACGGGAGACATGAAAGAACGCTCAGAGGAAGCGGCACAGGGGCCTGTACAGCTTGTGGGGGTACAGGGAGAGGGAGAGGAGTGCTGTGTTGGAAAGACGCCTAAGAGGCAGAGCAGGCTTTCTTAGCAGCTCGTTTCTGCCAAGACCCGCGTGGCTCCGTGTGAGCCCAGATGTGCTGCCGCGCGGCCATTTCTTTGCAGCCTGCGGGACAAGGGGTTTTGCCACCAAGCTTCGATCCTTTCCTGCTGAAGATGGATGTTGTGGGAGGGGGAGAAGTCGCAAATGCCGCCTGGGTCTGGATGCTCACACGTGCATCGACACGGAATGTGCTGGACGGATGGCCGGTGCTGCGGGGGGGTTGGTTTTCCTGTGCTGTTACGTGCGATGGTGCCAGCACTTCATTGGGCTGAGGAAGGGAACTGTAGTGCTTTCACTGCAGAAAGCTCTGAACCCAGAGGAGAGACATGGGGAAGTGCTGCCGAGCTACAAGTTAGCACCGTGGGTCTTTCACTGGTCCCCTCTGCCCTCTCCCTGCTGCATCCTCTGCCCCTCCCTGCGAGGGCAATGTCGTGACAGCTCATGGAGCTCAACCGCAGCACCTTCCCATGCTTCAGCTCTCCAGCTGAAGGCAGGTGGCTGTCCCACTGGGGAAGATACAGGGGCCCCAGACGTCGCAGTGGCTTCGTGTCAGTTGTTGCCTTAGACAAGCAGGCAGGCTGGCAGGGGACATTGTCTCGGTGAGCTGAGCCTGCGTGAGGAGCAGGTTTGTCATACCTCATCACATTGCTTCTCAGTTCGTATGGGCACTCTGCTGAATCAAAAATAGGCGGAGATGCGGCTTCACCGCTGTGAAGACACCGCTGTCTCTTAGTTTGGTCTGGACTCCGGGACTGCTCCTTTCTAATACTCAGTTCTGGAGATGCTCGAGGTGGCCTTGACTCTGGAGGGGCAGAAAATGCAACCTCTTCAGGCTTCCGTGAATGGGCCACAGACGTAGCTGTGCCTCGGTGTCTCGCAGAGCCGTGCGGTGCAGTGTTTTCCTCCTCCTGTAGGTTTCGTGGTGCTGGAGAGAATCGCTGAGATCGGGAAGTGCCCGGCAGCGCGCGGGCTGGAGCCCAGCTTTCACAGCTGGCTTCGCTTAGCCCTCCTGGACGGCGTTTTTGCGAGTCTCTCTTTCCCAGGCAAAGCCGAGGCAGCCATTCCGACTGTTACAAGAGCGTTGTGAACCAGAGTCAGAGAAGTATTTCTGGCTTCCCCTTCTGAGTATCGATGGCTGGCTGAGAGCAGGCGAAGGCGATCCAGCCGGGTTCCCAAGCTAGAGCGTTACACTAAAACGTGCACTTACTAGCAGCGTGCGTGCTCCTGCAGCATCAGCACGTCCAGCCAGACAAGCAGCGATGCAGCTTGTTCCAAAGGGGAAGCGAAGGGGGGGGAAACACAAAACGAGCCCTAAGGTTTCCCGCTAGATGCATTGGGACTTGGAGCATCCAGAGGAATAAACAGCAGTGCCAGTCATTGGAATAAAACGGTGCACTCAGCATCTTACCCTCTTCCAGCAGGGGAGGTCCCTTGACATCAGCGGAGATAAACTACTCTAACTCGCAGAAAATCGCGTCCATTACTGACAATTCTCCAAGGCCTAAACTGCTCTGGTGCTGCATTGCCAGCCCCTGTGTCCTGCCCCGCGGAGAGTGTTCTGAGCCGGACCCGCAGAAGGTGGAAGCCTGTTCTGGCCTGTTCTGAGGATGGCTGGCTGTCAGAAGGTTGGGGAGTTGCCAGACCAAGCGCTGACCCCCTCCCAGAACTGCTGCACAGGTCTGATTTTACCCACGAACACCCTGACCATCGGCTCTCCCAGCTCCTCCTCCCCTGTTCCTGTCAAGCCAGTGCTATTGCAAGGTCAGCGCCAAGCTGCAGTGCTGCAGTTTTCCCAGCTCTTGCAGCTGGAGGCTGCAGGACGGGACCTGGGGTGTCCCACTGTGGCCACACCTAGGGTTCTCTCTCATTGTCTTGCACTGCTGTGTCACCTCTTGGGAGTATTTTCCTGCTTGGGCTCTTCTTTCTACCCTGATAGAAACAGGCGCTCAGTGAGGAAGGAACTCGATTAGCAGACACAAACTGGCCAGCGTTGCTGGTTTTGGGGATGGTGAAGCAGATCTCACTAGGGTGCCTGGAAGCTGCAGGTGCACACGAGCATTGCTGGCTCTCAGCTTGAATTCGCAGCCTCTGGATCTATAGACAAGGCTGAAATGTAGAAGCATTAGTGAAGCCGCCCGAGTTCCCGAGTGGAATTGTACTGTTCTCCTGTGAAGACTGGTGATTCTAAGCTCCTCGAGATCGAAGACACAGTCAGTGTCTGGATGCTGCAGGAGTCTCTTCTATTCGCGTAACCCTTTCCTGGTGCTGGGAAGGCTGGGCCTTCCCTGTTTCATCTTCACTTCTTCTGAAGAGCTGGAGAAGATGAGGAGGGGGGTTGTTTGGAAGCCTCCAGGAAAGGGGGAATTTGGCAGCGCTGGCTGCAGGTCCTGTTCTGCAGGGAGGATTCTGCATAGAAATGTGGCTGTTTTGAATGTGGGCACAGGAGCCTTTGCCTGAACCTATGAGACCTGTAGTTTTCTTGTGCTCTTTCACCGAACCTGTGACCTTCCTGATCAGGTTAAAGAGTTCTTGTGCAGGGCCAGTTCGGTTCCCTGAGGGAACGCCTGCCTGAAGCCAAGTGCCAAAGTTACCTCAGCAAGGATAAGCCTTGTCTGCTTCTCTTGGCAGTTAGGGCAGGGGAGTAACAGAGGCAGAGTATTTAGCTGGGGTACTGGTGCAAAGCTGGGATAAAATTACCCTCTGCAACAGAGCCGTGTTTAATTCCAGTCTCTTTTGGGGAGAGGCAGTGGGAGGAAATGCCCTCCAAGGCTCCCAGACCCTGGGTCCAGAAACGTCTCCAAAAATGTGCAGGAGCAGGAGTGTCCCACAATGGGATCTTGGTGGTGAATGGCACGGGACACCCTCTGTTGTCTGGAGTGGGAGGTTGCTGCTGGGAGTTGGCAGTAGCTGGCAAAGCCGAGTACGAGCCCCAGGTTCATTTCAGACTGTCACCTGCTTTGGCACTGCACATGCTGGTCGTGGTGTATCGGCACTCCAGAGTCTCGGCTGCCGTTAGGAGGGTGCAGAAGCTGATAATCAGCTCCACGTGTAGTAAGAAAATGTGAGTTTCTAGTCCTGGGTGCCAGCTGATGGGCTCAAAGCTCACGTGGGCATGAGCTTGTACGCGAGCAAGCCTTCCGCTCGGTTTCTTCAGCTGTGAACCCACATGGGTCGCAGTCCCCCTGCCCACTCCTCAGCTGATGTCGGGCTCAGCGCCTCAGCCAGGAAATGTGTTGAGTGCAGCTGATGGTGTGAGGCAACACGGATGAACGTTGCTGCTCTGTTTTCAAGTGAACTGTTTTGCTCTGTTGCTAACAAAGCCCTTCTCACCAGGCCCAGGGGAGTCCCTGGCTCTTCTCCTCAGAACACACCAACCGCAGCGACTGGGGCCGTTCCGCAAGTGCAAGGGGTGGATGCTGCTGTTTGTTTGTACATCTAATCACCAGCTCCAGCCTCTGACCGCGGGGAGTTGGGTGTCAGTCGACCCCGCTGGGCACTAGCCCTGATTCCAGTTAGTGGAGCCCGCCCTGCAGTCCCACCCCAACGTGCTCCCGGGACTGCAAGATGCTGTTTGCAGCGCGTGGGCTCACCCTGAGCAGTCGCTGTGGCTGCAGGATGAACCTCCATGTGCAGGACGGGGCGTCTTTTCGGCTCTGTCCCATGAATCCCCTGCTTGCTGCTGAGGCCAGGAAGATTAGCAGAGTGGGGTTAGAAAATGCCAGAGCCCCTCGGCTGTGCCTGGCCGGGGTGAGTCGGCAGCCTTGTTTTCAAGAACGTGTACTTGGATGGGGAAAAGGGTATGGAATGGCTTCTGGTTCCTTGATTTATGTCTTTTAAATCATACTGGCTCGATAGCCTTATCTCAGCAGCCATTTCTGAGATGGGCTGTCTGCCAGCCTCACAGCCTTGTCAACTGCATCAATCACGGCGCTCGTCTCGGGTCACAGCAGTCAGCGGCTCAGCCAGCATTAAAATAAGAGCTCTCCCGATAAGCACATTCACCTTGCTGTAAGAACAGATGGCAGCACTAATCCAGCATTCGCTCGGCGCAGTGAGCGCACTGTGTCACCTTCGCAGGCTCGGTGTGGCTCTGGCCGCTGCCCCAGCTGTCTTCTCCCGCAGCTGCCGCACTCTCCTCCTTCCACCCCTCTCTCAGTCTTTTACCACAGTTTGCCCAATGTTTAGGCCTTTCCTTTTTCATTATCAGGTAGTAAATTCACTGTGAAGAGTGTCTGGGGAGCCCTGAATAGATCCCTTTTCACTTGGGAAGGATCTGTGTTACGGGGCAGGAGGCAACCAGCCTCCCCTTGACCCTCTCCCACCCAGGACTCGTGGTGCCTCCCGCCCAGGTGCCAGTCAGGGTGAGCAGCAGTGGGATGAGTGGTGATCATGCACAGTGACACTGCAGCCCCTTCTCCTGCTGGAGCCCTTGGGGTACTCAGGGAAGTTATGTGCATTTTGCTAGGGCCCCAGGCTAGGACCCTGCCTCCCTTCTTCTTACGAAGCAGCTTACTTCACAGTAACCGCCCTAGTCTGCTGCCCCCCTTCTGCGCCCCCTGCCCTGGCGTTGGGTCCTTAGGCGACTGCAGACAGGGGAAGCGACGGCTGCGCCAAGGACCAGCGGTGCGTGGCAGCTGCAGCATGGTCCTTCCAGACCTGTGCTGACTCGCTCTGAATAGATAGCTCGCCGCTAACGTTATGTGAAGCGGGAAGGGAAGTATGGGGAGGTGTGCATGTGGTTTGAATTGGAAATGCTTTGGCTCTACTGCTAAGTGCTTCAAGAAGTCTGGTATAACAAGATTAAGGAGCTACCAGGGGGTTGTGGGGTCTGGCTCAATGCATTGCCGCCTTGCAGTGTTGCCTGCCGTCTCCCAAGGCGCGTTCTCGGTCACTGCGGCCATGGAGCGGGCCGGTCACGCATCGCGAGGACACGCGTGCTCTCCTGAGCGCCGCCTGGTTGGGGCCCCGTGCGAAGCGATTCGATTTATCTTCATTTCACCTGATTTTATGGGATTGTGCAGAGCTGTTAGCTCCTCGTTTAGGCTGCCACACAGCATTTAAACTCATTAATTGACAATTATCTTACGAGCAGTAGGAATAGCTCTCTTGCTGGGCTGAGGCCCGAGAGCCCGTTTGAACCTTTACAAACGTTAGCTCGGCTAATGAGCCCGCGCTGACTCCGGCTTTCTGTGCCTTCGCCGGGAACTCTTCCTAATTGATGGTCGGTTGCGTTTTTCACCGCGATCCGGGAGAGGTAATGAGTCTGGGACAGCGCGCAGAGCCCTCTTCAGCTGTTGGTCTTTCTCCGTCGCGAGGCTGGGCTGGGGCGCGCCTCCCGTTTGAGAGGGTTACGGCATCTGAAACACATTATTGAGAGTTCCTGTCATTCCAGCCGTGAGGAAACGGGGGGTTCGGCAGCAGAGTATTGCGTTTCAGTGTCACCTTTAATCCACTCGCTGGCCTCACACCCCCCCTGAAAGTGCTTGCTGTCGGGGGGAGGTATGACTGTAATTAGCCTTGGGCGAGGCAGCACCGCAGGCCGATGGAGTGCTTGCCCAGGCATCCTTGTGTGGAGAGGGGCCGCGTGTCCTGACTGCCGCCCGTCCTTCGCTGTAACTGAGTGCTTGGGAACTCCCGTGACAGATTCTCATGTTTGGTACTCTCCGTTTGCCACTCGGTGCCTGAGCGCTGAGCACGGATGGCATCGCACAGCGGCTGCAGAGCAGCCAGCCGCGTGACGTGGCCGGGATACACAGCTCTGCCTGCGGGCCAGGCTGGGTGGGCTGCTTTGTTTTAAAGGAGCTCTTTCCAAGTTCAGACTGTGAGTCCTGGGTGGAAGCTGGAGTCGCTGTCGAGAGTAGCTGAGGAATTGCTAGGAAAGCTACCCTGGAAGTGCTTTTTTGGGGAGAAAACACCATACTGCAAAGTGCTCTTGCTGTGGGATCAGCTGCACTGGCAAAGCTGTTCTGGGTGCTGTTTTAGTAACACTTCTCCCTGGAGTGCACACACATGGGATGAGCTTTCCAACCAAGAGCATGTGCTGCCAGTATAAACATGTCTGCACAGAGGGGCTTGTGCTGGCACAGTGCTGTCCCGCAGGGTCCCACTTCTTCTCACCTCCGCAGAGAGGGTTGTGCCAGCAGAAGCTGCTGGTGCGTACGCGGCCCTGTTTTACCAGGCTTGTTTAGTCATCCGCTTCTGTAGAGTCCTTGCGATGCTGAGTACAGCGTGGCACAGGAGCCCCAGCCTCTCCGTGTCAGGCTGTCTGTTAATCCTTGCTAAACCTATTAACCCCTGCTCTTCAAACACTTCCCACCTGCCCTGCTCCACCGCGCACGTTGTTAGGGACAGCTCGGTCGATGGAATGTCCCCAAGTGCCTGGGTGAACTTGGTGACCTGGGCTCTTGAGGGCCTTACCTGGTGTAGCTCTTGGCCTCGGCTGAAGCCTCGGTCTTGTTTTATGCGGACCGATCACTTGCGTGGGTAGGTCACCCTCGTTACCTGCGCGTACAAGCGAAGGGCTGATGTGAACAACGTCACCCTGCAAAGTTCAGTGAAACGGGCTCCTCCCCTCAGCCAGCATTTGGTGCCGTACGGCTGGGCTCAGCCGGGGAGACCCTGCCCTGCGCTCAGAGGACCTGTCACTGCTGTGGCTGAGGAAGGGCAGTCTCACACGGCTCCCCTTCGTACAGCCTCGGTGTGTGGTGTGAGCAGCACACGTACACCCGCATCTCAGACTCTGGCTCCATTTCCTCTGTGTCCAAGGCAGCCGGGAGAGTGCATGTCATTCCGTACTGGGACGTTCCTGCTTCCCACTCAGCCCGCAAGCGGGGCCGGGAAGCAGATCACGAGCAGAGCCGGGCTCCTGACAGCATTTCCCAGTTAGTTCAGAGCAGTTACGGATCTCTCCGCTTCTCGTCAGACGCGTTCAGTGTGCGAGAGACGCTACCAACAGCTTCATTTTCGTTGGAATAGGGAGGGGTTTGAGGACTTAATCAGCAGCTCTGTGGGCACCCCCGGTGCCTCTCCAGCAGGAGTTTTTCTGTGGATCGAACAGCACTGTCAGGCCCTGCGGGGGAAAACGAGCCATTCCACACCAGTGCGGAGGCCTTCTCTCTGGGCTGAGTGTTCCTGGTTTCTCTTGTGCAGGAGACCGGCTGTGCTGGGCTTTCTGCAGGCGCCTCTGCTGGTGCCGTGGGAGTTGGGAGTTGGTCCAACCTGCGGTGCTGAGGAGCTGCAGAAATCCAGTCTGGGATTCACCTGGCCCTTTTCAGGGCAGCTGGTGCTGTGTGGCAGTGTCTGGCAGGCAGTGGGAGGGGGCAGAGGCTGTTTCATGTCCTATTTGGGGTGACTCGATAGTGAAAGACCCTCCTCAGGTCAGTTTTGAGCACCCTTTGTGCTCCACCGTGCTCCCCGGCACTCCCGGGCTTTGGAGTGGACCCTGCAGTGCTGCGTTAGGAAAGCTGCAGCACCGCATCCGGCTCAGGGCCGCTGTCACCTCCCGGGGCACTGAATCGGAGGTCTGGCCCCGTGGGAGGGCGGGCAGATCAGAGGTGGTGGGCACTCGATGGCAGAGGTTGGCCGTCCAGTGCTCAGGTTGCTCTGTTTGTTGCCTGTCAGTCCTGCAAACACACGCTGGTAGGCACAGGGAACGGTAACGCCGGACGTGTTTTCACGCTGGACCGGTGTCTGCTTGCAGAGCTGCTGACCCCGAGAGCAGCTGGTGGTGACAGTGCTTCGGTCCTTCAGTGTCCTTCCAGCCAGTGCTGGGGCAGAGGGCTGAACAACGGGGAGAGTTCTCAAGGAAATGCCCTTTGTCACCTCTCTTCCCTGCCCCTCACCCCCCGTACAGCACAGAGGGAGGGAGCAGCGGCAGCAGAAGTGGGGTTTGAAATAAGCGCAGATGGGATTCAGCAGGAGGGTGGGATGGGATTGTGTGGGATGGGATTGCGTGGGATGGGATGGGGTGGCGTGGGTGCGAAGGAGGGCAGTGGTAAGAAGGCACTCTGTGAAGAATCTGTAATTCCGAGAGCAGGCTGGACGGGGAGAGGGGAGAGAGCACGGAGGGGGCAGAGCGAGGGAGCGCTGAAGGACACTTCTTAAGGATGCATTAAACTGCAGGGGACCTAAAGCAGGCTTAGGGATGAGCCTGAGTAACTGGGACAGTCTGCTCAGAAGCCGCAGATGGGCCTTGGCTTCTGCTATTATCTGCTCCAACTCACAAAGGGGAAGAGAGAGACGGAAGGGGAAGAGGGTAAGGTGCTCCCTCGCCTCCCTCTGCCTGGCATTTGCATGGAGAGACAAGTATTGTTCGCTCCCCTTTGCCCAGAGACCGGCAGGAGGGACTCAGGGTGGGAGAAAGCCGCGGTTCCCGGGAGCTCAGGGGATCAGACAGCCGCGGATTCTTCCCTCCCGCTCCTGCCAGGCAGGGTGTTAATGTGGCGTGAAAGCAGTTTAAAGCCCTGGGCCTCCGTCTCGGCCGCAGGGTGTCCGGCGCTGGCCGGAGTCCCCAGTGGGTGGCTGTCAGAGGCACTCCGGTCGGTTAGGCAGAAATTTATTGGTATTATACTTTCCCCTTCCTTTTGTTAGAGGAGCACGGAGAAAGTGGCAGCTGTAGTAGGCGCTGAGCTCCTCCAAAGGGATCAGGAGACATCTGCGGGCAGGGCTTCTGACAGAACCCCTTTCAGGGCGCGGGAGCAGCGGCTTCCACAGATCGCACAGAACAGAGCAGACGGGAAGGGCTCCTGCTTCTGGAGGGCCGGGGCTGCTGCCTCTTCATTTCTCTGTGCACCTCAGTTTCTTTATTCCTCTCCAACCCTGTGTGCACAGGCACCCTCCCTGCTAGCGCCCCAGAGCACAGTGAGGGCTCTGCGCTCTCGATCTGCCCTGGCGCTTTGTCCGGCTTCCCAATAGCGAAACGTCGGGGCTCTAAGGAGGGCGTCTCAGGGTCCCAGCCGAAGGCAAGTCCTCCTAGGCAGGGCCGAGGTCCTCTGCCAGCGGTGCTGTCAGCCTCACCACAAACACTTCAGGCAGTCCAAATGGCGTGGTGCTCTCTGTGGCAAACAGCCTGCCCTGTCTCGCATCCCATAGCGTCGGGCTGTGGAGCTGGGGGGCAGAGGAAGAGGAGCAGGGAAACCCAGCAGTCGCTTTAGTCGTTGACTCGTTCAGCTGCAGAGCCCTCCCCAGAGGAGGTTTGCTCAGGCAGCCCTGTGTCCTCCTGCTTTCTGTGACGCCTTTCCTGTTAACCTCCGCTCTCAGAGGGACTCCCCATGAAGTAAAGTGGGCTAGAGATTAAATACAGCTGGTGCGGAGTTTGTGAGGGTCTCCCGGCTAAGGCTGCCGCTCCCAGCAGCTGCTGTCCCATTGCACTGGGCAGGCTCTGGCGCAGAGGGCTCAGGTGCCAGAGAGCTGCGGACAGGCCCCCCACATCCGCGAGCTCAGTGCTTCAGCTCCCTGACAGGCCTGTGCACCGGATTCTCGGGCTTTGTAGAGACCGGACTGCGGCACTGGGGGTTGCTGACACTGCAGACGGTCCCGTTCCCACCTGCCTGTGCTGTGTGTGTCTCTGTTTATCCCACCTGCCGTGTGAGCGGGCAGAGCTGCAGCTGGAGGAGCGGGACACGCTGCAGTGCGGGAACCTGCCACCGGTGCTGGGGCTGCCGGCTCTGGCCGGAGAGCTGCTCCGAGGGATTGCTGGCGGCAGAAACGGCACTCATGGGTGGTGTGCCCGGTTGGAACACAAGGCTGAGGAACCGGTGTGCGTCAGCGGAATCGTTGTGAGCAGTGTAAATTCTGGGAACAAAAATAATGAGGATTCTGGTTCCACGATTTTCGCTGCCAGCGATCGAGTCACCCATCCCTGAGGGTCAGCGCTGCCGCAGTGCTGTCCCTGCCCTGGTTTTCTCTTTGTGCTCCTCAGCTGCAGACAGTCCTGGCCCGGAGATCCAGACCACATACAGAGAGTGTGACTGCAGGGAAGAGTCTCTGCTTTTGAGGCTAGGAGAATAAAGGGGAAAGGCAGAGGCTCCGGTGGCACACACGCAGCCCCGCTCCTGGATGGTTGGTTGCTCATTAAACAGGCAGTGATGGAGAAGCGCTTCAGTCTGCAACAGAAATGGAGCTCCCCTGCCACCTGCCACGCTCACAACTGCCACTGCTCCAGAGATCAAGGAGTGAACAATGCAGAGCACAATCTACCTTGCCTTGATGTGACAGAGTCTCTAGTGCTGCAGCATCGCTCTTCACAGGGGTGATGTCATGGCCACAACAATAGGAAGGTTCAGGAGAAAGAAGGCTTCTGGTGTAGGTGGTACTGTTGGAAACACAGCCAGGCTGCCATCAGACAGAGCAAGGCTGCGCCTGTTCCTGCACGATCCAGGAGCACAGATTGTGCAGCTGTCAGTCACAGAGCTCGGCAGAGTCCCTCACAACCCCCAGCCTTCCTGCTCGCTCAGAAGCACGCGGGCAAGGTGACGTGTCCGTGCGTGTGTCCTCCCCAGACTGGGGCGAGCGGCCTTGTGGCTGCTTCTGCTCCAGCACAGGTATCATCGAAAGGGGAGAGGGGGCACAGTCGAGAAGGGTGGCACACGCAGGGACTGCTTCTGGGCGAGTGGCAGCTCAGCGCCGCTGTTCTCGTGCCTCGCCTTGGTCCCTCAGCGCGCTGCACGTGCCCTTTCTTACCGTTGAGAAACGCGGGCTTTGCTCTGGCTTTAATACCATCCAAGAGGGATAATCATTGTGATTATTGAGGAGAGGTAGGACGGGGGAGAAGGAGGGAATTGCCGAGAGGATCGCTATAAATAGGACTTTGCTGGAGCAGTGCTTTTAGTGGAGAGTGCTCTCGCAGACAGGCTTGTACCGGAGAGGGAGCAGATTGATTGTGCAGGGCTGTCAGCCTTTCTCTGGAAGATGGGGTGATGCTGTGCCGGTATGTTCACTTGAGTTCTCTCGTGTTCCTGCTTAAGAATCCCCCTTCTATGCTTTTTGCCCTGTACTGTCTCTGTTTGTACGTGGTTCTCCCCACTGCAGTACAGGGAGCAGCACTGAGAAGGATTCTGCAGTTTAACTCAGGAGAAGGGTTCTCTCCTCCAAGGGCTGCTTTTTGCCCTGAACAGACAGAGCTGGGATCGTCCAGCGTCCACACTGCCATTTACTCTGTGGAAGTGGAGGTGAAGGAACCTTTCAGCTGTGGCCCGAACAGGAACAGAGACACAGGGACAGTTTTGCTTTTTTAATGAAGCAATGTGGAATCAGTTGTTGAGTGCAGCTCGGGCTGAAACAACCACCGGACTGTCACTAAGAGCTGGCTGTTCCTCCTTCACCCGCAGACCAGCACTTTTAATGTCTAAGGCCGTGTTCTTTCTCTGGGAGGCCCTGCTCCTGGCTGCCGGAGTCAGCAGCAAGGTCTGTCCCACCGCTCTCAGGGCCCTCGTTCAAACAGGAGCGGGGGTTTCCTTGTGCTTTACTGGTTGGTTGTGTCTGCAGCACCCCCTGCACAGTCCTGGACTCAGGAGCAGCGTTTAAGGGTCCTGTGTCACAAAGAGCTCGGGGCTAGGCAGTGTCATGCTGCTGTTTCTTTTCTCCAGGTAAAGAGGAGCTCTAAGTCCACGGTAGACATTACAGAGATGGGCAGAACCCACGTGCTGACTCTTCCCCGTTAGCTGAGAGCTGAGAGGGCAGAATCTCCCCTGACTCCTAGGCATGTGGCACTCCCGGCAGGTGATCCCAGAGTCAACCCCAAGGAGAAACTCTCTTCCCCATCTTAACCATAAGGTTACTCATCTCTGTGTCCGGTGTGTCAGCGGCAGGCGGTGGGGCCACACTTGCTCAGAGCGGTTTTGTGTCACGGGCTGTCTCTAGTTGTAAGGAAGACCAAGGTGGCTGTGCTTAGAAGTCACTATGATCAGCAGCTGGTCAGGTACTGCTCGAGAAAACGTTGTGTGACTTAGCTACGGGCTCCTCAAGCATCCTGCGCCCCTTTCCCAGTGACCGAAATCCCCTAGCATCACAGGATCACCCAGGTTGGGAAAGGTGTTCACCGTCATGAGGTCCGGCCGTTAGTGTGCCCTGCTAAACCGAGCCCTCGAGCTCCACACCTCCACAGCTCTCGGCTAATGCTCGGTGGTGAACTGATGCTCACCGCCCTCTTCTGCAAGGAGTAGCTGGTGCGGTGACGGCGGTGGTGACCGCTGCGACAGCGGGGTCCTGTGGGTTGCTGGGTGTCACAGCAGCGCTCTCCTATGGCAGCGCCCAGCCCCACGTGAGGAGTGACGCACGAGAGGGTCAAATTCAGAGAAGCCCGTGTGTGGGAAGAGGGGTGCGCCGGGCACCTCCCTTCTTGCCCAGGCGTTCTCTGTGGTTCAGGAGTAGAACAAGCCATTTTCCTAATGTTCTGTTCTTGGCCCGCGCTGCAGCCCAGCACCGGACATCAGCAGTCTGCAGCGGTGCAGGTGCCTCTCGTGGCTGCATGAGGCTGGTTGTGGCAGGGCAGGCAGCTGCTTGCGCTCTCTGTGCAGGGGAGGAAATCGAAAGCTCCCCCCAGAGCACGCAGTCCTGTCAGCCATAACGCGCTGCTGAGCAAGGTGAACCTCCCCTCCTCCCTCCCGCTGGCCAACGCCGGAGAGGGGCCCATTGTTGCCAAACCTGCTGTGGGAACGGAACAGACGTGCTGCGGCAGCGCGGGCGATCGGCGGGACGCTCGAGCAGCGCCGTGCCCGTTGGTCACAGCAGCTTGGTCAAAGAATAGCTGATGAGTGGACATATGGGAAACGCGAAAGAGGAGGCTGCTGGCTGGAGCGGGAGCGCTGCGTGGCGATCAGGTCTGCAGGTCTGTGCTCATTACAGATTCTCAGGCCTGTGGTGAGATGTCACGAGTGTAATTGCAGTTGACAGATCATCAGAAAGGAGAGAGGCCACTCGGTCCCCTAATGTTGACTCGCCTCGACAGTCCAGTGGCCCATAACATGTGACATGTCATCTCAGCGGAGTTACAGCAGTGAGCGGGATCATGTCCAGTCAGACCTTCACGAGGGGGCTTCAGGAACGTATGAGAGCGTCTCAGGAGGGGACAGGCTGTCTGACCTTGACTCGCCGCTGTGCAGAGGTGCTGACAGCAGGCACAGCGTGGTACTCTGCAATTAGAGGCTGCTTCTGTTGGAGCTGTGTCTCAGCTCTAGGAGCTTGTGCCTTTGAAAGACTCTGGCAAAGGGTTTCCAGCGCAGTCTGTCAGAAGTGCGAGCCGAGCGCACGCAGGCAGAAATGGTGGCTGTTCCAGCATTTCTGCTGGCTGGTGGGTGACTCTAACAGGAGGCTCCTGTAATCAAACCATCCGTCAGCCAGCAGGAGGGCTGTGGTGCCATAGTCCAGGTCTGCAGAGCCTTTCCCTCTCACGGTTGGCCCTGTGCTGCCTTTGAGGCCAGCAGCACTGGTTTTTCTCGGAGGTTCTAGGGCTGTGCGAGAGGCAGCGTTGAAGTTGCCGTGTACGCTGCAGCAGGTCGATGATCAGAGCGCGATTTCCCCTCCCTGGTCTTTTTTTAGGAATACCATCTGTTTAGTCATTAGCCCCATCAGCTCTCATTAACGGAGTCATGTCTCATTTAGGCTGCTGTATTTGCCTCTCATTGTTCCCCAGGATAAGGGATGGCAGGCTTTTTTCCAGCTGCCTCGCTTCCTGTTGAGCTCTGTCCAAAGTCAGGTGTCAGCTGGAGAGCAGGATGGGTTCCAGAGCCCCGCTGCCATTCTAAGCCTCATGCCAAACTGCCAGCCTGTTCCTTCGGGGCACCAAGAGGCAACTTGTCTGTGCTGGCCCAGCTCTGCAGAGCCCTGGGGAACACGGAGTGGCCTTCTCTGAAGAGAGGAAGCCTTCTGTCTCCTTTCCCCTTTGATGGCTCTGCTTTTCATCACCTCTGCCACAGCTAACAGGGGTTTTCCCCTCCCTCACACTGGCACAGTGGGTGCCTCTTAAGTCTGAAAACCCTGATGCAGGCCTGGTATGAAGAACAAATCTCCTAGAAGGAAATGATGGGTTGCAGGACACAGAGCTGCTGGAGGGTGTCCAGCGTAGAGCAACGAGGATGATGAAGGAAGGAGAGCAGCTTCCTGCTGAGGAGAGGCTGAGGGAGCTGGGGCTCTTGAGCTGGGAGACTGAGGGGGAACCTCATTCCTGTCTCTAAATCTGTGAGGGGTGGGTGTCAGGAGGATGGAGGTTTTGCTCAAGGGCATCTGGGGACAGGACAAGGGGCACTGGGTGCCAGGTGGAACAGAGGAGGTTCCCTCTCAGTATCAGCAGGACCTTCTTCCCAGGGAGGGTCCCGGAGCACTGGAAGGGGCTGCCCAGGGGGTTGTGGAGTCTCCTTCTCTGCAGACGTTCCAGCCCCGCCTGGCTGTGTTCCTGTGCCACTGGGTCTGGGGGATCCTGCTGTGGCAGGGGGGTTGGACTGGGTGATCTTTCCAGGTCCCTTCCAATCCCGAATGATTCTGTGATTCTCTGGTTTCAGCTGGCAGCTGTGGGTTACGCAGCAGTAGTGCCGTCATGCAGCTTCACCAAGCAAACCTTCCGAGCAGCAAGGAAAGCAAAGAGCCCTCCTGTGCAGCTGAGGTTCAGCGTTGGAGGGCCGAGGGGTTGTTATGGAATCTGTGCCCAGCTGGGTTGTCCCAGGCTCATGGCTTGTTGGCCCCAGTTTTATTGGGCTTGCTGAGTTGATGTTTGGCTTCGAAAGGCTGGAAGGAGTAGTTAGGGCAGAGCCCTTTGATTTGGTGCCCCGCTGTTAAAAGAGCCCAATTTGAGTGGGAGAATGTGTTAGGAACCAACCCGCTCGCTGCAGAACAGATCATTGTTAAGGCTCCAGAAGGTGGGTGTGAGTTAGAGAACGCTGCTGGGCCGCGGGATCAGGAAGGTGTTGAAGTAATCAAGGCTTCTCAGAGCGATTTACAAAGAAATGAATTAATTAGAGCAAATTGGGAGTTCTCTGCTCTGCCGAACGACCTGCCTGGCTGCGTGCTGGCTGCAGACAGGTGTGAGCCCAAACACTAACTGCTTCGCCCAGAGAGCGCGGAGACGTGGTGCTGCTGACAGAGAGGCGTTTCCTCGCGCAGGCACTCGGATGAAGACCTGTTATGTCTGTGCGGTTTTCCCCACTTGCCCAGCTGTCAGATAATTAAACATGAAACCACGAACTCCGCTGCTGCTGCTGCTGCTCCCGGCGTTCCCGTGTCCGTCCACTTTCGCTTGGCTGCCGTGAGGTGTCTGCAGTTTGTCCCTAGGGCTCCCTGTAATGCCAGTCGAAAGCAGGGCATAGATTCTTCCAGAGTTGTGCCTCCATGTAGATCCATGTTTGCCAGATCCCTAGAAACAGTGGCCAGTGGCCAGCAGAGCAATGACCTTCCCTAGCGGGCATCAGTCCAGAACACTCCTCAGTCTAGCACGACAGTCTGCGATGACACTCTCGGTCCAGGGGTCGATCCAGGTGATACCGAGCAGCCAAATTACCTGCCAAGGAAGATCCCAGCTACCTGTGCCCTCTGCAGCCCGCTTGCCGTGACCCTTCCCTAGATGGGCTGCCTCATTCCTCAGGATGGTTGCCATCAGCTTGTCACAGGGAGCCCAGCACAGACCTTTTGCCAATTATCATCGGAGGGACAGACCGAGTGGGGAGAGCTGTTTGCCTGGAAGTATCGTTTCTAGGAGCTGAGAGGCTTAGCGGCTTAATCTTCCTTCTGGGCTGTGGATCAGGCTGAAGTGCAGGGCAGGGTGATTATTAAGACTGAAATTCTCTGTCAATTTGTTGGCAGAGGTAGTTTCTCTGCATCAAGAAGACGGTGGCGGAAGCGCCTCAGCTCAGAGGCAGCGCAAGGAGAGGGCAGTCTGAGACGAGACTGAGAAGGGCAACTGCTTTCTGGAGGGGAGGCTGGTCTGTAGATAGCGAAGCAGGTTGGACCAATGCTCCCAAGATGGTGGCACCCACCTTGCTCGCTTTATTTCCTTCAGGCACAAGCTCTGTGTGGAAGGGTTGGACTGAGACGGCAGCTCTCGTGGGCATTGCTCCTCAGCAGCAGTTCAGGCCCTGGTTTCCATCGGGCACTGTGGGAGAGAGACGTGTGTGCCTGACCTTGGCCCGGTCCTTCCTACAAAGCCTTCCAGTCAGGAGACTTAATCCTGCTTTGCAGGCCTCCCCTGGAACAATGCAGGGCAGCCTGTGAGGAGAAGGCGGTGATTGTGCCTGGCAGGCCGGGCAGATGGCAGGAGAAGAATGCAGTGAGGCAGTCTGGCGACTTGTGGGGAACAGCCCCCTCGTTTGAGGGAGGGGTGGTATCGTTTGAGCCTGCCTGCAGCCTTTGAAGGGGCAGAGGCTGGGGCATGGCTCTGCCCGAAGGCTTTCCTCAGTTTCAGTGGCCTTGAAACAGGCGCTGTTGAGAGCTCCCTGGCGCCAGGGCTCAGAAGCAGCCAGATGGCACCGAAAGGGTCAAGCGAGGTCCTGTGGGGCAGCTCCAGGGCATCCGCACGGGCTGTGGTTTGTGGGTTTGTGCTTCTCTTTGAGCTGACAGGTTTTAATCCTGGCTACCTCAGTGTTAGCGTCTGGTTAAGCGCTGGAGACAGTGCTGCTCCATCAAACACGAGTCTGAGGAAGCCGTCCCTTGCGCCTTCTCCCCAGTCCCCCCAGCTGCTGGCTCTTCCCCCACCCCGCCTGCTCCCAGCACCGGGACACCCCCGAGAACTCACTCATCACTCGGGGGCCAGCTTGTCCCCATCACACTGCCTGCAAGCGGTTGGTAGGTACCCTCGAGTAGGGGGTGCTGGCAGTGGCAGCAGTTCCAGACCCCAGGTGCATTAACTGCCTCCTGAGGGGAGCCAGGGTGACGATGCTGCTCTGGCTGTGCGGCTCATGCCTGCTCGTGCCCTCGTGCAGAGCGCGCTGCCCTGCTGGAAATGTTGGTGAAGCCTCCCCGCGGCAAAGGGCTGTTGAAACATAGCTCAGTGTGCTGTCACCTGGCGAAGGCCGGGGGCACGGCGGCGGCCCTGGAGCAGGGAGTGATTGCAGTATCGGGCCGACACACGCGAGAGCTGAAGCCTTTCCAGCCACAGCCGTTGAGGCCCTGAACGCCGGGCTCCGGAATGTGGCCACGGGTCGTAAAACTGTCGGAACAGGCGGCAGGGTCGGTGGTGTCATAAATAATCCCAGCATCGCCCGCTGAACTTGCGTGAGCCCCGAGAGGAAAGGAGAAGTCGGGAGCAGGACAGGATGACACCGGGAGATTTATTGCCCACAGCAGATGTCTCGGTCTCCGCAATAGAAATGGAGAGCTGAGCCCGCAGGCGATCGCGGAAGCCCATAGTCCCTTCAGCCCCGTTTCCTGCAGTAAGCGGCAGCTCTCAGTCGCTATGGAGGGACTCAGCACCCCGGAGCTGTGCTGTGGGACCCGCGCCTCGTCTGACTTCCAGGCTGCCTTTCGGGGTTTGGTTTTGCTCCTTCCTGCCCCGTTCTCTTTCTTTCTGCCCCTGCAAACATTGCAAAAGGCCTGAGAGCGAGCAAGGGGCCGCTTCTAGGCTGTTCAGGAGGGAGTGCCGTGCGGAGCATCCCCCAAGACAGCTGCTTTGGTTGCAGGCCAAGCCAGCGCTCGTGCCGAGGGGATTCAGTTAGTACATAAAATCAAACACGGAGTCGCCCCTGCGTTTATCTCCTGGCCACAACTGCCCGCCAGCCCTGTTGATAACTGCTCTTTGCATTTGCGTGCCCTCACCTGAGGACCTGGGGGTTCCTGCCTGCCCTTGGCTCTGCGCAGAAAGCCTTCAGAAAGCCCCTGCTGTACCCTGGCACACTGGGAAGGCAGTGCTGAGCGCTCAGGGCACAGCGGAGAGCCCGGGACGGCGTTCAGGGCTGTTCTGTTAGGCTGCTGCATGCGCGAGAACAGCAGGGCAAGCACCGGGGGCTGCAGTTCAGCACCTTTTCACTTCAGAGTGCAATAGCAGAGAGTAACCGTGTCAGTGAGAGCAGCCGTCTGAGGAACAGCCCGGTTCTTCATTGCACATCTGCTTTTGTTCCCTGTTTGTGGCGATGGATTTGAATGCAACAGAGAGACACCACGTGTGCAGGCACAGGGACGGCATCCTGCTCTCCAGCACAAACTGCCCGGGTTGGGCCAGTTCTCGGGGCTGCAGGGAGCTGCAGAGGTCCCGGCTTTCCTGCCTTTCTGCTGAGAATTTCCTGCGCTTGATTCCTCGCAGCTGGCAGCCCGTGCAGACCTCACCCAGCCCAGGGGTGCACTAAAGGCTGAGGAGCCTCACAGATGTTCACAGATGGCAAATGCTCTGCCGTCACCTTCCCTGTAGCAACGCACGGCTCATTCCCTGCGCTGTCAGCAGCCTCGCAGAGTGCTGCCCTTAAGCTGTGAGGGGTAGGAAGGGGAAGGCTCCCTCGAGCGCTCGCTGTTGCTCTGCTGTGCAACTTGCACGCCCTCCCCAGCTCCATCTGCAAGAGAAAACTGAATCTCATGGCCAAGGGGCCAAAGATGAAGTAACTTCCTGGGGCACTGTCTGAATGAGGTGGGCTTCTCCCTGCCTGCAGTCCCCTCCAGCAGGGCTGGCCTCCTCTCAGACTTCTGGGTAGGACACAGGGTTTTAGCAGCCAGATGTGCACCCTTCTTCCCTGCTCTGGCCCTGGTCAGGGGCCACAAGCTCGGCAGCGGGCTGGGCTGCTCATGGCAGTAGCAGTGTCTCCTGGCTCTTACCCTGCTGTGCTGCAGGGGTGGGTGAGCAGGAGGAGCCAGGAACCACACAGGCTGGGGCTTGCGTCCGCTGGGCTGGCACTCCTGGCAGCTGCCTGCTGGGCAGACCCTTGATGCCACCAGTCTTGATGCCACCTAGTTTGTAAACCCGGGGCCTCTTGGGCTGCCGCTGAGGCCAGGTTTCTGGCAAAGTTTCGGATGGGAGTGCTGTGGTGGGTGGACTGGTTGGAACACTTGCTGCTGCCTCTGATGGCTGAGGACCTGTGTGGCAGTGCTCTTGCATGTGGAAGGGTACTGCAACCCTTCCCCTGCCCGTCCCACCAGCCCTCCCTGCTTGGGATGCATTTTCAGAAAGCAAAGTCTGAGCTGAAATGTCAACCGACAGTTGCCAGAGGAGCCAGGCTGGGCCACCTGTGGTCCCTTCCCTGCTCCGTGCCCGCTCTGCCTCTGCGCTGGCTGTGGGGTGCCTCTGGCATTCACCACGCGGGTTTGCCTCGCTGGTCTCGCAGAGCAGCAGTACTGAAGGTGAGGGCGCAGGCGGTGTGCCGGCTAGATGTGCTTTGGCACGCAGAAACAACGAGCCGGCGTGGGGCAGGAAGGCGTGAGATGAGTACCAGAGCAGGGCCAAGGGCATGGGCAAGACCGCGCGTCCCGGAGTGGTGAGAGGAGAGCGCATGGCTCCTGCTGGCAGCCTGAGGCTGTGGAGCAGCTCAGACCACGTTTGCAGGGTCCGTGCTGCCATCCAGTGCTGCCGGGGGAAAGTGTATTCGGTCCCGGGTTCCGTGGGCAGGAGCTGGGTGTCTGCTGTCATTGACTGCGGCGACAGAGCCGCTTGCCGTGCGGGCTCTTGTGTTGGCACCTGCAGGTCTGCAGACGCTCAGTGCTGCCCTCGGCCACCGTCAGGCCGTTACTCAGGGCTCTGGTGGGCTTGCAGCAGGCAGTGACCCCTCTCCGCAGAGTGAGTGGTCAGAAGGGTGTTTGCAGTGAGCCGTGGGTAGGGCTGAGCAGCTCTCCCTCGCAGGTTCCGCCGCTTGTGAAGTCCAGCCCCGGCTGCGGGAAGTTCCAGTCTTGAACGCGCTGGGGGTTCTGCAGTGTTAGGGGAACAAAAGCCAGAGTAGTTGAGGATTCAGCTCTGCTTTTCCCGGCTCCCTCTAACTGTGTGAGAAAGACAGTTGTCCACACTGAGTCTTCCAGGGGGTGATGGCTGCAGGCGGATGTCCTTATCAGGGGAGGCTTTTCATTGAAAGCCAAAAGGACTGGGTCTCTCTCCATCACCACCCCAAGCCCTGCGTCCCCTGAAGAAAGAGAACCCGAGACCCAGGCAAGTCAATTAAGCTTTGTGTGGACCTGTCAGACAGATAAGAAAGGGACTGTGGCCTCGGTGAGGCCAAAGGAGGGGTCTGAATCGCAGACAGTCTCCTGAGCAGAGGATGAACAGCCTTTATCTGGGAGGTGTGGCTGTGTGTGTTTTCGGAGGAGGTGTGATGTCAGCCCCCAGACCCCTGCCTTTGTGGGGCGGGCACTGGCTTCAGTTAAAAACCTCCAAGGGAAGGTTAATTGGGGGGAGCAGGAAATCATTGCTGCATCTTCTTAACACCAGAGCCCGTGCCCACTGGTGCAGGGATGCACACGCTGGCACTGGTGGTGGGGTGCAGTGACAGACACCTCTGTGGTGAGGCCTGGCCCCCCAGCTTGGCAGAGGAACACCAAATAAGTGTGGTGCTTTGTCTCCTTCCTCCTGAGGAGCAGCAAGGGGAAGACCTGCCAGCCCCTGCTAAGGGTTTTGCTGGGAGGGGACCCTGTGGGCTCACGCGAGAGCCCGGTGCAGCCCCAGCTGCAGTGCAGAAGCGGGTTCTGCAGGAGGGCTGTGACAGGATGATAAAGGGCAGGGGGCCTGCTGGGCTAAGGAGCGTCCTTGGGCTTGGCGACTGTGAACCTTGTTTTCCATTAGCCTGTTTGGTTACTAGCTCGCCTTGTGCCACCGCTCGGAGTGGAGGCGTGAGTAAGCTTGCAGGGAGACACAGGAGGGTTCTCGGCTCCAGAAAACCTTTGCTGATCGTTCATTCTCCTTTTCAGCTGTTCCAGCGTGAGGGCAAGCAGCCTCACCCGGCCACCGCGCTGTCTGTACGTGAGCACAGCCTAAACCAGCATTCGTTCCCCCATCTGCTGTTTCCTTCCTTCCTGGTCCCCCAGAGCACTGGGGGCTGTTTCTGCGGGGTACCCTGGAAGCAGTGGTGGTTGGTTGTCTCGCTCCAGGCAGAGCATGCATGCTTAGTGTGGTTTCAGATCTCTCTGCTTCTCTTCTAAACAGTGCTCTGCCTATATGCCAGTCATTCCTGTTACTGTAGCTTCTCCTGAAGCTGGAATAACACACAGCACCTGACTTCAAGCTCTTGGTGCTGTTAACAGAGAGACAGGCTTCTGCTTCACGAGCTTGGCATCACCATCCGGGGGAGTCTGGGTAGACTGTTCTTATTATTCCTTAAACCCCCAGCACAGGCGATGAGAACCAGTGTCAGCATCTGGATGCTGTGTGTGCTGCCGTGCACCCAGAGTACCTGTGTCCCAGAGCTGCACACCGTGTGCAGGTCCCTGCAGAGCTGAGGTGACTCAGCCCAGACTTAGATTCTAAGGGGTGAAACAGGCTGGGCTCTGGGGGGCACAGCGCAGCTGCCCTGGCTTGCATTCCAGGCTGTCTTTTAAAAGTGACCTTTTCAAAGGATGTTGTAGTGCTCCAGGCTTGTACCCGTCTTCGCTCCTAGTGTTCCAGCACGAGTGTGATCCTACTTGATAATGAAAGAGCAGAGCTGTTGAATTGCTAACGAGGATGCCCCTTCTGAAAAATGATCGTTAACGGTGGAGTTTTAAACCAGAACTAGAGCTTTTAAGGAGCCTCATTTGGAGGCCCTTCTCCCTTGTCTCAACTCTTGTGCCACAGCACTTCTTGGCATCAGGACAGCCTTTCCGAGCAGGCAGGGCACACATCTGAATCGTCCCTGAGAAGAAAACTCGGCGCAGAAGGGCAGCTCAGAACCCCCCATCGTTTAAGCCAGGCACCCGGGTCTGCTGATGTGCAGTCAGTGAAGCGCAGGAGGGCGCCCGGGAAAACCCTGAACTGAAGTCCCAGCTTGGTAGCTCTTTCCCAGAGAACCAGCACCCGGGCTGGGGACAGGCAGCGGCGTCTGCACGGGGGTTGTCTGGGATCAGACAGGCAGGGAGGATTTGACGCTTGCGTTGGAGATCCGGTGACGGGTGCTGCGTGGGGAGGATTTGTGGGCAGCCTAATGCAGGGTGTCTCGCTATCGAGATAGCTCATCTGTCGTCTCCCATAAAGGCAGCCCACTTCCATTATTTAGAGGAAAGGGGCTGGCCTAGTGCCCTGCGGTCGCTGTTCATGTGGCAGGACAGGGGCAGCGGTCTCTGAGATGGACCTCGGGGCCCACGGCGTGTGTCGGCGCGCGTAAGGAGAAGCCACGCGCTGCGGGCAGGTTCCTGGCAGGTGCTTCCCCGCGGTGGAGGTGGGCAGCTCTCGGCCTAGCCGGTAGTTGGGCGATCTGTCATCTTTTTATGCGTTTCAAAGTGTGTTTTTGTAACGTACGGGAGTTAACAGCGGATGATCCTAATGACTCCACTCTGCCCGGTCCCTTGAGGGGCGCCCGTCAGACACCAGTGATTCTAATCTTCTGCAAGCACCTAATGGCTCCCAGCCAAGAAAGGTTTTAAGAAATAAACAGGAGCTCTTAATGCGGTGAATTCCAGTTCTGCCTGCTCTGTGCAGGCTGAGGACTGAAATCCCTGAGCCTCTCAAACCCACTTGGGTGATTTGCATGGTGATTATTTCAGTTTTCATAAATTTTCCCCAGTCGCTTCTTGGGAGCAGACGTCTGTCTGATGCCTGCAGAGCCGAGCGTGCGTAAGAGTTGCCGAGCCTTTAAAGCTGGTCTGGGTGCTCAGCTCTCACACGCTCAGGGTAATGTGTGGGGATGCACGTAGGACACCCAGTACCTCAGCTGGCCCTGCTGCGTGTGCCTGCAGTGTCTGCGCGCCTCCTCTTCCGAGATGCAGTGGACATGCCTCAACAGGCGGCAGCTGGGTTCGGCTGCTCTGCGTTCCGTGAAGTCCCGCGTGGAGGTGGTTGTGCGGATGAACCCTGCCCTGCGTGCGCTTCCCTGTGCATCGTGTGCCAGTCAGCTGCGTGCTGCACGGGAGATGCAAGACCTTATAGCACAGTTCAGCTGCTGGTGCGGAGGCCAGTGAGGCAATAGCTCAGCAGATAAGGCAAGAAAGGCCTTTGTTTCTGCTCTGTGATGTTCTTTAGGGAAGTGTAGGCCTCTGGTTGGCTCAGGCGGTAGCTGAAAAGCAGCCACTGAAACACCAGCCTGGCCTTGAGCACCACCAGGGAGGGGGCAGCCACAGCTTCTCTGGGCAATTGATTCCAGAGTCCCTCATCTCCTCTGTTTAACACACCTTCCCCGTCTCCTGTCGCTAGATTCCCTTGTGCAAAGTCCCTCTCCCACCTTCCTGAAGGGTCAGGGAAGCTCGGGGACGTGCTGAGGCCCTGGGGAGTGGGCCAGAACTGCAGCGCCCCGCTCCTGGTCATAGCTCAGTGCTGGTGTATGTTCTCCAGTGTCTGGGGCTGGGGATGAGCTCTTATGTCTCTGCTCCTCCTGGACCCCTCACTCTTGTGGTGTTCGGGGTATTTGAGATCCGCCCGGTTATGCAGGGAGGGCACTGAGCGTTGCACTGAGGCGTTGTCTCCTCGCGTATGAGTCGGGGCAGAAGCGCTGCCGTTCCTGCGGCTGGAGGGTGTGTGCGTGGAACGAGAGCAAGCTTCGGGAAAACGATGGCTGGCTTCGCTGGCCAGCGGTTCCTGAGCTCGCCCCGCTTTCTCGCCTGCCTGCTGCAGCTGCTGGCTCCGGCTGCGCGTGGGACTGCGTCAGGAAAGCACTCGGGGCTCGTTTCTTTGCGGGGCTATTTTTAACTTGGCTCAGTAGCTTGGTCAAGCCCAGTGTTCAGCCCCGCGAAGCAGTTGCTCTGGCTCCACCGAAGGGAGTGCTTGGGGGTGGGAAATTGCTGGGAGGGATGGTGGGAGCCACTGGAGCCGACCTCGCTGCCAGGAGCAGTGTCGCTCATTCTTCCATCTCAGCGCTCCCCAGCTGAGAAGCGCTGCCTTGAGAACCCTGGTGCATGGGCTCCCCTCTCGCTGGTTACACTCAAGGAGAGAAGAGCAGCTCTCCCTGCGGTTCCCAGGCCGAGCACCTCCTCTTTGCTGTGAAGAAGCCTTTAAAGAACAGTGGCTGAGCTGTTACAGAGAGGAGGATGCGTGGAGGTCAGAGCAGCTGTTAATTCACACGTCCTCGTTCCGTGGCAGCTCCCCTGGCCTCGCCGGCTCCTGCCCACCAGGATCTGTAAGGCTTTGGCTTTGAATACAGAGACCTGTTGCCCAGGGACTGGGTTAGGGGAACAGCAGTTCATGTCGAGCACTGGTCAGTCTCTGGGTGGAAGCGTCTGTCAAGGCTAGACGTGAGGCCGTGACCTTGGAAGGAGAGAGACCCTGGCTGCTCGATGCCTTTCGCCGGCGCTGCGCCGCTCTGCCCGTGCCTGTGATCCCAGAGTTCACCTGCGTTCCACAGAGCGCATTCCCGGCGGCCTTTGACGTCACCTCTCCTGTGTCACAGAGGACAGGCCAGCTCCTTTGCACCGTACGTGTGACGTGTCTCCCAGCGCCAGTGACGTCTTCCCCAGTGCTTGTGCCTCCTCCTGGGTATCGGGGCCAGTCTTGAAACACCTCCTGGCTCTCAGTAGCCTTATGCAGGAGGCAGATGGCAATGGGAAGGCCCCGCACAGGAGGGGGCTCTTTCCAGCTGTGATGCCTGTGCCTTTGTTTATAATACCACAGCGTCCAGAGGTCATATCGGGTGATTGTGCAGTGAAGGCTGTGCCCTGTCGGTCAGTGGCTGTGTCCTGTCACTGAGGCGCTGTGCCCTGTCGCTGAGGCCCAGCCTCGCTGTGTGTTGGCATCGTATGCCTCCGCTGGAGCTCCTGGGCGTGGGAGGTGTCCTGCAGGACTTGGCAAGAAGTGAGCTGCTCCCCAGGGAGGTGGGCGCAGTGGGGCAGCCACAGCTTCTCTGAGGGAACAGACTGTGGTGGTGGAAGAGAAAAACAGGCAGCAGTCACAGGCCTGGCAAGCGCCTGTGGCTGTGCTGGGTGCTCTGCCAGGGGGACAGTTGGGCACGTGAAGGCCCTGCCAGCACTGCGGGCGGGCGGAGAGGCCAGGGCCAAAGCGAAGTCCCAAAGGTTGTCCGTGCGTGTTGCAGGGTCCCTGAGTTCGTGAGTTCTCAGCCTCTCCTTGTCTCCCTCTGCGAAAGCAACCATGAAGGAAAGGGAGTGACTGTGCCAGGCTCTAGGGTGCCCCTGGCACCTTCCCTCAGTGGTTTGGTTCCTTCTTTTGCCTGGTGTCATCAGGAAGAGAAAAGACTTCACGGAATCCTAAAATCCTTAGGGATTGGAAAGGACCTGGAAAGGTCACCCAGTCCAGTCCCCCTGCCACAACAGGATCCCCCAGACCCAGTGGCACAGGAACGTCTGCAGAGAAGGAGACTCCACAGCCCCCCTGGGCAGCCTCTTCCAGGGCTCCGGGACCCTCCCTGGGAAGAAGGTCCTGCTGAGATTGAGAGGGAACCTCCTCTGTTCCAGCTGGCACCCAGTGCCCCTTGTCCTGTCCCCAGCTGCCCTTGAGCAGAGCCTGGCTCCATCCTCCTGACACCCACCCCTCACAGATTTAGAGACAGGAATGAGGTGCCCCCTCAGCCTCCTCTCCTCCAAGCTCCAGAGCCCCAGCTCCCTCAGTCTTTCCTCATCAGGGAGCTGCTCTTCTTCCTTCATCCTCTTCGTTGCTCTGTGCTGGACACCCTCCAGCAGCTCTGTGTCCCTCTGGAGCTGAGGGGCCCAGAATTGGACACAGTAGCCCAGCTGCAGCCTCCCACCACGGTGCCGCCTCGCTCATTCCCAAAGGACTGGCAGGGCCCTGGCAGTTTCTCGTGGGTGGAGGCAGGAAGGCTCTGGGTTCGCACACAGCTTGGGCTGAAAGGGCAGCGCTGCCGTGCCCTTCAGCGCCTGCCTTCGGAGCTGCTTCTCGGGGACACTGCGAGGCAGGCGGGGTGAAGGAGTCCCGGGATGCCTCTGGAGCTTGCTAAGCAGATAAAGGCCCCGAATCTGGAGCGCTTCTTTGCAAATGAGCCCACACGTTTCTGAAGCTCGGCACTCTGTTGTGCAAGCTCAGCAGGATTCATTAACCTCCGCTGGAGATTGCTGAACAGCTGGAGCAGTTTCTGAAAGGATAATCATAAGGAAATCAGATTAATAGTCTTCAAGTGGTGCAGCCGAGGCTCGGTTGCGGCAGGCTGGTGTCGTTCGCTCTTTTCCATGCGAGGGCGGTTCCCGCAGTCCCAGGAGCAGTGAGCGCCTAGCGCCGTGACACAGAGATCAGCTGCCCTGGCCGGTGAGCACGGCGAGGCACGGGTCAGCAACACTGGGGCTGGCTCCCCTTTCTGCTCTCCTCTCTCTATTCTGAACACGTTGCCTCCCGACGCGTCTGCATATTTGCTGCCCTTTCAGCATCACAGGCAGCACGTTCCTGACACAGCAATCAGCACAGAGAGGCTCCTGCTGGCCCAAGCCAAGATGAAGTGCCTTTGTGTGCTGCTTTACTGCCGTACACAGAGGTAAATGTAGAGGATGACCTGTCCCTGCTGAGGCGCAGCCAGCAATTCAGTACTGGCTTCTTTCTCTCTGAGTTGATTGATAAAACTCCAGTGGGTTCAGCGCTGGCTGAACTGGGCCAGGGCAGAGCACATCTGAGTCCCACATGAGCCTGTCCTGTTCCTCCTCGGGGTGTAACTGTCTGCTCAAAGGCTCGCTGTCCCGAGGGGCTGTGTGGGTAGGGTTAGTCCGAGTGTTCCTCGGATTCAGTGTGAGGAGAATTCCCTTTCCAGCGTGCTGCCCGCTGCGCCCACACCGGACAGCCCCGCATTCTGTGGGAGCCTGGCAGCAGAGGTGGTGTCTGAGTTGTGACAGTGCTGGAGGCCAGCCGGGTCTCTGCCAGGGTTAGTGTGTTCCTTTGAAGCCCGAGAGGAGCACTTGAGTAAAATGACAGAGCTGGGTAACGAGGCAGGAGGGTGTTTGCTTTCCCTTCTGCTCAGACTCCGGCGCGCGCTGCAAACGTGACCCTCTTGTCGGGCGTTTTCAGTGTAGACAGAACACGGTTGTTTCTTGGGTTGAAAAGATGAATTCCAGAAGAAATGATGCTTCTGGCAGAGCAGACTGCATTCCAGGGCATGATTTCATCTGGTAACTGGTCCAAGAGAGTCAATATTGGCTAGTGTGACCGCGACTGCGTGTATTTCTCATTAGTCCTCCGCAGAACTTGCCAGAAAATTCATCTTCTGGTGCCAGCAGATCGCTCTTCCTTCCCGCGTGTTCTGTGTCCTCCTCCAGTCACCCCAGAAGTCTCTCTAAGGGAAAGAAAAAGCTGCCATGCGAGGCGCAGCCGCAGGAAGAGGCGGGTAGAGGCCCTTCAGCAGACAGCTGGGGCGCTCTGCAGGGAGGGGCTGTTGTGGGGCCCCTGCAGGACCAGTGTTTTCTGGTGCTTGAGAAAGCCCGATGGTAAATGAAGTCATAAAGTCCAGGGCAGCTTTGAGTGCTTCTCTGCTTCATCTTCCTGCGAGAGCTCAGAACATTGTCAGCCCATCTGATGTGTCTGTGTTCGGCCCAGATTCCCTCCAGATGTCTTCTGAGAATCCCCAGGACATCCTTCTCACTCTCCTGGTGGGATCTGTACTGCAGCCGTGGACTCAAACCTCCCAGTCCATGGAAGAGTGGCAACTTCTACCTAGATTTGTGTCTCTAGAGACCTGTCTGTCTATCTAGAAGAGTGCCTCTTCCACCCAGGTGCTGGGTCTGAGGCAAGCGACGCACAGAGTGCCTGCAGTGTGTCAGAGATGGAAGGAGACAGTGGCGGATCCTGGCACAGTCCATGCAAATAGATCCCATCTCCAGAGTTCTCCTGGTGGTTGAAGGGCTCTGCAGCTTCCCACCAGCAGCTAAGCCATCCCTGCATCCTCTGCCCCCAGGAACTGTTGGATTAGCTCTTTCTGCAAAACCTGACCAACTGCTGGTGTCTTGAAACTCTGCCTGAGCAGCCTGTCCTTGGTTGCACGCTGGGTGTCAGCTGGAGCACAGGAAGTTCCACCTCAACAGGAGGAGAAACAACTTCACTGTAGGGCTCACAGAGCACTGTAAGGAGCTGCCCAGGGAAGATGTGGAGTCTCCTCTGGAGAGACCATCTGGATGCGTTCCTGTGTGAACTGTGCTCCGTGATCCAGCTTGAGCAGGGGGGTTGGACTTGATGACCCCTGGAGTCCTTTGCAACCCCTGGTGATTCGTGTGTCTGAAATGGGCACACGGATCAGGAACAATGTGTGTGTGAACACAGCAGTGTGGCTGATAAGGGTTTAACGAGTACCGCTGCCGTAGTTCTTGTGTCGGAGCTGCTGACACTGTCATCGCCTCACTCCTCCTGTCGTGAGGAACTGCTCAGCGTGACCTGTGGCTGTGTGTCTGGAGGGGGAAGCTGCTCACTCACTGTCTTTTCCGTTTGGCCAGGCACTGTTGCACACAGATGTGCCAGGAGGAGACAGCGGGAGGATCTAATCCTCCTCAGTTCTCATGGCTGTCTGTACGGTGGAGTGACGAGAGAAAGCAGGCGCGGCCGGTGCTGATGCACCAGTGTCCCCAGCGGAGTGCCCATTACCCAGCTGATCAGATTCTGTCTATTCCCTGCTCTGTGAAATTAAGAGGTTTTGAGAGCTAAGTGACAGGGCTCCTTAATAGCAAATCTCTTATCAGCAGTGGTGCTGTCATCACCTGCACTGCCGGCTCAGCTCCTCGGGCAGCCCTTGCCAAGGCTGGCAGGCGGCTTTGGGGGAAGCCTCTGCTGCTCTGCTCTGCTCTGCTCTCCTCCCCAGCTGCAGCCTTTGTCCTGTCCTTGCTAGGTTCCTCTCTTGTAACTAGCGTGTCAGAGATGGGGGTGTGGAAGAAGGTTCATGGGTTTTTGAGGCGTGGAGCTGCCAGCGCGAAGAAGGCTTCCCTAAAGGGACAGGAGGAAACAGAACACTGCAGCAACCCGTGAGAGTCAGCTCCCTGTCACCCTGCAGCTGCAGGCAACTGGAGTGCTCTGGATCCCCCCCAGGTTCTCCTTGACACGGCCGCTTAGAGCAGGAGGCAGTTACCTCAAGCGAAGTGATGTTGGGATGTGTCTGGCACCGTGGGTGGAAGAGGTACTTTATGGGACACACGGAGCTGCTCCAGCTTCCAGCTGCTTCCAGACCAGCGAGATACACGAGCTGTGACAAGCTCTGCTGGCCCAGAGGGCAGACTGTGGGGACGTTCCAGGCGGAGAACTGGAAAGCTATGTCCGGGATCCTGGTCTGCCAAAATGAACCCCTCCGGCGGTGGCTCCCTGCAGCCCTCCCCATCATCCTGAGCCTGCAGGTGGAAAAGAAGAGTAGGTGAAAGCCAGCTCCCTCAGATTCGATGCCGCGTGCGGTTTGGCCTGACTCTCAGTGCTGATGCTGAACCCAGAGCAGAACACTATGTGGCTCTCAACCCCTGCTGCTTTTTGCAGCGTAATTTCGCATTCTGCTGCACGTGGGCAAAGCCACATCAATCGCTCCCCGCTGGCTCCAGCCCCACATTCCTGTCACTGCTTTCCTGCTTATGTAGCCTGCTCCCTGTACAGCAGCCAGTGCCCAGCACAAACGGCGGAGGGTAACAGCAGCAGGAGACTCTTCTCAGGGGCTCTGCAGACCTGACCCAGTTCCTCAAGAGCTCTGCAGCTCAGCAGGGGCTCGAATCGAGGGCATCGATCGAGGATCACCAGCATTCGTGCAGCCTGCTGGTGACTGCCCTCTCTTGCTGTGGGCACCCATGATAATGGGACTGGCAATAGAGCAGAGGAACTGGGGCCAGGCTGTGCCAGGGGAGGGTCGGGTTGGATCTGAGGAGAAGCTTCTTCCCAGGAGTGGGGAGGCCTTGGCACAGGCTGCCCAGGGAGGGGGTGGAGGCAGCGTCCCTGGAGGGGTTCAACAGCCAGGCAGCCGGAGGGGTTGAGGAGCTGGGGTGGTGGCTGGGGGTTCTGGGGCGGATGGCGGGACTCGATGATCTTGAGGGGCTTTTCCAGCTCTGGTGATTCTGTGACCGAGGCTGTGGGCTGTCTTCCCACCCTGCAGCGGATGCACTCCTGTGTTCCTGCCTCAGGCACAGAGGGTCACTGAAAGGCTCCGGTGCCCAGGCTGTGTGGGCAGGACCGTTTGTTCTCCCTCCTGCTGCTCTGCTGGAGTTGGTGTCTAGCGTTGGGCGGCTTCAGGAAAGGATCCAAAGCCACAGTCTGTCCCTGCTCCGTTATCAGCAGATAGCTCCGAGCTGTGTGCAGGGCTACAGGAGCCTCTGAGTCAGACACGGGGCTGCTTGAGAGACGCCCCCGCAGAGCAGGTTCATCTCAGCCCCTGCAGCATGCCCCAGGGCTCTCAGCACAGAGTCCTTGCCCAGAGCTGTGAGGGATGCTGCCTGGTAAGCGTCAGGGCGACGACGTCTTCTCGGGTCTGGCAGGTAGATGACAGCGCGAGCTCCCGCATTTATCTCATCAACGATGTTAAAAAGCCTGAACCTCCAAGCTGCTGCGAAAGCCTCAGCTCTCCCGGGAGACCTTGGGCTCTTCCCCAGGATCAGCCCTGAGTGCAGAGCCGTTATGTCTGCCTGGGGAGGGGCGATACCACTGCAGTTGGGATGGAGAGCTGCTGTGCAGGCTGTTGGGAAAGCCCTTCCTGTTCTCTCGTTGAGAAGAGGGGAGCAGGAACGAGTGGCCAGGTTTGAGCAGAGGGAGAGGCTTGTGGGGTTTCCCACAAGTGGGAGCTGACAGAGCAGTGACTCTGTGCCACCTCTGGGAAGGATGTGTGTACGGACAGCACAGCTTCTGGCGCTCTGCGGGGCATTTGGGAGTCAAACCCAGCGCCCAAGGGAATGAGACAGAACTCCGCAGATTCTGCCCATTTCGGAACCCCGGGAGCTGTGGTCACTGCCTGTCTCCCCCCACCTCTGTGTCAAGGCACCCAGTCCTGCCAGTCAGAACAGACGAGAGCGGTTTGCACGTGAACTTGCTAGAGAAACACAGGGTGTGGATGGAGTCACTCAGCCACGCGGCTGTGGGCAGAGCGCTGCCTCCATCCTGTGAGCCTTGGCGTTTCCAGACGGCCGCACACGGCTGTCTGTGCGCGACTGGAGGGCCTCCGGTTTGTCCCGTGACAGCGTTGCAAAAGCCGGGCTAGTGCATGGCGTGGCACCGCGGTCCCACGCAAACAGTAGCGGGAGGTGCGGGTGAGACTGTGGTGCTCTCGGTCGGGCAGAGCTGTAGAGCCCCGTCCTGTGTCTGCTGTCTGTCACCGAACAGCAGTGGCTTTGTCGCTCCATGCAAAACTGACTGGCGTTGTCTCTCTTTGTCGGCTGTTCTGGGAGGCTGCTTTGCTGCTCTGGCTGTTTTTCATGGTAGCCTTTTCCTCTCTGTGGTGCCTCTGGACCGGCGATCCCTGGGGCTCTGCTGATGGTCCCACCGGCCCGTGAGGGGCTCGCTTCTGCCATCTCCAGCCTTCCATTGCTGGATGCAAACAGCGCTTCAGTGCCTTGGAGGGCTGTTCCAGAAGGGGCTGGGGTGGGCTTCTCCCCTGGTGAGTGAGGAGGCCGTTTCTCTTGCTTAACTCTCCTGCCAGAGCGCAGGAGTGATTTGCCACTGTGAGGCCTGCTCTCTGACAGATCTGCAAGACACTAGTGTTTTTCCAGACTAGACTCTCCTCCTCTCCAAGGCCCAGAAATATGTGCTGGGTCACCTCCGCAGCCCTGCAGAGGCCTGGCTGTGGTCCAGAGATTGACTGACAGAGAGGGTCGGACTTGCAGAGGGTTGGACCAGTCCTCTTGTGCCTCTGTCAACAGTGGTGAGGTGCCTCCGTTTACACAGTGACAGTGCAGTCACAGGAGACTCCATGAATGTAATTAGTAGGAAGAGAGAAGTGTGTGTACTCATTATGTAAAACATGGGCTTTTAACCCTTGAAGTACAGGTGTCAGTGCCTTGGCACCGGGGCTGGATGTGGGAATGCCAGTGCCTCAGTGCTGGGGCTGGATGCCAGTGCCAGTGGCAAAACTACAGCAGGGCCGAGTATGTGGCAAGGAACCGAATCGGCTGCAGGGAGGCTCCTGGGTTGCTGGGGGTGGTGGCTCTGTATGCCCATCATGGACTAACAGACCGCTGGGAGTGTGGTTCGTTGCTCCGTGGCCAGTGCGCACTGAGGCGGGTGGCCGTGTGTCTCGGCGAGTGGATTGGCAGAAGACGGGGAGATCATGGATGTCCTACACTGGCTACCAGCCCAAGGGTGTGCACGGCGGACAGGCCCTGCTGAACTTCACACAGCGTGTGGCCACCTCAGAACCCTCAGGACTGGTGGGGGTTGCAGTGCCAAAAAACGGCCGTGAGGGGAGTTCGGGGCTGATCTGCCCCGAGCAGAGAGGCACGGGAGTCCCAGGGGTGCCGTGCGGCTGGTCCAGCATCACGTCCCAGCACTGTGTGTCTGTGTCTGGCAGCAGGGCAGACACTAACAGGGGCTGGCAGGCCTGGGGGCGGCTACCAAAGGGCTAGTCTGCTGAAACGGCGTTTTCAAGGGGAAGAAGTGCCGGGGCTCTGAAAGGCAGAGTGATCCTGGAAGCTGCCCCTGGCCACCAGCGTTGGGCAGTGCCTTCCTCCCTCTCGGTTCATGATAGCTGCCGTGGCAGAGCAGGGTCCCTTGCTCTGTTAACCCTAGCACAGGGGGTATCTGCCAGGCTTAGGTGGAGTAGGGCGGCCAGCCCTTCTCACTGCAGACCAGGCTCTTCTCCGTGCTTCCACAGCAGAGGAAACCTCTGCTATGGGGCGCAGGGATTTGAGGGTTTAATGTGTCTGGGTGTCACTGTGAGGCCAGAGAGCCTGCTGCAGCCGGGCTGACACAGCTGGAAGCGGATCTCAAACTGTGTGAGGAGAACCAGAACTGACAGCAGCGGAGAGCGGGGACAAGTACAGTCGTCTCATCAGCATTTCAGCTGACGCCACCGCTGAGGTCTGACAGTTGTCGTCTTCCTGGGTACTACTGGGTTGGTGCTTCACACAGCAAAGCAAAAACAGCCTGCGTGGAAACCTTTGGGAAAGAGAGGAGGAAGCCTTTCAGCCGCCAGACAGCGAGGGCAGAGCGCACGGAGAGGGAAGGGACTGCCGCGGTGTCAGCCCTGTCAAAGCAGTCTGCCAAAGCGGCTTTTGGAGGGAGAGCGGGCGCCCCTCTCCTTGGAGTCACAGGTCTTGGGAAAGGACAGTTGTTGCTGGAATGAAGTCCTCTTTGAGAGGAACAGCTCTCTTCATGAGACAGTTGCTTGGAGCACAGCTGCTTCCTCACCTGCCCCCTCCCACCCAGCCAGATCAAAAACGGTGGACCTGGTGCTCGCAGGGAGGTCTGTGACTGCTGGACTTCAGCTGGGAGCAGCACTGGCACCTGTGTTTTCCCACTGCCCTGCCTCCACACGCTGCCTCTGGTGTGGAGAGCTGGGCACGTCGGCCCCCCGTCACTGGCTTTCCCTGCCCCATCTCAAGACGTGGCCAGCAAGTGGAGTCACTGCCCCACAGTTGCCTTCCTTCCAGTCCTTTTGGTGTGGCTGTGTCTCCTGCAGCTGAGTGCAGAGAGCATTCACCCTGCTCAGTGCCAGTGCCCAGCGCTGGAGAGAGCAGAAAATAACTGGGGAGGACGCACTGGAAAGCTGCAGGAAAGGAGGCGGCTGGAGAGCCGGCCCCGAGGGGAAGCCTGGAGGGTTGAGGCTTCAGGGTAAAGAGCTGCTGATTTGCAGTCCGTAAGGGGAACAGCGAGACAGACGCAAGAGAGGTGCAGTGAGACGAAAGCAGAGACAGGCTGTGCACAGGGCTGTCCTGGGCCGGGTCTGGCTGGCAGCGCAAGGAACACAAAGCTGAACGCGAGGGAAAAGTAAGTGCGAGGAGCCAGATGGCCCCTGGAATTCTGCGGTCAGCACTGCAGTGTTCTTCTGGGGTTCCGCTGCCTGTGACTGACAGAGGGACGAGCAAGGTCCTGATTGCCCTGAGAATTGGTTGGGAAGTGGGAATGTGTGTGTATCCTGTCGCTCGATACCGCGGCACCGACGTGAGGAAGTACCTCCCCTGGTCTCCCGTGGCACAGGGACCTTGCGCTCTGGTTTGGGAGGCTGCTTTCCTGCCAGACACCCGGTGTGAGAGTACAGAAGCAGAGGCGAGTTAAGGCAAGAAAAGGGTCTGAACCTTTACAGCTCCTCGTGTGCCTGACGAGAAGGTGGTGGTGCAGCCCAGCATCTCAGCAGCGCAGGCGGCCAGAAGAGCGAGAAGATGAAGGGGCGAGTCCCAGGCAGGCTGCCCCACCGCGCTGCCCGGCCACGCGGGGCTGCTCTGGAGCCCCAGCAGGGCACGAGCGTCGGCAGAGGGCTGGGTAGTGCTGGTTTGCCACAACTCCTGGCTTCGCTGTTGCAGCCGGGGCAGAGCCCTTCTGGAATGTGACACAGAAAGACAAGCAGCCGAATGCGGGGCTTGCTCAGCGGCAGCGCCGTCGGGAGCGCGCGGGGAGCCCACGCTCCCGCACAGAGCACTTGGGGCCGCCTTTCCCCTGGGTGGTTTTTAGTGTTGTCGCCCTTCTGCTCAGGAAGCGGCTTTTGTTCCGCGTGGGTGCTCTCAGCTGTAACATCCTGCTCCTTCGGCTGGGAAACCTGGCGTAGCACACCGACCCGCAGTGTTTGGAGGTCGGGGCGGGCTTACGGCTGGCTCAGCTGGCAGTTCCTGCGGCATGATCCGAGCCGGCAGGGGGTGTTGGACCGGTAAGCACGGGCTGAACTCAGCACAGCAAGGGTTAAAGGAGCTGGAAAGCTGCGGAAACACGCTCCCACAGTGCAGTTTTTGTTTACAGTGGAGCGGTCCCATATGGTTCATAATTGGGTCTGCCTTGGGATGGAGACGGCTTCCTTACACAGTTTACCCGTTAATCGGCTCTTGGAGAGAGTCCACCTCACCAGAAACAGCTTTCTTTCCGTTTCAGCCTCCCTTCCCTCATCCCCTTAGCACGCTCCCTGTCCCCCCAGAATGGTCCACGTGCTGCAGCGCAGTGACCTGGGAGAACCAACATGAGGTGAAACACTCCTGCCCTGACGGACCTGCCGGGTAGCGTGCTCCCTGGCCCCGTGTGCTGGGCCGCTGGCGCCGTACGCGGATGCCGCTGGACTGGAAACCTCAACACAGAGAGGGTGTTCTTGTGCTGTGCGCCTGTGCCGCTTCAGAGTCGGCGGTTTAGTACCTCAGAGGGACGGGAATGAATTGCGCTCGACGTTAACTACATCCTCCTGCCTGCTTTACTGTTATTAGAGCAAACAAGCTGCTGATTTGAGGGAGAGAGCAGCCGCGAGGTGTCGGAGGTCTGTATTTCCTTCTCCTTTGGAAAACTTCCAGCAATGGAGGCTGCTGGGAACCTGCTGCTGGGAGAGCTCGGACCTGGGCGACAGTACAGTTAGTGAGCTGCAAGGGAACTTGAGTGACGACGAGGAGAGAAGCAGGGAGCGCCTGGCTTTGTCCGTTTGCTGTCCCCAGAGAGCAGGAGCAGTGCTGCCTGCGAGCGGGACGGCGAGCTGTGCTGAGTGAGCTGCTCAGGGTGCTTGGTGGTACAGTCAGCCCGTTCGATGCTGTGCCGTGTTCGATGCAGCACCGCAGGGACTCCACAGCTCATGCACTGCGCAGCCCTGCCCTGCGGTGCTGGCTGTGATCTGCACTGTGCGAGGTCGGGGAGGTACAGCTGTGCTATCGATGGCTGCGGTGCTGTCATCGCAGCACGAGGGAACCCTGTTGCATCCTGAAGTCCTTGTTGTGGCTCCCCAGTGTGAATTTAAGGGAATCAGGGTGGGTTACTCTGCACGCTGCCACTGATGCCCTGGTGTTTACGGGTCCACGGGAACCAGCGACAGCCTGTAAACTTCAGCTGCCTTTTGTGCAACTGCCATTTAGCTCTGGGTGTGAGACAGGGTCGGGAGCAGTAATGTTCGGCAGCCTCCCCAGACCGGTTGTAGAGAGGCTTGAAACCAGCTGAGAGTCCCGTGAGCAGCTGTGACTCTGAACCCGAGGGTTCTCAGTGTTACCGAGACGGGGGGCCACTTGTGAGAAAAAGCCCCTGCTAGACTGGCAGAGATTGGTTCACTTCACGGGAGCCCAGCCCGGCAAGCAGCTGTCCTGGAAGCAGCTCACTGAGCTCCTCCTGGTGTGTGAACACTCACTGCCAGGCACGCAGGGTAGCTGGGACTGTAGTACGAAGCTGAGCTGTTCCTGTGGAGAGAATGGAGTGCCTTCAGTTGACACTGCAAAATCGTCGTCTCTCTTGTCTCGTCTGGCTTTGGAAAGCTTCCTTTCCTCCTGTACTAACCCCTCCAGACACCTGCTCTTGCTTTCCACATCTGATTTGTAGTTGGCATTTGCTTACGGTCAGAGCTACCTACGGATGAGATCAGTGGTCACGTCTGGTCTGCTGGGCTTGCAGGCAGAGCTTCCACGCTGGCCCAGCAGACGCAGCCCGTGGTTCGGTCACGCAGCCACACCGTGGTAGCATCATCGCCTCCTGAGCAGATCCGGCAGCCACAACACTGCCCTTACGGCACGTGTGCAGAGCCCCGGCATGCACCCTTTCCGTCTCTGCTGTTCGGGGCAGAGCTTCGTTGTCCAGCTCGACTCTAGTTAGGAGACACAGAGTGAACCCAGAGATGGGACTGTCACGGAACTGATGCATTTCATAGCCCTGTCAGAGGAGAGCTGCACTGAAAGCAGGGCCAGGGCAAGGACATCCTCTGCTGCCCAGGGTCTCTGCCTTTTGTCTCCGGCTGCTGGCTCTTCCTTTCCCCCTCAGCCAGCACCGCTCTCCCTTGCCCGGCAGCCCCCGTTGTTCAGATCTTCCCCTGTTGCTCCGCAGTCTGGGCCACTGCAGCCGTGTGCTCACAGCCCCTCAGGGTCACCCGAAGTGTGTATCGTGGGGAAGGCACTGCCAGCTCAGGGAGAGCCAAGGGTGGCTGAGCGGAGGCAGAGCGGGAGATGGCTTTCCGGGAAGAGGGGGGGGGGGATTCGTTTTTAACAGCTTCTAGAGATCCGAAAATAGAGCCCAACTGGGCCACGAGGAGCGGCAGTCCTGCCTGCTTGCTGACGAGCACAGGCAGCTCTGTGTGAGACGAGGGCGTTCGGCAGAGGACACCTCCCGCAGCTCTCATGCAGTTACTGGAGCAAATGATTTGGAGCTGGAGGACCCTGAGCTCCGCCGCCAGAGCACCGGGAGTTCAGCAGAATGAGGTCAGCTTAATGGGGTGGAATTTCTGGGCTGGCCCGGTGGTTTCCAGGGCCCCGGGTCCAATTTCCTGAATGCGTGGGGCTGGCGATTACAGAGTTTCTGGGCTTGTATAACCATCGGCCACAGGGAGCGTGAAACCCGCCTGGCGTGTTCGCGTGGCCAGTGGGGAATCCAGGGCCAGTAGGAGCCACAGGAATGGACCGAGAGACTCTGGTGGTTTCTTGGCAGAGCGCTGTATGAGCTCAGAGGCCTCAGCTTTCCACCCTTTAGCTTCTTAGTGCATTAGCAGGGAACAGGCACTCCAGTGTCCTGGCGGCAGTTGAACAGCTGGGAGGCTCCGGTGCCTCGACCGAAGGCAGTGAGGTCAGCACAGGCCCAGGTGACGGACCGTGACGTTGTGGTAATGGCACGCAGACGTCACTCTGGGGAGCACCCAGAGTCATTCACAGATGTCATCACAGCTCCTCTCTTCTCGTCGTCCTTTCTCGTCCTCCCCACCCTGCCCTCTGGGCCATCCCAAGGCTTCCTCCCAGCCTGTTGTACTCCTCCTCAAGGCTTGGTGAGGCGAGACTCTGTTTAAGGCAGGCCATGTGTCCGCGGGGATGAGTGGAAGTGCAGATGGAGCTCTCTGCTGGCAGGGATCACCGGTAACCTGCTGATGCAGGGAGGGGCTGGGGAAAGGTGCGGAGGCTCCTTTGGGTGAGGACGTTGGGATGCGAGTCATTGATCTGCAGCCGGCCTCGGGGCTCACGGCAGACGGTACCGGTACCGGCTCTGCGGTGATGAGAACAGCATGAGGCTCGTCTCCATTTGCGAGGGGCTGCTGGCACCCAGATTCTGTCAGCCACATCACGAGACTCATCCAGAGAGCTTTGTGCTCCTGGTGTCCTGGGCACGCTGCTCTTAGACGCAGATGATCTACTGCTGCTCTCAGACTGGGCAGGAGGAGAAAAACCCACCCAGGGTCCTGCCCGTTGTCACTGAATACCTTCCCGGTCTTTTCCAAGTCCCCTGCGGAGCACGGGGGCTGCGTGACATGCGTGGGGGGCTGCTGCGAGTGACTTCAGCTCAGGTGCCACTCGGGAATGGAACGGGTTGGACTCTGGGAGCAGAAGATCTCTCGAGAAGGAAGGACTTTACCCAGAGGTGAGCGCTGTCATGCAGGACGGAGAAGACCCAAAGCAGGCGCAGCATGCGTAGCACGTGCAGCCTCCAGAACACGCGCAGGCCAGGCCCAGCACTGAACAGACGCTCCCAGTTACCTTTAATTAAGTCTCTTCCTGTCCAGTCGTGGGGAAATGGGTCCCATGGCAATAGCAGCGAGGAAGTAAGCCAGTGCCTCTGCTGCTGATTTAGTGCCCTCCTGGGACGAGTGGAGAGTACTGTTGTGCATCTGCCTGGCTAACAGGCTTCATCCCACCGAGAGGCTCTGGCTCTTCCCGGTACCTCCGGAAGAGCCCTGAGGCCTCATCCTGCAGCCAGAGACCCTGAGGCCACCCTGAGCAGAGAGACCAGGAGGCCAAGGTGGAGTGGGGACCATGCTTGTGAGGACGGGAACTGAGGGGAGTGTCTGCTCCCCCCAGCTGGTAGCTGCTCCCTAGCAGCTGTCGGGTAGCGGTAGGAAGCCCACGCAGTGCCAGCTCTCCAGAGCTGAGCTCCTGAGCTGCTGCAGGGCGCCAGGGCTGAAGCCTCCTGGTAAAACACACCGAAGCAGGGAGCAAGAGCTAAACCGTTTACACAGAGATGAACATCCGCCAGTTGCAGACAGACGCAGGGAAAACGAGTCCCTGCGTGCACGTGGCCTCATCTCGCCCTTGCCTGCCTCTTCCGCTGCAGTGCGATGGCCGAGTCCCCAGCAGGGCTGCTGCATAGGCTGCCACGGCGCATTTTCTCTCCCAAACAGTGTTTGCTCCCCCAAGAGCCTAATTATCACCTGCGAGGTGTTAACAGCCGGGTCGTGCCTCTTCCAACAGGTTCTGATCAAACGCCAGCAAGATGTAGCCGGTGTTCCGCTCTCCGGGAGCGGCCGCCGCTCTCCCCAGGTAGCGAAGTGTGGACGAAGGGAATGAATTTAAAATGCTTCTGTTAGATCTTGCAGTCGTGATCGTGATTGCAACTGGTAGTCCAGTTCATTTTTAAACAGGGGCTGCGTGACTGGATTTCTCAGGGCTTTCGTCCTCTCCGCTTTCAAGCCCAGTGCTACCGCACCTTCCCTCCGGGAGGAAGGCCTTGTCTTCCCAGAGTGAGCAGCACGGGTCTGTGAGAGAGGCTCCCTTCCCTGCTGGTGCCCGGTGCCATCCAGCAGCACCAGGTGCCATCTAGTGGGAGCTGGGGCTGCATCCAGCCCCGGGGGAGCTGCAGTCTCCCTTTGGGAAGGGGGACTCTCCAGAGGCGAAGGGCTGCAGCACCTTCCAGCAGCTCTTGGCTCCTCCTGTGGCCGTGGGGGTTACTGGACGCTTGGAGTGACTGTAGAGGACCCGCTCTGCATAGAGCCCGGTAGAGAAGGGACCAGAGGATTTCTCCCGTGGAGAAGGCAGTGGTTTCTCAGCCTGCAGTGCCCTTCCTTGATAACAGCAGGGGAGATGATAACGGGTCTGTGAAGAGTCGGCCTGGGTCGCAGTCCTCACGCTGCCGTCCGTCCTCTGCCAGCACTGATGTCATCCTCCTGGCAGGGGAGCCTCCCCTCGCGGGCGGCAGCACTCAGATGTGCTGCTGATTACCGAGCCTGCCGAGGTCACTGGGGAATCACAGCAAACCTCCTGGAACTCGGCAGAGCTGTAAATCACGGGGGCTGATTTGTAACTCGCTGTCCTTGCTGGTGCCTGGCTGCGGGAGGAGACAACAGTCAACACTCGCTGGGCGCTTGATATGAGGAGGGTTGGGGGGCCAGAGGGAGCTCTTGTTTATAAAGGCTGCGAGTCACTAAAGCTTTTAATGGGTCCTGGAGGAGGCCAAGGCTCCAGAGGGCTCTGGAATGCCTTCCTCTCCCCCCCTCCTGCTCCCCTCACCCTGACCCCCGCTGTTTTTCCCCCAAGCCTTTGGCCAACCTCCATCGCATCTGTCACTTTGACAGAGGAGCTGGCGGGGGGCTCCTGGGGGTCGCGCCGTGTCCTGCCGCTGTTTTCACATCAGCTTCTTCGCAAGAGACAGCTGGGCAGGGAACCCCTGTGCTCGCTCAGCCACTCAGCAATCCTGAAGAGCAGGGGTGCTGTAAAGCTCATCGCTTGCGTCTGCTCTGCTCTGCTCGCGGGAGGCAAAAGCCCTGAGACACGAGAGAAGGAGGACCGGTCGTGTGTCCCAGGTGGAAGCCCGTTAGCAGCACATGGCTAGCGAATGTGAGCTGGGGCTGAACGTGGGACCGGTGTATTGGGAACACCTCGAGTGCCGGCACTGCGCAGCGTTGGGAACTGAGGGACGAGCTTACCCTCTGCCTTCACGGGGCAGTGACACTGAAATGCAGAGGAACGGGTACCCAGCCATGCCTTGCTGCTGTCCGGAGAGGGCTGTGGCAGACTGACACCACTGCTGGTCCCAGAACTTTCTCCAGGCTCAAGGGGGGCCGAGACGGGAGGGTCTCTGTGCGAGAGAGCTGTGAGGTTTCTTTCCCAGGGGCAGTGTCGGGGACCTCACTGTGTCTGGGGGGCAAGCACACACCAGGTGTGTGTTCCTCCCGATGCCTTCCTTTTCCTCCCTCGCCGCGTGTCAGACACCTGTCTGCTTGGACGGGTAGCGGGTGGGATGAAGCTGGAGCGTGCCGGGGCTGACGGGCAGCTCGTCCTGCGGGCTCCTCTGCTGCTCAGCCCAGCAGCCGGCTCAGCCGAGCAGCGGGTGTCCTGGGCAGCACCTGCGCCGAGTGGGAGCGACAGGCCCGGCTTGTAGGCAGAGCCGTTGCCGGGCAGCGCTGCAGAGCCAGAGCTGGCTGGTCCCGAGGGCGCGTGGTCGCGCGAAGGGCCATGCAGTGCCCGGAGGCACGGCGGCTCTCTGAAGTCGGTCGCTCAGCTGAGTTCAGGTGATCTGATCTGACGTTGCCAGAATGGGGGACCTAGTGACAGCGCTGCAGCCTGGCAAGGCTGCGGTCGCGGGCAGGGACAGAGGGGGCTCTGGTGCAGCACAGACTGCTTTGCTTGAGATGCTGCAAGAAGGAGGTAACCCAGGAGTACTGCCTGCTGGGTGCTGTGGTTTACCCCTGCCTTTCTGCTGCCCGCTGGTCCCGGCTTGCCGAGGTCTTTCCTGTTGGGAGCAGAGCCGTCACTTTGTTTTCTCTTCTTCCCGTAGGAAGTTCTACTACATCACCCTGCTGAGAGACCCCGTGTCCCGTTACCTCAGCGAATGGCGTCACGTCCAGCGGGGAGCCACCTGGAAGACCTCCTTGCACATGTGCGACGGCAGGACGCCGACGCCCGAGGAGCTGCCGTCGTGCTATGAGGGCACGGACTGGTCCGGCTGCACGCTGCAGGAGTTCATGGACTGCCCCTATAATCTGGCCAACAACCGCCAGGTGAGGATGTTGGCCGACCTGAGCTTGGTGGGCTGCTACAACATGTCCTTCATCCCCGAGAACAAGCGAGCCCAGATCCTGCTGGAGAGCGCCAAAAAGAACCTCAAGGACATGGCCTTCTTTGGCCTCACCGAGTTCCAGAGAAAGACTCAGTACCTGTTCGAGAGAACTTTTAACCTGAAATTCATCCGGCCCTTCATGCAGTACAACAGCACCCGGGCTGGAGGGGTGGAGGTGGACAACGACACCATCCGGAGGATCGAGGAGCTCAATGACTTGGACATGCAGCTCTATGACTATGCAAAGGACCTCTTCCAGCAGCGCTACCAGTACAAGCGGCAGCTAGAGAGGATGGAGCAGAGGATAAAGAATCGGGAAGAGAGGCTTCTTCACCGGTCCAATGAAGCGCTTCCCAAGGAAGAGACCGAGGAGCAGGGTCGCTTGCCCACCGAGGACTACATGAGCCATATTATAGAGAAGTGGTAGCCTAGGCAGACTGTCGCGTTGCTGAGCTCTGGGGTCCCTCTGGGAGGATCGTGGAGTCGGGCGGCAGAGCCAGCGAGGTGTTGTATTTAACAGCGACTCTGTGAAGCAGAAGATGGGTCGCTTCCGCACGCATGGGGTCTTTTTACTGTTTCTTACAGAGCGATGAGATTCTTAAAAAAATAAATAAATGCAGAAAAACACGAAGGGTCAGCACTCTGGTGCAGAAGGGACGGCCCCCGCGCTTCAGCCCCGGCGGAGACGGCGTCTCTGATCCCCACAGTCCAGAGGCAGGCGACAGCAGTAGAGCCGGTTCTCGCCCGCGTGTAAGGAAGGAGCAGCCTGTCCCTTTCTGGGGTTGGTGAGGCCGTTCCCCTTCAGTGTCCCCCTTCAGCTCCCGTGCCTCCCACACTGCTTCTGCTCTGGCCCCAGGGTTCCCCGTGAGGAGCCTTTGCTGTGAGGGCTGGGCTGCGTAAGGTGCCCTCAGGGTGTGCGGAGCAGCAGTTAGAGTGAGGTAGTGGGTCTGCGGCGCCTGGTGATGGCTCTCAGCCTCTGCCATCTCGCCCTGTGCTGGCCCTGGCACAAGTGCGATGCTCTGACTCTGTTCGTGCTTCGGGAGGGTGGGAGGGCCAGGGCACCCTAAGAAGACCCTTCTTGCTTTCAGTCACCTGAGTGTTACCTTCCCTGCCGGGGGGTGCTGTTACAGAGCAAGTCTCTCTTGCCCAGCTCCTGGCTCCCTCTGCAGAAGGCAGAGCTGCTGAGCACCAGTGGGACCGAAGTGCCCCCATGGTGGCAGAGTGGACGCAGGGCAGTGGGGAGGTTTCGACTCGGCCCGTCACATCACCGCGACCACTGAAGGGCTGTGGAAGGCACTGACTGACAGCAGAGCCTGACCAAGGACCTAAAAGCATCTGCAGTTGCTTGCTGGCAGTTAGAATTCCCCAGTCACCCTCCTGTCCCGCAGACCTTCCCGAGTGCCACAGCACTGAAACACAGACTCTGCTGGACTGGGTTCCCAGGGCTGTGGCTGAGAACACGCCTCGCCCTGTCTGCCGCTGTCAGCGCCCAGAGTGTTACCTCTCTGCTCCTGCTTCGCCACTATTAGCAGACCCAGTGCAAGCAGCAGCAGTGAGAGGCAGCTCTGCCAGCCCGGCAGCAGCTCAGGTGAACCCAGGGTGCAGCAGGGCTCGTGTCTGCAGCTGCTTGTTGGGAGTCCTGGCAAGGGGACGGAGCTGTGGGTATCAGAGCCTGGGCTGTCCCAGCCGCAGGTGGGGTCGCTCCGTAATTCCTAGCCGCTCAAGCTGGAGGAAGCCTGAGACCTGTGAATCCCTCAGACCCTGCGGCTCCTGCTCCCTGCTTCCCCCAGGAGTCAGTTGTGCAGAGCACAACTGCACTGTGCAGAGCAGAGGGTTGAGCTGTAAGAGATAGGGCTCCACTCAAGCGGTTTAGCGAGCGTGAGGTGGTTTGTACATAGTGCAGTAGGGGTTAACTCAGTGCCCTTCACCTTTCCATGAGAAGACAAAAGTCCCCCCTCTCTCAGCATGAGGTTCCTCTGCCGTGGTGATTCCCCACAGCCCCTCCTCATACCGCGTGTGTGGGGTGTGTGAGGCTCTGCTCACGGGGTCTCTGCCAGGAAAGGAGCAGGGACAGGACTTTCCTCCCTCTCCCTCTCCCTCTCCCTCTCCCTCTCCCTCTTTGTGTGCTGTTCCTGCCCAGGAGCTCGGTTCCCATCTTCTAGGAGCTGGGTGAAACAGACACAGCGTCCCCCTCCCTTCTCCATCCTCCCCACTGAGGGTCAGACAGCTTGGGCTCCTCTGGAGGTGGCTGCGGTGGCCGTCGTTCCAGGGGGCAGCTGTGCGTGGTTGGCTCTTCTTCCTCTTCGGGAGCCTGAAAACAGTTGAGGCCGAGGGGAGACGACCGTGTGAGCCGAGGCGTCGCGCCTGTGGCGGCAGCGTCTCACGAGCGCTGGCGGGGGGGCCTGGTCATTCACACAGACGGGGACCGAACGCAAACAGGAGTGGAGTGGTTTTTGTCTAGATGAAGCGTGGATGTTAGCAGATGAAATAAACCCTGGAAACGAGCGCCTGCTCTGTGTTGTCCTTGCGCCGGCCTTTGGCTGCTGCCCGGCTCTAACGGGTCTCCGATAACAGAGCCTGGGAGCTGATGGAGAGCACTGGGGGGCCGCTAAGCAAAAGGGCTCCTAGCGCAGCAATACCGCAGCCGGTGCTGCAGGCTGTGTCCCCAGAGCTGCGCTGGAGCCAACGCTGCAGAGAGCCCCGAAAACTCCCTGTCTACCCTCTGCCCGAAGTCGGTTACCTCTGGCAGCTCCCTGTTCCCGGGCACTGCTGCCGCGGCCTTGCAGGCTGCTGCTGCTGGTTGTCCCAGCGGAGTCACTGAGAGGCTTTGTCTGCTGGGGTCAGAGGGGCCTTCTCTGAACGAGCCCTGGGACACTGCTCTCCAGGTTACAGGAGGGGTAAGAGAATGGTGCTGCTAGTGCCTTGGTGCCCCCGTCTGAGAGTCTGGTATCTGCTGTGACCTTGTCTCAGGGTCCTCACACTCCCCCCTGCACGGGGAACAGGGCTGCTGAAGGCTCTGGAGAAGCAGCAGCCTTGTGGGGAGCAGCTGGGGGAGCTGGGGCTGGTTGGGCTCAGTAAAAGGAGCCCGAGGGGACCTCAGTGCTGCCTGCAGCTGCGTGGCAGGAGGCTGGGGAGTTGGCCTCCTGTGACAAGTGATGGGACCAGAGGAAACGGCCTCAGGCTGCCCCAGGGAGGGGGTTGAGTCGCCACCCCTGGCTGTGTTTCCCAGTCAGGGACATCTGGAGCTCAGGGCTGGGGTCTGGGGGTGGGACAGGATGGCTGGGCTCAGGGTGGGACCTGATGCCCTTAAAGGGCTTTTCCAGCCTAAATGATTCTGTGATACCTGCTGGAGGGGCTGGCAGCGGCGAATGACCCCCCAGCCGGGCTGCCTGCGGGTGTGCTTGCTCACCACAGGCCATACCAGAGCACAGCACTGCCTTCAGGCACAGGCGTGGGTTTGGACCAGAAAACTCCTCCTGCTCTGCCTGCTGCTCCCTGATGGAAGGGTTTGGTGGGGGGTGTCAGCCACTCCGCTGTGCAGAGCGCCGGGGAGGCTGAGGACAAAGCCCTACAAGGTGGCAAACAGCCAGGCTGCTGCCTCCTGCTCTGTAAGCTCAGTGCTGGATGCCCAGCCCGCTGTGCCTGCAGAGCTTTCCCTTTCCCCGACGCTCCGTCAGCTCTGCCCTGGGAAGGCTTCAGCAGCAGACTCTGCAGGATGAGAAAAGGGTGCGAGGGGTGATGGATTCAGTGTCCTCCTGGCACTGAGCCACGGGAGCACCACCCTGAAAGAGATCTCGGGCCACAGAACGGCTGAGGCTGGGAGAGACCTCAACATCTCGAGGACTGGACCTGGTGATGGCAAAGTACAGAGGGCAGAACTAGCCCAGGGCAACGAACCCTTGCAGGCAACTGCTTTCCTGTCTGCACAGAGGGAGAACGACCGAGGGAAGAGACTGAGACACCGCAAACCAGAGGGGGCTGCAGGGGGGGCAGTGCCATGATGGAAGGAGCGAGCGTCCACTGCAGCTTGAGACCTAAGAACTCCGAGGCTTTTATTGACGTGACAAGACCTCTGCTGGAAATCACTGAGTGAGTGGGGATGGTGAGGAGCGCCCGGGCTTCCACAGACTGGGCATCAACAAAGCACAGTCGGCGATCAGGGGGCCACAGCCCCAGAAACGCCCCTCCGGCTGGGCAGGCGGAGCTGAGCTCCGAGCAGGAAGGAGGGAGGGAGGGAGGGCACTTTGATTCAAGTCAGGTGGGCAGGGATGAGCCCAGCTCCGCGCTGCCAGGGGGAGCTCCGGCTCTGGGCTCGGCTGGGCACAGGGCTCTGCCTCACACCAGAGCTTCAGAGGTTGGGCAGTAACTGGGGACAGGACACGGAAAACTGAAGTAGTGCTGGACGGGTCAGCGGATCAAGGGCTGCCCGAACACATCCGGGCCATTCGGAAACTCGCAGACCAAACAGGGTCCCGCGGGTTCTGAGCCCGCCGATGGCGCCTGGAGCAACCGCCTCCGTCGGCCGCGGCTGGCGCGTTGCTCTAGCCGAGGCTCGATGTGTCCGAGTTCTGGGCTCCCAAGGTGGAGCCCACGCTAGCAGCTCTGGGGTCTTTGCCGGTGGTGGAGGGAGCGAGAGCTGAGGGAACAGGCTGGGGCTCTTCCCGCGGACTGAGACCGTTTGTTCCCGGGCTCTTTCCTCGCCACCACAGGTGCAGAAGCCCAGTACTGCTAATCCCAGCTCTCCAGCTCCCCTTTCAAAGGCAGAGTTACCTCGCAGGCAGTAACAGAACTGCGCACGCCATCCCGTTCCGCCACTCCGCAGTCCTGCAGACACAGCGCATGAGTCCCTAGCTCTCAGTATAAAAATTGTCTATGAAACAGTCCAACTTGCGTTGTTTCTCCACGGATCATAACTCCACGTGTGCTGCTGGATCTGCAGGAGAGGAGAGAAAGTAAGCGCTCGGCTGGCAGCTGCCTCAATCAGCAGCGCGGTTTGGAAAGGCGTTTATAGCCCCCACACAGCTGCCTGTTGGTCACCAGGCTACCAGCGAGGAAGAGCAATCCCTGCCCGCTCTGCACGGCTGAAACCAGAGGGCAGGATACGGCCTGGCTCACGACAGGCCAGCAACAGTGGGGGTCGTTAACAGAGCCCGAGCAAACACAGCCCGCTGTTCTCTCAGCTGCAGGGCCAGGTTAAGCTGCACTCAGCCAGGCCTTTCTGTCCCGTCAGAGTACAGGGGGACCGAACAGATCCAGCACGACCCCTGCACCGTGCACGCCTGCAGGGAGTCAGGGGCGCAGGGAAGGCAGCGGTTACCGTGTGTGTGCTGGCCTGGCATCCTAGCTGCTGCTCCCGTTTCCTTTTCTTTCAGGACGAGACTCTGGAGTAGTTTGATCTCTTGATCGTAGTCCTGCCATTCCGGAACGATCCGCATCGCTGCTTGCAACTTGGGCTCCTTGGTCATGGGGTTGTTACACTGCCAAGAGAGCACAGAGCCCGTTCACACCGGCTGGCACAGGGACCCAGGCTCTGGGCGGCACTGTGGGTCCCCCTGCTGGCTCTCACGCTCGGCGGTGGGCAACGCTCGCTGTGTTCGCTCGAGACTGCTCTCCCGTCCCTTTCTAGATTCCCGAGAAGGCCACTGACTGAGGTAAGAAACGCGGGAGCTAAAGGAGAAGAGTGAGCACTGCAAACACCGCAGCGGCCACGCAGGACGAGGTGCCGGGATCTGAGGCAGGGAAGTCCCTCCCGTCACCGTGGGGCGGGAGTGCGGAGCCGTAACTGCACTCACCAGGTCAATGGTTTTGGCTCTCTTCTTGGAGGCGTCATCGCACCACGTTTCACACCACAGCCACTCCTGTGGCAGCGACTTAATTGGCACCTGGTGGATCATGTTGTTTGGCAGATCCTGTGGGGAACAGGAGGAGTCACTGGTGGTTTCCGCAGGGTGGGAGGACCAACCAGGCAGTGCTGACCGACAAGTTCAGCTCTGTCCCAGTGCAGACAGGAAGGGATGAATCCCCCTTTCAAGCCACTCTGGACACAGCCCTTCAGGAAAAGCCCTGTGGACTACAGCTGCCAACCGCGTTTTGCTGGAAAGCAGCTCTTCAGCAAACAGAGATCCAGCAGAGATCGGAATCCAGCATCAGCCCTGCACGGGAGCAGTCTGCAGGGCTCCCCCGAACTCTGCCACAGCGCAAGCCGTCTCTCCTGTTCCTGAGCCCACGCGCAGCAAAGCGCCCGGCACTGACGGCTCAAGAAACACGTCCCCAGCTGTGTTACTGATTGCCTTGGACTGCACTGGGAAATTCTACAGCCTCCCGTGGAGGACGGTGCTTCCACCCTCCAGCCACGTTCGATCTTACCAACGCGTGCCTCGTTTGAAGGCAGGGCGCAACGGGGCTGCCCCTGGCAGCGGCTGTGACTGAAGCGTGGCCAGGGAAGGCGAGGACCCAACCTACCACCGTACCCCAGTCAAACAAAATCAAACAAACACCGTAAGAAACACACCTGGTCAAGGTTGGACAGACTGTTAGGATCCTGACTAAGACCCTGATATTGTCCTCTGAGGCGATCTCCAGCCGCTATCTTTCTGAACTTCTTCAGATCCACAACATACAGAGCACTACATGGAGATGAGGCAATTAGTAATGACACCAGAGTGAGGGGAGCCTGCTGCACCCCGCCAGAACCCGACGCGTCATACACTACAGCCTTCCATGGTGGCAGTACGCACGCTCCTCTGACACGAGGCAGGAACACGGCCCTAACGAGGTCGTGGCACGCATGGAAAGAAACCGTCAACGCATCTATCTGAGCGCTGCGGACACGCAGGCCCTTCTTCCCACACTTGTTATTAACAAATGAAGATGTCTGGTTAGTTAACCCGTGGGTCCTTCGTCTGTAAAAGCTGTAGCCCACCCAAAGGCACTTCAGCGGCCCCAGCAGGAAGCACAGGCAAGGGAACCCCCAGAGGCAGCAGTAAGCGGAAGGTGGCTCACTGCAGCGCTGCAAACCTCGGCTCATGTTCTCCTCATCCCGAGGAGACATGGAAGCGCTCCCCTCTGTTCCGCAGAGCCGAACCCTTCCGTACCTGATGTGGTATTTTCGTCCAGCTAAGTGACTTGCCCAGTATCCCGACTTCCAGAACCTGTAGCCATCCATTTCTTTTCGGCTGTCGCAGAAGGGAGTGTATCCGTAGGGAGCACCGTCGAGATTGAAGTCCCTCAGCTCCTTCAGGTCCGTGCGCACAATCTGAGGGGAAGGACGTGTCACTTGCACCTACAGGAGCCTGGTGCAGGGTACTCTGAGTGCTTGTCAGGCTGGGTTCAAACCGAGCCGAGAGTCGCAGCAGCATGAGCTGTTACAGGCCGCAGTCCTTTGTAGGACAAAACCACAGCACACAAGGTGGAGTCTCCTCTGCCCTCTAGAGCTGGAGCAGCTGAAGCACAGAACAATCTGTCCGGGTTAGTGCGACAGCTGATGCCAAACTGTTGCTCAATCAGCAGCAAGAACCCTCCCTTTACACGAACTCTACTGCGATCCTTTGTACCCTTCTCCCCAGAGCCTGCAAACCCGCTGGGGATGAAGCTTCTAACACCTTTCTGACGCTGGCACGGCAAGACGACTACTCTAACTACACTCATCTGGTGGGAAAAGAAAGAATAGAGCATTAACAGCCCTCTTACAGGCGGCAACAGCTGTCTGAAGGATGAAAGGCATGGCTGGAAAGGTAGCTGAGGTGAAACGTGAGCCCCGGTTGCAACGGTTTTAACAGACGAGGGCTCGACTGTACCTGTGCCAGGACACCTAGGGCACTCTATCCTCACGCGCCGACCCTCTCCACTCGGCCTCACGCGTGTTTCTAAGGAGTATTCCTGGCAGTTCTCACTGCCCTGCTTTCAGAGCGCTCAGCACACACTAAGCCTTGCAGCAGGACATGGCTTCACGCACAAGGGATCTGCCTTCCTGCTGGCCTAAAGCCCCTCAGATCTGGCCAGGTTAAAGGCAGCGGGTGGGGGGGTGTTGGGTGACCTCAGAAAAAACCAAGTGTGGTAGATGATCTGCAGGCGGAACTGGAAAAATGGAAGGGAGAAACAAGAATCCATTTGGCAAGCCAGCTGGAGTCACAGGGAGTGAGCGAGCAGGCAGACAAAGGCGCAAGACGGGCCAACAGAACCAACCCTTGTGGGAACAGGCAGAGAACTCAGCACTCGCTGAGGCACGCTGCAGCTACAGAACCAGCCCGCACTCACGCTGCGCGGGGCTCGCGCTCACAACCGTCCCAGTAACTGAGAAACTGCATTCCAGAGCACACTACCCCTAGAGGAAAGGAACAGACTGAGTAATTCCGACCTCCATGTTACCTGATCGGCATCCACAAACAGGATTTTGTCAACAGCTAGCGGGAAGAGCACGTCTAGAAAGAGGATCTTGTAACCCCAGATGATGCGCTGCTTCTCTGTCTGCTGGTGAAGCCAGCGGGGCCATTTATACTGGACCAGCTCATACTGGAAATTGTACTTCTCTGCCATGTACGGGATGAACTCCTGCAGAGGGGGGGAAAAGCAGCTTATCTCAGCTCTCTGCTCCTCTGCAGGGGAAAGAGCAGGGCATTACAAGAGGCAGAAGGCAGCGCGTCAGACAGTGAAATACCCACGAAGGACAGTCTCGCTGTCCTCCAGACAGGGACGCGCCCCACGCTCACCATCCCTGCACACCATCACAGCACTCAGTATACTGTGGCATTCCCCCGCAGCCCCTCACAAGCCGAGTGCTAGGGAACTGCTGATGGGCTGGAGAGTGCCTGGCTGCAATCACACGTGGCACGGACGGCAGGATGGCTGGGAACCGGGAACAGTAAAGGAGAGCCAACAGTGGGGAGACAGTTCCACCGGAACAACTTGGCTCACTGTGCAATCAGCTGGCCTTCAGCCGACGCTGGCCAGGGACAGGGTTAGCCAAGGGATGCTGGTACGACCGGGCCGTTAGGAAGGGAGGGCTGCACCACCCCAAGAGGTGACTGACGACAGCAGTCACAGCACAGCCCACAGTCGTAGCAGGAGGCACGTGGCCGATTATTTTCAGGATCCCCTAAGAAATACTGCTTTCAAACAGCAAATGGTAAAAGGTGGGAGTTCCTGGAAGGCTTGACACCCATGTGTTTACCCAGGGCTGTGGTTGAACCCTGCTGTTTTATGAGGTACCACACAGACCCAATCAGGATTGCCAGGGACGCTGCCCGAGGGCCTGCAGCATACTGCCACGCACAGCCCACATCTCTACTCAGCCTGAGACACAGTTAGTGTCTCCTCTCTGGGAGCAGTCTCCATTCTTCGCTACAGTCGTTGCTTCTCTGGCAGCTATTTTCCTATGGACTGTCAACACTCACGCATTAGATGCAAGCTGTAGCCCTGAATTCCATCGTAACACCTACACCTGGATTGTGCAACTCACAACCCCCAAACCTTCAGCTTCTTTCCAGTCTGATTTTCCTGGTGGTGCTGCTCTCTTAAATACTCACCCGCCCTGCCAGTGTGCCATTTCTCAGAGCTCTCTAGGCAGCACCACCAGCTCGATGCTTCACCAAAACAGGAGTGATGCAGACGGGCCACTGCACCCACGTTTACCCAACAGCAGAAAGCACAGGCTGCAACACTTTGCCCCCCAGAGAATAAATTTGTGATGAGTAACAAACCTTGAAGGTAGGGGATAAGTAGTTCTTCAGAAACCAGAACTTCAAAGGAGTCTTTGTGTGCTTCAGCACAGACAACATCATTATGCTATCGAAAGAAAAGAGTGAGTGTTTAGAGAAAATCTGCCTCCCACAAGCGATGGGTGTCAGAGATCACCAGCTGCTGGCTTACTCCACCCCGCTAAGCGCAGTCAGTCAGGTAACTGATTCCCATACATGAAGGAAAAGTGGGTAGTGTCAACCTGTGGCTTCATGACAGCTGCGGCATTGCTAACTGTGTGTGCTTTAGCCAGTCAGGGAGTACCCAGCTGACGGCTTTCACAGTCCTTTCAGAAGTCCCCGTTCTTTTCCAAAGCACCTGTGACTGACTCTGTGGCGTCCTACCAATATGCTAGCGCTGGGTTACACTGCAGTGAGAACACGCAGTACCAAGTCTACTTTGAACACATGGATGCTATGCAGACAAAAGTCCCTACAGCACAGCAGAAGCAAAATGCAGAGGATTTCTCAGCTGATGAAGAAGCTGGGTTTCCCCTGTGCTGCTGTGAAGCTCTGCCTTACAGAAAGCGGAGCGTGGAGACCCCGTGTTATCAACTCAGGACTAACCGTAGAAATCTCTCGTAGAGGTGTCCTGATGCCACAGAGAATATGTTTAGCACGTCGTCTTTATCCTGTTTAACATCTTCAGTCTTCTGCCCTCCTGTGAATCCCCTAAAAGGACAAATGTGTTGGAAGAGAAGATAACAAGGGTCAGCTACATAGGAAAGAGAGCACAGGTTATAAACTGCAAGGCTGCCCTAGCTTCCAGCAGTCTTTGACAGGTTGCTGATGCTGAGGAGTATTCACAGAGCTAAGGCCATCATAAATAGCTTTCTGGTTTCAAGAGACTTGCAGGTTAGGATTTAGTGTTACCATTTGAGAGACTCCCAAAATCCAGACTCGTTCTCACTGGTACCATCACTCAGGAGATCTTCATTCATCATATCCAGCTTCTTCTGAACCTGCAAACACAGTATGGCTTTAGTGCGCGGACACGTGGCTGTGGAGCATTGCTCGGGTACCAGCTCTGCTTTATCCAGCTGGACTATGTCCAGTGAGCTAGCAGATAACCTAAGCTGTTCTGAATGTATCCTCACCTCCTCTGGATCAGACTGGTAGAACAATGCATTACCAGATGAGTAAAACTGATCCAGCAGCTAAAACACTGGCTCCGTGGGAATCCCAAACGTTGATAACCATACAGAAGTCACAGCTGAAGTCACAACTGAGACAGTAAACCCGAGCACAGTTGTTTCTGGTGAGCATAGGAAAGGAGTGTCAAAGAAGTGTCAAAGGAGTGTCATAGAAGTTCCGTGTCAAAACCACAGCAGAACCAAGCCTGCAGGTAACCCTCTTTATTACACGGATGCTGCGATGTGAACTCGGTGCAAAGTGCCTCAATCGGGCCCACTACTGCTCAACCAATCTCTTTAAAGAATAACTTAAGAGAACCTTTCTTAGGAGCGACGCTAGCTTTTACACTCACCTTCACCTTAATAATTTTGCTCTTGAAGTTGTTGAGAACGACAATAACTTCGCTAGCTTCAGGTGGAGAGTCAGTGCCGTCGTGGCTGGAAGTACAGGGAAATACGGACTTTACTGAAAGCCAGGGCAGGCTCCTTCGTTCTTTCTCTGGTATTAAACCTCAGCACTGTCCAGCGGGTGCAGCTATCTGGCATGAGCTGTGCTCAGTACCAAGCATCATCATCGCGCTGCACTGCGGCGAGGGAACCGTCAGGTTCACACAGTACAGTGCCTCCCCAGCTCCACACGAGTTCCACAAGAGCAAGACGGTATTTCTTACGCTGCCCTACCTGTAGATCCTGTAGATATCCTCAGATCTGCCTTTTCTCAGCCTCAGAGTCCAGGCACCGGGATTGGCTTTTAACTGGAAGTAACCCTGTAAGGGAAAGGACCAGCTGTCAGCTGGCAGGAGAGGCAAATGCAGAAAAAGCAGCTTCCAGCGCCAGTGACCGTGTTTTCCCCACTTTCCCTCAATCAAGACCTGAAAACACCCCCAGAGGGCACTGACTGGCTGCGCTTTCTCACTAACGCTGCACATCCAGAACACGTGCCACTGGCTGACTTCCCCTGCCATCAGTGCAGTCCATTACCTCCCTCACTGCCCACCCAGCGCAGACGCTGGAGGCAGACCAATGTGCTGGGCGGGTCCTTACTTGGAACAACTGCATGCTTGGATCTCCACCACCCTGTCTCGGCTAAATTAAGCAGAATTAAGCACCCTTTCACACTTCTGTTGTTTTCTAGGATGCTGACTGTTCTTCCTCACTCTGTCCACACTGCCTAGAAAACACAGACCTGCCTGACCTTCCCTGGGAAGAGGCTGCTTAAGAACATTATCATCAGTTTAGGACACTCCAGGAGACCCTCCTCAGGAAGCTGGAGGGAAAGGACTACATCTTGAAAAAGATGAAGAGACAAGTAAGTGCAGCTCAAGGTTTGACCCGAGCGGACGGAACGACGTGGCTCTGACAGAAGTGTAATTACCAGTACCTATCCGCAACCACGGCTCCAGGAAACACTCAGTGCTTCAGCAAGCGAGTGGACTCACTGGGGGGCTGGCTATGGGTCACCAGTTCCAGTGGAACGCTTACCAAGTTGGCCATAACGATGGTATCAACAACGACGGGATTGCTGGAAGTTCCCAGTGTAAACTGGAGGCCCCGAGGTGGCTGCCCAGTAGTAATATCATAGCAGTGTCCTTCCAGGAGCAGATACTCCAGTTCATATTCCGCAGCTACAACACTGTCCACCTGCAGGGAGAAGCTCCTGTTGAACTCAGCACTAGCGCGGTTTTAGTGGTTCAGTTACCTTCTCAAACAGCTGCCAGGGTAACTGTGACAAGCAACTACCTGCAGAGCCCCAAAGAGCTCAACTCCCTTAGCGGACAGACTCCACACGCACACCGTTAGCAGTGTCCCTGGCCAGAAATGGTTGAGTCTTAGCTGGTAACATGCTAGGACCAGAGAAGGGAGAGACTGGCGCTCTGCTTTACAGTGTATGTGGTTGTTTCCACAATTGCTGGAGAACGTAGTGAAGTAAATGACTGGTGGGGATGTCTGTGCTGCCACTGCCCATGCCATAGCCAGCCTGCAGATAAACAGGAGACCTCACCTCCACAGCTGTCAGTCTGGTCTCTCTTGCATCTGCTAGGTTATACACACAGAACTGATGGGCTCCACCTCTCTCTGCAGTTTTCCACGGCCAAATAGTGGCTCTTTTTAAAGGAAATGGCTACACAGCTGCCTCACTCTAAACTGACTATTCAGCATTGCACCCTGGAGCCCACTGTTTCCTACTCTGCACACACACATAGCCCTTCTGGAACAGGCATCCTAACACGGCAGTGCAGTGCACTGGGTAACCACTGACTAGCAGATCTTTTGAGACCTTGTGAAAACTATTTCAACTGCAAAATGCAAGAGGTTAATAGCTACCACTGGATGAGCCATCTCCCGAGTGACAATCATCAGGGGCTTACATTCTTCCTCTGTTTTTCCTAGCTTTTTTCTGCTAAACTCGGCCTCCTTGGAGATTTCTTCCCTTCTTATTTTACCTCTAGCTATGTGGAGCAGTACTGCTCAGATAATACTCCAGTAGTCTAGTTCAAAGCCTATTGTTGCAGCACCAACTGCAACCCAGAGGATGTCTGCTGCGCTGGTTTTACTGTTTCCTGACGCTGTTCTTGTTCTGTGGGCCACGGGAGTGTTTGCCAACAACAAAAGCTGTGAAAATGAACAGCCAGCTAAACCCAGCTTGGAGACTTCTTGGGGCAAGGCCCAGGAAGTAGAATTTACTAACTGGAAGACAACTCTGACCTTACTTCCAGATTCCTAAGAAGTGATTTAAGAAAACAATCACCTCATTTTTAGACGTGACAGTAGTGGCAGGGAGCAATACCCACCAAGAACTTTTCAAGTAATGAAAGGAAACAAATATCTAATGACCAAAAGATGCCTTTGCTTTTAGCTCAAACTCTGTGAGTAGATACAGGCACTCGTTTTCCCTGAGCTGAGGCTCTGCAGTGCAGCAGGTGTTAACAGGCACAGTTCTTTCCCATAGCAGAAACAAGCCCTGGACAAACGCCACCACGGGAGTGCAGCAACAGCAACACACCGACAGCTCTTACCTCCTCTAAGTAGATGTTATCAAGGTCATAGGGGGTTCTGACAGATTCCACCATCCAGCTCTCGGGGGTGTTTAGGTTCAAAGTGAACAGAGGAGTCTGAGGCATATCCAGAAACTTGGCGATCGGTCCTGGAGCAAAGCTGTTATCTGCTGTGAAAGAAATCTCTGGCTCCAAAACATAGCGATAGAAGCTGGAATTGCAGAAAGATGGTGTCAGAGCACACTGCTGCCCAGCCTGGCAAATACCTCACTCTTGCTGAACTCAGTGACAGGACCAGCCTTGGCAGACCTGCAACGTCTTCTAAGGCTTTGTCCAAAGCAGAACGGGTTTTGCTGACCTCAGAAGAGGTCACAATTCTAATCTCAACCCCCAAGAGAACGTGCAGGACTCAATGATTAAGGTTAGTAAGGTACCTAACGTCTAATACTTATTCATAAATAAAAAGCACACAACTTGTATGCCAGGAAATCTCCGCATGCTGTCCACAAACTCCCCAACTCTGTGGGAAAACACGCCACTCCACAAACGAGCTCAAAGCAGATGTTCCCTCTGACATCTGAGCACGGTGTTGTGCTTGTGCACCCCAGGGCTTTGTCCTCCCTCTCTTTCCAGCCCTGGTATGCTGCCGCCTACCTTTTCAGCGGCATGTCGGAAAGTCTGGACTGGCAGTTCATAAACACTCTGAGGTTCATGTTTATCAACTGGTTCAAAACCTAAAGGAATGAGAAAAAGACATCCTGTAGGATGCTAACTAGGAAAGCTGGGCACAGTTTTCACAGACAGGAGCACACAGAGGGATGTTACCCGCTCACCGCCAACCCTCCCTCTGCATTGCTGGCTTTACCACAGCCTCCTGTCACTTGATGGTTCTAAGAGCTACCTGCTCCCTCACACTGCAGGCAGAGGCTTTCTTCCTCAAGAACAGAGTCACTGCCACTAATCTGTGAAAACGGTGAAACTAAAAAGCTCTCTAGACAGTATCTGAGCATGAGCTTGGTAGTGCAGAGTGTAACTGATGCTTCCACTGCTAAATGCATTGTGCAACTCAGATGCACTATTACAAGGCCCCTGGTCAGCACCCAGTCACCGCGGAAGACACACATTCCAAACCGCAGAAGCGGGACGCGGTGGTGAGATGGCCGTGGACCGCTCTACAGCCCTGCACACATACCAACAGCAAGGGAGCCAGTCTCTGAGCTTCTCTGGTCACGGGATCGGCAATGGCCACAACATCAAAGTATGTCTCCCCCTCTTTTGGTCGCAGTTTAACTGCACTGAACAGAAGGAAAAGCAATTTTTAAGGATCAAATGAAGGATAAACACAGGAAAAACAGTCTCCATCTCATCTGGAAATTGAAAAGCTTCCTAAATGCTATGTGCATCCTGAAACTAGAGAAAAATACATATGCAACAAGTGCACGCCTTTTGTAAACGATTCTATACACACAAGTGTATAAAATTAATTTGAGAGAGAAAATTAATCTCTGGAATTTCACTGTGTCCTGAAGACTGCTGGAGCCTTCCCTACTGCCACTCTGATTTACTAGTATCTATCTATCTTTAAAGTTTAAGGCAACATAAAACTGATGTCAAGTGCAGAGACAAGGAACAGCAGAGTGCTCAGCAAATGCCGGCAATCCCATACCTGTATCGCTCTTCAAAAAACTGGTACTCAATCCTTGCCTCTCCTTTTGGCTGAGCAGAGAGAAGAGCATCCACTTTCATTACCAAGTCACTTGCACTGAAAGGAAGAAAACATGTTTGTGGGCAGTTAGAAAAAGCACATCCTAATCACACTGCTGCCAGCAAAAGGGCAGGCAGGCTGCATTCGGGTTCAGAAACCCCCCGTACCCCTCTACACAAGCTCAGAAGAATTAACGGGTTACTCCACCATCAGTTTAAGCAGGCTGCAGTGTTACTGCTGAGGGTACCAAGGTAACTGTGCAACAGCTGCCGAACAGCTGGCATTTTAGGATCGATCATGCTACAGGCACCACACCCCTGAACTTCCCCAGCCTCTCAGAGCAGTAAGCCATGCTCAAACTCCTGTTCCACAGCAGTCTTCCCATTTCACACTGCAGTTCTAAGCGCTAGGAAGTCGTCCTGTAGGTGGGAGAAACTTCTGCGAGAGAGGTCCTTGCCATTACAAGGCAATTACTTCTGGCAGCTTCTTCCTTTCTACTGCCATCCACTCGCCGTCTAGTGTTTTAGGAGTGCATTTCATCTCGAAAATGTGGAACTTCTTGAAAGTTCAGCGAAAATGGATCTGTACATCACAGCTTTGCCATGAAGCACTACTGCAACTTAAAGGTCTGTCAGCCTCTCCTGAATTAAGTCTCACAGATTTAGAGAGTTTCAGCAAGGATGCTCCAGTGTCTCACGTTCTTCCCTTCTTTCTGCTTTTAAATCAATACTACAGCAATCCTACATATGAGTTAGGAAACCCTGGCATACTGGTGGCTAATGGTTTAAAACAGAGTGTCAGTTAAGATTTAGCTGGGGAAAAAACCCACAGGAAGTCTGAAATCCTTCATATTAATGAAAAGTTACGCTTCTCTTCCATTTTTAGAAGAGCAGAAAGCACTTCCAAGAATGAATGTAATACCATGCAGTGCTCTGTAACTCATACCAGCAGCAAACAGCTCTTCTCTGCATACAGATATCTTCTCTGCTAGTAAAGCTGTCACCAACTAAACCTTGCACAAAAATTCACCTAGCTCTACACAGTAATGGATTGAGTCACCCCCTGTGGAAGGCATCCCCACCCTCACCCTTTGTGTTTTCAGTCCCCCTGTATCCCCCTCCCTAATCAAATCCGAGACCTCCTGAACTCCACAGGTAACAGTGCAGGCTGTTGCCATCCATGCTGCTGTGACCCAGGGACCCCCTCAATCCGTAACAATAGATGTACTGCACCACCTTCACCTGAACAGTTCTCTAAGTCAAGTCCTACAGATAGGGCACTTTTTCAGTGCCAAGGGCTCCAGCCAGTACAACTCCTCCAGCTTCCCTCACGAGGTAACAGACCAACAGGCCCAGGCTGCTTCTGGCTAGATAACAAACCTAGAATGACAAACTCATCAGTTCAGCACTGTAGCAGGGGCTGCCAGCACTCTGAGAACTGCCTCCTGAATCTGAGGGACACTGTTACAGCTCCAGACCTTCAGGAGACTTGGAACTACGAAGTCTCTTAAGCACTTGGAACACCTAAAACGATAACTGACGCCTTTTGCCTTTCTCACTCACCCCTCTGAACATCAGAGCCCTGACCATACAAACACATGGCGTGGCTCCTTACAGCACCTGTCCAAGGGTTGGGAACCCTGGACAAGGCTGTGCAGGGCCACAGTAGCAGAGCAGCATTGATTCACATAAGCATCTTCACGTTTACTTACAGATCTTCTTCGAATCCCAGCTGCTGAACTTGAGACTTAATTTTCTGTCCCGATGTCTTCAGGATGATATTCTCAAGGAGATTGAAATCGTCCTGATTGAACATCTCACCGTCCTCTAACGGGCCAATGATCTAAAAAACAAACTAGCAGGATCAGCGTTACTAGGTAAATGCTACTCTGAAACTGAACGTAGAGGTGTATTAAATACATCCTCAGGGCCAGACACAGCGGCATTTTGCTCTATGAACTGAGGCAGCAGAATCACTCAAATTTATCACCCCTTTCCACCCCTGGGCTCTGTTCACTGCCAACCAAGAGCAACTCTGCTACTGAGAGATCTCAGTTTGTACAAAATAACAACTGACATCACACAGCACGAAGGAAAGGTCACGCAGGGCTGAATCAATCCAGCTGCGTGTGGTCCTAAAGGCTGCCGAGACCTGCAGAAGGCTGAGACTGTGTCTCATGCTGACACTCTGCTGCTCAAGTTCTACTTCCTTCCCACACATGGAATATCACTTTCACTTGTCTGCCGATTGATCTCACCCTTCCATTGCTGATCACAGCCCTCTGCCCCTTCTTCAGCTTTAGGACGTCTCTACAGTACACAGCATGGGACAGAATGAAATCCACCGTGGGAGACTCAAAGGCTTCTTTGAAAATACCGATATCCATGCCCTGGAAGAAAAGAATAATGGAATTGGGATGGGAAGAAAAGCACACCGCCGCAGTGTTTGAACACACCTCCTTGGTTCATTCAGGAACATCTTCCTGTCTTGCTAAAAATTATCCCCAGGCCCTGTTTCTTTGTCTTCTTAAACCTAGTTCTTGCCTGTCACCTCCAAACATTATCCTATCTCGTGATGTTGAGGAGCAGAGCCCCAGTAGCTGTCACTACTTAGACCAATGGATCAACTCTTCTGTTCCTGAGTTATCTCTGCCTTTTTTAAACCTCTGTGGAGACATGCCATTTTCTTCCTCAGCTTTTAGAAATGATTATGGTTCTCTCTTAAGCCTCCCAAGAAAAAACTGCTTCCTTTAAACAGACCCCTGAATCTGCATTCCTTCGGACTTCTCAAAGCTGTGGCTTTGAGGTGGATGAGTATTCACTTCATTTTCAGATGGACTGTGCTTATTTACCTTTCAGAGAAAATATACTTCAACCAACCAACAATAAAACCCCTGGTGTGGCTGTTCCTGCACCTTCCATGTACGAATACTCCACACTAATAACCTTCGGTAGAAGAACGTCCCCTACCTTTGTAACCGCCAACAAGCGTGCTTACCCCAACGGCAAATTCTACGATGTCAGCTCCTGCCTCTAGTGCCCTTGCGTTTTCTTCTTTGGCCAGTTTGGTGATGAAGTTCTTGGCGTTATTGGACGTTTGCGTCAGCAGAGCCGCCCATATGGCTCTGGCGACACGCGTATTCCGGCTGTTCGGATCCTCGCTGGGATTATTGATCATGCCGATCCGAACGTTATTGCTGGATTTCTGCGTTAACAGAGCAGGCAACAGGGAAGGTTCAGCTATCAGGGGGTTTTAAATGAGGAACAGTGTCTATTGTAATGAACACCACAGCTAAAGCTAGATTCAGATGAGTAACAGACCAAGCTAAAAGGAAGAATGAATGAATTTAGCATCAGCTATTCGGTTTACAGTCACCTCTGTGGCAGAAATCTTCTAGGTAGCACTGTGCTACATCAGAGACACAGGGCCATGGCCACCTCTCAGCGGACAGGCAACTCAATGCAGGAGTCAGCTCCCCGTCTGTATGATTCAGTGACTGCACCATGACACGTAAGCCAGAGGAGAGAGCAGTGCATGTGTTCATCTCCAAACCAAACCGCAGTCACCTTTGGTTTAGAACCACAGGCTTAAAAACATCTTTTCTTTACTGCATCACATAGTGCCAAGAGGGGATTCTGCCCCAATTCAGTAAGGTCAGCGATGTTCCAGCCCGTCACGAAGATGAGGCTCAAAATAAGACCCTGCAGGGAAAACCAATCTCCCTCCCATGCACAACAGGAAGAAGCATAACCGCTGGTTTTCAAGCCTGTGCCTGCAGCTCTATTAGCACCACTACCCCGTTCCAATGCAAACATGACCTACCTGGTGTTTGATTGCATCATAGAGCAGCTGCCTCCCTGAAGGCTTGTCAAAATCCCCAACTATCCAAAACGTAACCGGCCTAACAAAGGAATCATCTGCATGGAGAAGAAAGGCGGGAGAAAGCTGAGGATGAAGGACAGCTTCAGTTGGTCCTCAGCTGGAGGAAAAATGTGATGCACATGCAAAGGCTTCCAAAACGGTAAATTACATAGGAAAACTACGGATGAAGCCAAGCTGTGAGTCTGCAGAGACAAGGAAATTAGTCCTGGAGTTATAAGAGATTCATTGAGTCCACCCACGAGACTGCATGCATCACTGATGGCAAGGTAGACTGCTTGCTACGATTCCCATTTAGAGATTATCAAGGAACCTATGAATAGCTGGGAGATTCCACCTACGGTACCGAGGCGGTTAGCTCACAGAATCATCTTTGCACAGAGAACCAAGTGCCGACCAAACATGCATTTACACAGCTTTCATTTTCTGCTGGCTCTAAGGTCAATGCTGTAAAGCACCCAGACACTTCCCACAACAACGACGTAGGAAATTCTAAAGCTCAGTTACCATAGATCTCCTTGGAAGACATTCCTGGTCAAAACGCAGAAAGCAAAAGGGGGAAAGGAGAGAGACATTAATCATTTGCTAGTAACCCCACGCTTACCAAGAGGCACCAGCACCGTTCAGGGCATAACTGAGGCACTACAGCTCCAGCCCAGTGAACAACGTGTGCTGATTTTGCTAGAGTAAGCTGGGACTTCTTCCCCTCAAGCTGATCGGCTCCCGAATTTCACGCCCCGTGACTGGTTACACTACACAGTCCCAGCTCCACACCAAGAAGGCACCACTCTGAAGAGCATTTGCCAAAGCTCCCAAGCCATTGTGATGGGGACATTAACCACTTCCGTCTTTAAAAACTAGAGTGACACAAGACTACTGCAGCACTGCTGCCGAGCCAGCAAAAGGCACCATTTTCCTATTCTTTTAGAAAATGAATGTGCTACAACGCTGCTGTGACCAACACCAGTTACTACATTCACAAGTGAGCCAAAGCTGTCAGGCCACGGGACTGCCAATTAACGGACACATTGAGCTGTGGAGGGGCAGGTTCAATTAACACTCTGCCAAGAGAAAACAAGAAACTCGCTCGGATCTCAGGGACTGCACATGAACATGAGCCAGAAGGAGCAGCGGGAACATTTGAGGCAGAGCACGCAGCTGCCAGTGGCTGAGGACAGAACTGGGGAGTCTGTGAGCGCCTCCTAAACATGACTGGAACAGAAGAACTGGTCCCAATGACTGCGGCTCATTTATGGCACCTGACTGAGATGGGGACAGGGAAGGCCTGGCCGAGCTCTGCATTACGTCTGCGTGTGAACTTCTTGCACTGAGAAGTACAGCTGAGTTTTAGCACTAACAAGAGACTCTGTGTAACTAATAAAACAATCCTGTTGTTGAAAAAGCAGGACCTGCACTGCAGCAGTATGAACAGCACTGCCCAGGTTATGTACTATTTTACATGACAGGCAGTAATGATTTGTTTGGAGCCAACGTGACTGTTCTGAGACTGAGAGTCAGAAGCTCTTTAGAAGCCTTTTAGGATTTTTCCAGTCAGGCTCAGTGCGGGATCAGAGCTTACACACAGCAAGAGCAGGTTGTGTGGCACCAACTCACTCACTGAAGGGAGGCTGGGTTAGAGAGGGGAACACTCTTGCTCTGTGTTCAAGTCCCACCTTACAAGAATACTCTTTCTATTTAACAGTTAGATTGCACAATTGCCCACAGCACTGCTTATGGTCCAAGGTGTGTGTTGAGAACTCTACGTGTAGCTGGAAACACACCCAGGATTAGATTTGGGCTCGTACTCCACTGCAGATGTTACCTTTCTTTGTTAAGTAGGTCATGCTGTTTGCCACAGCAGCTGTCTTGTCTTTGGACTCCAACGTGGAGAATCGAGCAAAGTCATCCACATAGAAATTATCTGAGGAGGAGAAAAACCATTAGATCCAAAGCAACAACTCCAGGTACAATGAAAGAACAATCCCGCAATTACTGGACCAGCAAGAACACATCCCATCTCGTTACTCGTGATGCTGCCTTTCGTGTCTCATTTGCACTGCTAACAGAGGCAGAGGAATACATTTGCCTGGCCCAGTAAGTTACATCCTTGCCTCCGAAGTGACACCCATGTTTGACACGCAGGGGTCAGCTGGAGGACTCATTCAAGCCTCAGCTGAAGTTAATTTATGCACAGAACACGCATTTTAAACCCACTCTGTCACTATTGCTCCAAGCCACTCCACAAAGCTCCCTGTCCAAGCGCTTTTCAATGCTGTCACTGCTCTGCAGTCACCACAGCGGGTGCTGTCACTTTTAGCCATGAGAAGTTCTGCTGAACCTGAAGTAATTCCTGAGATGACTGTCAATCTCTGCTCAAAGTAAGGTCAGAAATGAGAAGCACGCTGTTGTTTCACACGTTGTGTGACTTCTGTGCTTCTGCCACCATTGCTGGCTTCTCAGCTTTGTGAGTCGCCATCCCCCAGAGGTGTGTGTAAAACCAGACCCAATTCCTGCTCTGTAAAATCCTCAGACACTCGTGTTGTGATCGTACGGAACATCTCGTGAGCAGCCGGGCCAGAACATCACTTGGGGTCCTGTTAACGCTTTGCCAGTAAAGCCTCCCATTGAGACAGCAAAGGTCTTTGACTCTGATTATTTCAGACTGAATAATTCAAAGCATCCCTTACTCATTCCTGTCAGGTCCAGGTACTCTCTGTCAGGCATTAAGATTCTTGAGTTAATTCTTGGAACAACATTAGGCTGGTTCATGATGTACTCAACCACATCTTGGTCATTAGCTAATTCACCCTGGAGGAGAGAGGAAAGCAGCAGTATTTGTTATTTCATATCGGTGTCTGCCTTAGACACTGCAAAACAAAATCAAACCAGGCCCAGAAACAAGCAGGCAACCCCTACCCAAAGCACACTCTGAACCAAGACATCACACAGGTTAGGCTGCTGTGCCCATCACACACGCAGGGAGTCCTGGCACAGTGTTTCCAAACCCTGCTGCTGTCTGAAGTCACAGCTGAACGCAGCACCTACCAGGTACACGGCTCGCTGGAAGATGCCTGTGGTTTCCAGGATTTTGTGCATTGTCACCGTTTCTAGGTCGTCAGGATCCAGCTGATCTTTTTGAAAAGGCATTCCATTGAACAGCACAACAGGGAGAGGACCTACACCCGTCTGCTCGTAGTAGCCTCTTGCTGCCTACACACGGGGGAAGATGGAGCAGCATTACCACGAGGAGTCATGACAGTTCCCCACAACACCCACACAAACATCCCCTTCCAGCTGCAGTGTGGCCTAGGACGGTCACATTCCTTGGGTTCACGGACGTAAGCACCTGTGCTACAGAGCTCCTTTAGGCAGTACTTGTTTGTTCTGTAAAGCTTGGTGCTGAACAGATCTTCTGCAGCATTGCTGTCACCCTGTGTGACAGACAGCACGATGCCAGCCTGGTCAGTAAGTGAACTGCATCAAGAGGCTGTAGGTACCAGTACCTTCACAAGGGTGGTGAAGCGAAAACCAGTGAAAAAGAATGGCTCTGTTTCATGAGTTCTTACCTTCCTGTTTTGATCGTAGGCAGAATCAAGTCCCAGAATGCTGTTGACTTCTACGTAAGGGTACTGTTTCTCAAGAACGCTAACCACGTGCTCCACCTTCAGCTGGTTTCCTGTTTTCACTTCGTTATATATCTGCGAGGGGCAAAAAGCAACTGTAAGGCTGCTACTCTAATCAAAGGTAAGCTGGCCTGGCAGCCACATTCCCGTGACTATAATGAGGCACTGACAGCCAGAATGCAAAGCCTGCATTTATTAGCTGCAATAACATTTCCTAAATGCTTGTAGCTCTTATAGTGATCTTCTTTTACCTTGAGGTCATTCTAATTAGATTGGAAGAAGGTACACAACAGGTATTTCCTCAAATAATAACTTGCACCTGAACCAGAAACAGTACTGGTGAGGAGGGAAGTGGTGCTCAGGAGAAAAAGGCTCAAGTAAAGCACATGCATAGAGCTGCCCCTCTCCTCAGGACTCCAGACATGCCTATAAACTTTAGCTGCTTCACACATGAGATCTCCTGTTGCTGCTTCCCTTGTGAAGGTGCAAAGTTCTACTGTGCCTCACAAACACATGCCCAAAACCAAGGATAAAGGTCATTGTCTTGATGTGACCAGCAGTTCAATGCTACAGTGTGCCCCAGCTTGTCCCTGTGTACAACCATGTCAAACCAGGAGTGAACAGGCATTTCCTAGCACCTCTGCTAGCCTGACCAGGAGTGTTAGTCACATTACAGCCTAGCCCCATCACAGTTCGGTCAGATGCACTTTACAGACAAACAGGTGCTGTGTGGCGCTAGTCTTGAGAGATACCCCAGTACTGAGTCGAAGAAAACTGTTTCCTTGCATACTAGCATACCACGTAACTGTAGGTACAAGGAAGGCAGGAACCAGCCATCTCCCTCGTACATGAATACTCACAGACATGACAGTCTGGAAAGCGTAGCTGTTATCCATTTCTTGGGCCACGTAATTGTATGCCCTAAGGAGGGCAACACCGGGATCCTGAAGTCCATCAACATCCTCGGAGTCATTAACCACGAAGACTAGTCCTATCCTGCAATCAAATCGCCAGAATGTGAGTCTGTGAGACTAATAATCAACTCTTGATGCAACTGTCAGCTCGGATTGTCAGCTTAGACAGAGGCTTTCCCTAGAACGCTTTTTAAGGATTTTGAGCAGAGCCCCCAGGACCAAACTTGGGGCGTAGAATCTGTTAGCGGGTCACCCCTCAGAACCCTGCTTTTCATTTCTCTCATCCAGAGTACTTGTGAGTTTCTCTTGGACTGCTCAAGAAACTGAACGGTTTGGTACTGGCAACACTTGTACTAAAAAAACTGAACATGAAATAGTGTTTTGGAAAGGCTCTCCTCCCCACCAATACAAGATGCTGTAACAGCTCTGCAGTGTCCTGGCATGGAGAATTTCACAGTTGCAGAAGTCACAACAATGAACCCGATGTGAAGTTCCCATTACAGCACAGCGATTACCTCAGTGGGATGTGGTTGCTGAAGAACATCTCTGCCACGTTCAGTAACTCTGCAGTGGCCTCGTGAGTAGGGTCTACTATCAGCACCTGCAAACAGAGTGCAAGTGAAAAGTTTTCAGTCCCTTAAGTCAAGACACAAGTTTTTTAATTCAAATTAGCTTCATTTGCATCCCAGTGCAGAGTTACCCTCGGTCCTGCTCTATACGCTGCCAGAAAGATAAGCCCCCCGTTAAATAATCATTTCTTGAGTCCATTAACTAGAACACACAAACTAAACCACTCCTTGAACCACAAGAGGCCAGACTCTCTATGTACTCTGCATCTCTGCTTCAGATGGGCCCAGGAAAGAGGCACTTCTCTGAAATGGGGAACACTGCATTGGACTGCTCACCCCTAGAAAGCCAGTGCAAGCCCAAACCTAGACAGAGCCAGGCCATTCCAAATGAATTCAGGGCCCTGTACTTGTACTGTGTGTTGTCTTTAAATGTAGTAATTTCAGTGTTAGAAGTACTTGGCTCCAGAGAAAAAGATGACACGTAAATGCTCCTACAGCTTGAGATGGCTCAAGGCCCTCTTTGCAACTTACCAGAGGAGTCTTGTTTTCTACAGGGCCACCCTACCGCACGGCAGTAGTTACAGAGAATTTGCAAATTCCTTACTCTTTATTAGATTTCATTTTAAACGGTTCACCTAGACACTAAAATAACACCTGGGATTAAGCTGAGGGCTGTTGATATCTCCCGCAATCTTGGTGCAAGAATGCTTTCTAACTGAAACAACCAGTTGTTAATTAATGGAAGTGAGTGATGTCTTCAACAACTCTCTGTTATCACCACAAAGCTGCAATGCACTGAATTCTCACTCCTCAGATGGCTGTTTTTCCATTGCTGAAGCAATTTTTAGCGTTGGTGCACAGAGTCATGCTTGATAACTGAATCTCAGCCATAACCCAGTGGTATGAGTACAACAAAACCTTGTAGAAAAGCATTCTATTTCAAGACACTTCAGTGATGGGGATATGCGGCTGAGCTGCCATAGCTAGTGCCCCTGCTGTTGAAATAAACAGAAGGGGCCTCATTTCCAGCCAGATTGCTACTTACAAAATTATGGAAGTTCTTCCTGATTTGTCTGATGACGCCTGGAAACGTGGGACGCAGCAGCTCCTGCACGCTGGATGGCCAGGAATTATACCGACTGTCAACTTCAAGATTGTTGATCCACTGAGAAAACATAAAGGCACTTCAATGATTGACTGACAGCTCTCCTGCTTAAGGATGAGACGGCAAAATACTCTAAGCTCAGGCACTCTACTGAGAGCTGTACAAGAGTGATCTTTTCGAGAGCTCATTAAATGTACCACCTTATTTTGATTTTCTGTTTCACTGCAGTTGCAAAGCTGATCGTGAGATAAGAGCAGGACTTCCGGGGACCGCTTAAAAATCACTGCCCAAAAGGCACTAAGAGACTTCTTACACAAAACTATACGCACTGAAATAGCGGGGCTTCTGATGTCCACAGCGTAGTCAGAATCTGATGGCTGGATGTTCAACTTGAGAACGTTGTGCAGGGAAAGCCCCTCAATGCCTAAGCTGTGCAGGCCTTCCATAACGCGGGCCTCGTTACGCAGAATGTCAATCAAGCTGGAAGGGAAAGAAAAGCTGTGCTTGAATTGTGAAGACATGGCAAGCAGCCTGTTCTTATCCTGAGGGTTAACAGATGGAAGGCATAAATGAGTCTGCTGTGTCTGTGCTTTATTTCTAACTTGAGATGGTTTAAACCTAATTGATTATATTGAATTTCTAGGAAAAAATCACATCAACTCAAGATACCCACAGCATGACATACACGTGTCTCGTCAGCTCCACCTACTGAAACAAGTCTTGACAGAGGTACAGGGTGGCTTTCAGATGAATGCTGTACGGTGGTTTGTCCTTCAAAAACCAGTCTACTATCTTCAGAATAAAACCTGTATGTTGACAGTCCTAAGGTGACTTCCCACTCCAGTCTTCAAGGGCGTTCCAGTTTCCTACCAGCTTTTTATCAGAAATGCATGGCTAAGAGCCAAACTGTAACTTGCTGCTTTCATTACTTAACAATTAAACCCATTGTAGACACAGACTGTGAAGAAGGTGCAAAACTCTCCAGATGACTTTATCATCCACACAGAGGCAGGATGCTCTTGCTCTAAACAATAAACCATTCCTACCTGAATATGTCCTGAGTGTCTAAATCAATGAGCAGTCCATTGATGAACAGGGCAGAATCTCCTGGCTGCAGTCCTAATGTTCCTTTGAAATACTGAAAGGAAGCAGAAGGCCATTAGAACTGCTCTGCAAGAAAAAAAAGTTACTTGAGAGTTCAACATCAAGCTGCAGGTTTCACCTTCCTTACTGCACTGCCTTCATTCTCAGCTACAGGCTTTGCTGACCTCATGCACACAGCTAGAGGAAAAAAAAACCTGAAGCTATTAAGTGCTCAGACAGGCAAATTTGACTGCTGCTTATTACTAAGGATCTGGAGGTGCGTTGGAAGGTGCCTGAGCAGGCCTTTACAGCATACTCAGTTCAGAAACTGGAAGAAGGCCACCCTGCAGGCACAGCCCTCCAAGAAACACAACAGCCGTGTCTACACAACTTCAGGTGGCAAGTTGTCACTACAGTTGTGCAATTCAGAAGTAAAAAACTAGGCATCAAGACTTCTACTGCTTTGTTTTTGACAGAGTCTTGTCCGTTGGACCAGACTGAGACAGGTCTGCCTGGGAAATCCCAAGAATCTTTATGCTCTGTTTCCTGAAAATAAGCATTTTCCCACAGGTTAACACCACGGTAGTTGCACTGTATTTGATGTTATGAGGATAAAGAGATAGACTCTGAATTCAAATACCAAAAAGAAGGCCACTTTCATACACATTAGCAGAGTAACTGTCGCAGCACTTGACTACTGCAACCAACCAGTGTAGGGGCCGCTCTGTGAACAAAATCCCCAAGTGATCTCACACAAAAAATGCATTAGACACATTTTCATACTCGATAGGTCAAACAGAAGGGCTCTCTTCAAAGCTTGCTCTTACACAACAATACACACGCAAAAGCTCCGCTCCTTTCTGGAAGCATTACCTTTTGGTTCTCTTCAATTTCTGCTCTGAGTTCTGAAGAAACAACTGTTTTCGTTATGGCTCTGCAGAAATAAAAACATCGTGCTGTGAGATGTCTTTCTGCTTATCTAACGGATAGGTGAGACATCTAGTAGACACCTTACAGCACCATACATCTTTTATATAGAAAATATTTAGTCCGCTAGCGTAACGAGCTGTGACTCGCCCTTTCTGTCACCTCCAAGCAGTAGACTGGACTGTGTGATTCATCAGAGCACACGACCAACCACCTGCCAAAGCCCGGTGTCCACTTTCACTTTAACCCTAACAAAAGTGAGCAGCTGCCAGGAAGGCAGAGGTGGGGGCTGGCTGCAGAGAAAAAGAGGGATTCTTCATCTCAGTGTAGGTTGCCATTCCATTCTTTACGTTGGATCTGATGATCACACAGCGGGCAAGTACAGCTCACTGGTCTGACTAAAGACACAGGAGGTGTGGCGCCTACCTGAAGTTAAACACCACAATCTTAGCATCACTTAGTGGGAAGTAAGACCAGAACTCAGTTTCTTTTTACTCTCAGGTGTAACTCCACATGCACACAAAGGAGCAGCTCCTACAAGAGTCATCTTCACCAGCCAACTTGTGGAATTTATAGAAAGAAATACATTTCTAGAATAGACTCGCTGGGCAGGCAGAGGGTGACTGAAATGAATCCAAACATGCTCCAGAGAGCAGAGACAGAGGAACTGCACACCAGCCTCTCACACAAGACCGACCGGGCTGTTTGGCACAGTGAATCCCACAGTGGGACACGGTGAATAGATAAACCATCAAAGAGAAACTCTAGCCAAAACATTCTTGAGGACTTGATGCTGAAGTTTCAGCAGCACTTCCCAATAAAAGAGCACGGGTAATCCCCTCAAATTTTCCACCAGCCCACATCAGTTCCATCCAAGAAAAACACTGCGAGATCCTCTTTGTAACCACAGGCTGAAAAACTTCTCTACATCAACATTCCCTTGTGCTGGCTTCCAGCTAATGGAAACTTGGAGATTAACCCAACCAATGCTGCCTGTCTCAGGTTCTGCTCAGAAAAAGACAGTGAGAAAAATTCCCAGAACTCGTAAGGGACATTACCTGGCCTTTGTAGGAAAATTCTGACTGAGATCTTTCATGACCATCAAAGCATCCACAGGAGGAGCAGCCAAAATGCGAGCAGCAGTTTGAAAACTTAAATCTAGAAGTGGGAAAAATAGAACTTGAGATGTCTAAACTGCAAACAAGCCAATGCAGAGTCAGTGCAGCTTTAGGTTTCAGCTTTTCCACTTATCCCTTAACCACGGAAGTTTGTTTTCTATCTGTGCCATCAGATACTCTCAAAAATCTTCTTCCCCGTATTCGGCTTGTATTTGTTGCCTTGTTTGAAGCAACCCTTACAAAATGAACCAGTGTACCCCGTCTAGAGGTTGCTTCAGTGAGTCCAGACCACCACTGTTTTCTTTTTTAATGGTGTGAGGACCTGTCCTCCAGACAGGGTCTGAGTACTGCTATCCCAAGGCAGAAGACATCTGCTGGATAAAGGTAGATTCTGTGTGGCTACAACACACCCCCAGCATTCCAAATTACTCTCTTCCTTTTTTCAGAGGATGCAGCACCTTTCCACAGGCCTCTAGAGCTGATTTCCACAGAGTCAGGCCAGAGCGGAATGCAGATGCTTTTGCAATAGTTTCTCTTTGGTCTTGAGAAACCCCAGCTTTCCACACCAAGACTGCGACTGCAGAAAGCAACTGTACAGCTCCTTATAAGCATTTTATTTAGTAGTCACACCAGTAGTCAGTTGAGGAGCAAGAAGCTCCCTGACACTCAAAGTACAGAAAGCGAGCCTCATTTCAGATGTCCAGTGGAATAACCCTGGAAAGCTCTTTCAGCAGGACTCCACAAAGGCGCTTAGGAAATGCAGTACTTTCCAGTGCAGGAAAGCACTTTTACAAGCTACTCTCTGTAGCCACCTGCAGCCTCCTTTGTGCAGACAGCATGAAGTGATGCTTGCATTAAGCTTTTAGAGTACAACACAGAGTCTTCACACAGGTTACCTTGTAACTGCCACACTTTCAAAGGTGCCATTTCGTTGGTGCTTTCCACCAGGTGTTTCCGAAGCTCCTTCAGCTCTTCTTTCAAGTCAGGATACAATTGCCTAGAAGAGTGTGAGGGAGAAACGACTGTGGTTTCCTGTAAGCCATCTGCGGCTAGTCAAAGAAAAGGGCATGATAAAATACACTGCTAACGCACACAGGTGACTCAGGCGTGTAAAAATGAGTGACAAAGCACACGACCCATGCGCCAAGTCTTCTGACACAACAAACACCGGCAGCTTACAAGCGAGCCTTACCTTAGCTTGCCAAACAGGAACCCCTGCACTTCATCAATAGGGTCATTCTCACCTATGACTGTGGCATTCACGTCTGTGCCTACAAACACGCAGAGAACACCACTGTGAGCACCTACTCAGACAAAGGCCTCTCGCCTGGCGTGAGCAGTTGAACAAAACTACACGGCACTCATCAAAAAGGAGAAAGAAAAGGCAAGTTTCAGAGTTCTGGTGGGTGAGTAAATGGGCAAAACAGAGACCAGTGCTCTTAAGAAAGCAGCAGCAGCAAGAAAATCATGAGCATACTACGCTCTGCTTTCCAAAGGACAGGAGCCACACTCTGCTCCAAGGATGGATATGCTAAGGTAAATCAAGGTAGAGAGATTGCTTGACATCTGCAGAGTATCTGGTTATCTGCTGTAAAATCAGCTGCATTCATAGCACCATTACTACAACCTCTGTTCTGTCAAATGCCCAGCCAGGCAAAGATACACTTTGCAAAGAACTCAACTCCTAAACAGAGAGGAAGGGAAGGTATTTCAGACCTGAAGGAAGAAAGAAAAATACCTGCAGTTCAGACAGTCATTCACATGAGAACAACTGTGAAATTATCTCTGCAAAATGGAAGTGTTAATAGAAAATTATTAAAATAATGATTCACGAATTCACCTTTGACCTGGGTATCGTCCTTGGCTTTATACTCTGTACTTTTAATGGCCAGTTCCACACCATAGCCAGAGAGGTAGACTTTTTCTTTGCTGGGATTCTGTAAGGAAAAGCAAACAGCACAATACGGCCACTCTAAGATTTGAAATGTCCTGAACGCTCAGCTACTGGCACTACAGTGTGAACTTCTGGCTACTCCAAACGCCTACTGAGCAGCAACCCCTTATGCAACAGCCAACGTAAGGAGAACAACCTTAGGCTTCTTACTCTGAAACACGGGTCAGTTCCTCCTGCCATGTCAAATACTTCTGCTACAGCGCACGAGTCTACTTACAGCAATGTAGTGTCTGAGGACGTACGTGACTTCTCCTGCCTCAGCCTTTAGAAGAAGCCTCTTATGGTAGCTGTAGAAGTCCTCAGAGCCAATCTCAGCATACAGTATGACGACAGGGCTTTCGGGGTTTGACCCTGGGTATCTGTGGTCCCCTTTGAACAAAAATGGCTTTGGCCTAGGAGTCAAAGGTGAGGATTATCACGCTGTACAAGGCACCCAACTTCGTTTCCTATGTGCAGTCGCTGTTCCTGCCTTCGCTGAGCAGATCTACGTCAAGCGATTCCCACACGTTATCAAGATCAGCAGCACTTGATGCATATTGATAGAGCTTTGTTAAAAATGGAAACAGGAGACAGAAACAAGCAGCTAGCTGCTGTCTTGAATCCTGTATGATCCTTATTTTAAGTTATCCACTTCCCTTCGATTTTCAGTTAACTCTTTCCCCACAGTGGTGCTTCACAAATTCAGGGTCAAGCAGCCAGAAGCCTAACAGAGCAAATGTTCCAGGAACTCAAGGGGACTCTGTCCTTGGCTTAATATACAAACAAAAAAGTGAATAAGAAGGTTCCTTTCAATTTCTGCTTTTAATTCTGCCTAAACCATAGTGAAATACTGACAACACTCCCAGGGAGTCAGGCAAACGGCATGTGAGTTGCAGCTGTTCTAAGTTCACACATGCAGACACAGGAAAACCTTGAAAATCAAAATGACTGAGGTTACTATGAGGATACACTGAATTTTAAGGTGTTGGGGCTTTTCTTTTAAGAAGTTGTATTATACAGTTTCTTTCTGCTACTGTGAGTCACAGCCAAATGCTGATCTTGTAAAGAAATGGGTGTTATATTGAGTGGTAATAGCTTTGTTCATGCTGAGAAACTTACACAGAATGGAAAAACACCCTGTGTGCTTCAAGCCATTTGTGAAACAGTCGTTATACTCTCATTTTAAAGAGCAGTCCCACTCTTTAGAATTTCTCTCCATGCTAAGGGCTTTAAATACTCCTCAGAATACACCCAGTTGTTCGCAGCTTTTCCTGTTCACTCCCAGTGTGTTCCTCGTCTTAGCAGGGCATGGAGGAACAATTGATAAGAAAACAATCATTGCAGTCTGGATTAGTCAGAAATAAGCAATGGACAGCGTAAATCCAATCTCAAATGTAGAAACTACTGGCTTGAAACAATCTTTTGACAGTACTTTAGGTCTAAGTGGGATAAATCTAAAAAGCAAATACAGCGATAGGAAATTAAGCAGGTACCTTTCAGAAGCTGTCTCTAAGAGGCTTCCAAGAGAGTTGAATTCGCAGGTCTTCTCTCCATGTACAGCAAAAAACAGGGTACAGCCCTTTGGTGGAGGTTCATCTGCTGCTATCTGTATTCAAGTATTGGCAATAACGTAGGTGAAAACGGTAACGCAGAGCTCTGCAGCAGTGGCTCTTCTTCAATTTCCTACATTCTACGCTACTATTTCTGCCCTGTTTATTACATAATCTAAATGCAAGTTAAAAATGTAAAATTTAGAGCTAAGTCTTAACTTATTATAATTAGTTTTCCATTCTATTACTGTCACATGCAATATTAGTTCCAGGGACAGAATGGACTGAAAGGATTGCAGTTGTGGCAGTTTTGGTTGGGTGGTTTTGTGTCACACATCAGAAGCTTCTGTTTGTTAAACATCCAAGCGCGTGTATCACTGCCCCACGTTTGATTACTGCACAGCTCACTCCTCACACGATGCTCTATAAATCCTTGGAGGAGTGCCCCTGCGCTGTACTAACCTGTTGAAAGGCTTGAACTGTTGCAGAGTAAGAGCGCAGAGACAGAGAGAACTTCAGCAAGTTCTGCTGCAGAGGTGACAGGCCCTGGCAGGCTACTTTCAGCATCTCATGGTAGAAAGAATAATCACTACCTGCAAAGTCAAAGTACAAGCTGTTATCTTTCTACAACAGATTCTCATTAAGGAGAGGCTTTTCACCTTAACAGTGATTTATACTATGAGAAGCCCATGTCACTCATTGCAAATATGTATGTGACCGTTTGTCCTCATGCCTGTTACCCCCAGCTCTACAGATGGGTGAGATGGCACACGTACGCATTTCAGAGGATGCAAAACCACGCTCAGGAGGAGGCAAACAGGTAAAAGCTCCCATTTAATTTCAGTTTAAAATTGAGAAAAAGCATTTCTAATATCTTATCCTTGGCACTGAAACAAACTAGCAAGCGAGGTTTGTTTAGACTCATCCAGGACGGCTTTCATCACGTGGATACCCAAAGCCTTGAGCACTGCGCAGCAGAAACACAGCAAGAGATCAGCCTGAAACTGGTTTTTACAAGATTAGCACGAGGCAAGACAAAGCAGTTTATTTTCCAACCGTGTCAGCTATCGATCGCCATCAAGAAAAGATTGTAAGGACGTACCATCATGTTCAGATGTCTTAATGTTTTGGCTGGCTTCTACAAAGTTCCAGAATTTTTCTTGACCTTCTTCCGATAAAAATTCACTGAGTGAGAAGAGAACAGTGGGAGAGATCTGTGAAAGATCTAGGAGTTCTCTTTGCTTCCTACCTGAGAGACATACATTCTTGTTTGCTGAAACTAACTGGAGTTTCTCAGAACTACAAGGTTTTTTCCTTTGTTTTTAATAAGCAAAAGGAGAAGCTACAGCTTCAAGTCCTAAGTAGGCATGCGATGTTAAGACCGGTAGTAAGACAATTCTCTAAACACAAAGGTTACCTTACCCTACAGGCTGTATTCTCATTTGCCCATGACAATGAAAGGTGCTTACCTTGTTTCAAGCAATAGAGGTGTTGAAGACCACTTAGTAGTTAGAGATGTTGTCACAGCCTTAGAATCTCCTTTGACAAGTGAAGAGCTGAACCAGACTCCAAGAACTGCAATAAGTATTCCCATTTTATAGAAAAGGCCTAAAAACAGATGAAAAAAGTCAGTTCTGCAGTGTCTTTTTGTAACTGTGGAACCTCTCACACATTACAGTGTGTTTTAATAGCAGCAGCCCATGTAAAGCAACACTCCAGTGACATAAGGGCTGACAGAACCAAAACTATGAAAGCATGAGAAGTGACAAAGGTCAGAGTCTAGAGCTACAATTAAACCTAAACTAATTCCAGCTGCTTCTACACTCATGCTTTCAAGTATGCTGGCTTCTGCTCTGGGACACCCCACCGCATACTAATTGCTGGAGGAAGCGGTACAACCACAGCACCTGTTTCACATGAGCAAAAAACCAACACACTGCTCGTTTTCTGAGAGGTACAGTCATGTCTTGTATTTGCACAGACACACTGGCTGCTGAACTAACCAGTGTCATGGGAGACAGGCAAGGTTAAGGTTCCCTAGTCAGCCCTTTAGATTCTGCTGGGTACAGAGGAGCTCTTCTCTGAGGAATGAAGCACACCGCATTTCCTGGATGTACTAAGTACCATCAGCTTTTGAAACGTTAAAGATGAAAGAAATAATGAAGACTGACTCCAATAACACAACTTCCTACAAAAAAATAAGCCTTCCCCAAAGAACTGGCATTTGTTTAGTGTCCTTCATGTATATTTTCATGCCTCTGACCTACACATTGTAACACAGCTGAGTGGAATTCCCTTGCCCATAACTCTTAAGCTCACAGAAGACCTGAATTCTCCTGCTAGCCTTCCATTAGTCTCCAAAAGTTAGAGCTTTTCCTTCCTCTCTGCCTAGCACAACCAACATGTACACACTGACGCTCTCAATCCTTACTCTGGATAACTGGGTTTTTATTTCTGCTCCCTTAGAACAGCCCGATCAAATTCCAGCTACATCACTTCCAGGCAGGATCTAACCTGCACCTCTTTTTCAACACTATGTAAAAAACAGCTTTTGCAAACGTGTAACTGTAGCTCTGCCTGTACAGATAACAGACACGGAGACAAACCACCTTTAAAAACTGATACTACACCAGCGAACAGGTCACCAGCAACCTCTCACCCATTGCTCTTTCTGAATCTCGACAACCTTCCTTTCAGAACAAGGACAGAAGTGCCCTGCTGTAATACCCAGGGCGCAGCTTACCCAGCTGCACATGACATTTGCTTTCCACCTCACCTGGGAAGCAGACAGATGGCAACCGCCTAACACGGAAAGGTTACAACTGCCACTCGCTGCAGAGGGGGTGGCTAATTATCTGTGCAGTGAAACCCTGGCTTCCACCAAGAGCCACAAAAAGGCCCCCTCTGTTACCAGTTCCTCCCTGAACAGTCACAGCCACAAAGCAAAGAGAAGAGCAGTGTACGTAATAAAAGTGAAACTACTCTGTGCAGAACAGAAGCAGCAAGAGCACGGGACTGGACAGAAAGGACAGGAGGTGCCCCCCATGTTTCTTCTGTGTGAGGTAACAACGCAAAACCCAACCTGAACTAAGGCTTTTCCAACCTCGTTTATAATGACTTTCATGTTTTCATCCAGCTGCTCAGTTTGAAGTACAGCTTATTTCTGGAAACTCACACACGTAGCCTCAGGGAAAGGAATAAATGACCCCACAGCCATGGGTCCTGCCAGACTGTGAGCACACTGACTTCTGACATGTCCTGCTGGCTCTGCCCAGGAGCTGGCAGGTGAAACGCTCTGCTCCAGAGAGGGGCACATGAGGAAGGCCCTGGTGCTGGGACCGAAGTGCCACCTCACCTGCACCAACCCTGTGAAGAGTCCCGCAGTGACAGCTCCGGGCCCCTCTCCCAGCGTGGCTGAACGTGCTGTGCTACAGACACTGAGACACCTGCCAGTCCAAACCCATGCGCCTGAAGGGCTCGGACCAAAGCGTCGCTTAGGTTGAAAAAGACCTAGAAGATCATCGTGAACCCAAGTGTCCCATTCCAAACCCCGTCCCTAGNGCCGCCGCCTGAGAGCCGCGGCGGGGCGGTGCCAGAGTGTCGCTTGGCCGCCATCTTGGGGGGGACTTGGCGGGCGGGAACGAAGCGGGGCGGGAGGGGGGCACGGGGCAGCGCACCTGCCTCTCCGCCACCGCCGTGGGAGCCCCACANCAGATCCCCCCGACTGTGAAACACGGCCGGGGGTGACGGTTCAAGCCCCACTCCGGGCAGCCCGTGCCAAGGCCTGAGGGCCCTTTCCAGGAAGAAGTTCTTCCTGGTGCCCAACCTAACCCTCCCGCGGGGCAGCCTCAGGCCGTTTCCTTTGGTCCTGTCGCTTGTGAGATGAGACCAAGCTCCCCTCGCCACACGCTGCCCTCAGCAGCTGCCGGCAGCGGGAACCTGCTGCAGCCACACGCCGCTCGCGACCCGAAGTTACCACCCCCGGGCAGGCCCGTTCGCTCCCGGCGCGGGAGAGCGACCCCGAGCGCGGTCTCTTAGAGGCCGCCCCCACCGCTCGCCCGGCGCCGCCCTGAGGGAGGCCCCGGCCCCAGCCCAGCTCCCGCCCCCCCGCGGCCCCACGCGC
>VZRI01006507.1:0-18922 GCA_013397515.1 Upupa epops | reverse complement strand
TGGGACCTGCGCCGCCGCCCCTCCCCGCCAGCGGCTCCGCCGGCCTCATCGCGCCCCCCGCCGCCACAGGTAAGTGGCGTCACTCCCAGAGTGAGTTCACGGTGAGCGGGCACTCGTTATCGCTGCGCGGGTGATGTGGGACTTGCTGCCGGTCACTGAGAGAATCCTGCGTTTTCACCGGAAAGAAAAAGTCGGTGTTTGCTTGGAGAAGGAGCTCGGCTGGACCTCTCTGAGCTGACCCCAGGTTGCCCACCGTGACCGGTTGTGAGAGCAGCTGCAGGAGCGGTGTTCGTCGCTGCCATAGGTGTAGCGTGCATTGGCTTCATCTAGACTGTTGCCGGTGGGTGATCGGTGCAAGCTCATTAACCGTCCTTTTCTCCTCAGCGTTCTGTTTTTCTCTTTCTCACTAGTGAGTGATGAATCGAGCCGTGACTCAGAAGTTGCTCCTAGGGAACACGTTGGTCCTGGCAGCGCTATGCAACCTCGAGAGGAAAAGCAGGAACCGGTGGTGGTTCGTCCATACCCACAGGTTCAGATGCTGACACAGCACCACCCTGTCCAGTCTGGTGCCCCAGTGACAGTGACAGCACCACCAGCACATTTGACTCCAGCTGTGCCACTTTCTTTTTCGGATGGACTTATGAAGGTAATGATGAGGTTCAGGAGTTCTAGGGGTAAAATACAATCTCTGTTACAAGCTAGAGCGTTGAGCAAAAAGCAGATAACACCAAAAACTTCTCTGCATTTGTTTCTGAAGCTCCCCTTATGCGCTTTTACGGACTGCCCAGTGCCCTGTGGGTTTTGCTGTTCTGTGTGGTACACTGAAGATTCACATCAGGGCAGGACCCTGCCCCCTATCCTCTCTTTGCTCTTCTCCTCTCCCCTCTTCTTGTTATGTTTGAGGGGAGATGTTCTTTATCTCTCGTGAGAAGATGATTTCAGTTAGTTTGTGAAATCCTGCCTTTTCTCTGGAAGAGGAGTGGGTGAGACTGTTGTGTTAACTGCTGATGCCCAGAGTCTGTAGGGGAATTCCACAGTCCTAACAGACTCTGCTAGTGGCTCTTGCTGTGTGGTAGAAGCTGCATGTTTCCAGTGCAAAAGATACCTTTTCCCTGTCAAGAAATGAAAATTAAATAACTCTAAATGACTGAAATCCTCCTCCAAATATTTAACCATACTCATCCGGGCACAAAGCTGCCTTTCTCTACAGGCTTTGACTCCAAAAAAGCCTTCATTTGGAGTAACTAACATGTCTGGTTTTGTGTTTCTTGTAGCCGCCCTTGAAGCCCACCATGCCCAGCCGGCCCATTGCTCCTGCTCCACCCTCTACTCTCTCAGCTCCCACAAAGGTTCCTGGCCAAGTCACTGTGACCATGGAAAGCAACATACCACAGGCTCCAACAATTCCTGTGGCAACGATCAGTGGACAACAGGTTTGGTTTAGATAGGTTTTGGTTGTTTTATTTCTTTTTCTGTTCCAGCTTGCTTTATGGTCAGATCGGTACTAATGTTGGTGCAGCTGGGGTGGGCTCTTGCAGCAGGACACAGGCAAAGGCAGAGAGAACAGGCTTCTCCATTCAGTGACCTCTGCATGTTGGATTAGCTCTGCTTGGAATGCTAAACCTCACTCAGTTATCGCTAGCGCTTTAGAAAGTTGCTGATTTGCTGTAATCATCCAACTGGTGTAGCACAGCAAGGCTGTGAGAGCAGAGCCACATCCAGAGGCTGCTCTGCAGTTCCCTGAAACTGCTTGGTGTAATAGTATCCCATGGAGAATTCCTAGTGTAGACAAACTGCTGGGAATCATTGCCGCAGTGTTCTTAGCTGGCCTGGAGCAGCTCAGGAGAGACTGGTGAGCAATTCATAGCTGTGCAGTGTATTCTTATTGAACTAGTAATGACAAACTGTGAGGGGTGGAGGAGTAGATAATGCTTTAGAATTTTTTGTCCCCTCTCGCTTTTCACTGCAGAGCCAGTCGTTAGGATTTGCAAGTAGTTTCCAGAACGCTCATCACTAAACCTCTGGCGTTTTGATATAAAGTGCCTTTGTAGGTGTGGATTTGCGTTAGGCTGGCAAAGGATGTGCAGCAGTTGTAGCTGCATTTTCATTCATGTCCCAGGGAAGTCTGGAATGATGAGAAAATAGAGTGAGTTTGTTGCAGCATTTGCCAGTTTCCCCCCATTTTCTTGACTTCACTGTTGGAAGTGGTGTGAATCTGTGCCTTAAGTGTCACTGATGGTGGAACGGCCATCTCTCTGGTTGCTGTGTCTGCAGGCTGACTGTCACCATGTACCAACCAGAAAAATGGATCAGTGTGACAGATAAATGTTCACGTCTTCCCTGCATGGTGCAGCACCTTCTATAAAACATCTGCCTCTTTCTGCACTTAGTGTGTAGTGGGGGCAATCTTTGTACACCAGCTACTTCTATAAAATCCTTCTGTCTTTAGGACGTAGTAATTAGGTACTGATGTGGCCACTGATTCTTGTTGAAACAGCTCATAATGTATTGGGGGTTTGTTATTTCACTCTGCAGGGGCATCCTAGTAACTTGCATCATATCATGGCTACCAACGTGCAGATGTCTATTATCAGAAGTAGTGCTCCTGGGCCTCCGCTACATATTGGAGCCTCTCACCTACCCCGAGGTAAAGATGTAGCTGTGCTAGCCCTGCCTTCTCTCCACAGCCTCTCAGGGGAGGTGTGTTTAGCCTTCACCTCTCAGACTCTCACTGCTAACACAGCTAATACATCAGCAGTTTGACCTGCTAGCATAAACTGGTGACTGCTGGCCTTTGCAGAACAATGCTGCCTTCAGCCATTTAGGGTGGGACTGTGTGACAGTGTTCAGAATGCTGGCAGATGCTAGCACATCTGTTTGTCTAATTCTTTGCTCTTGAAACAGTGACCACTCCTGATAGGAAAATACAGACCGACCAGTCCTGCAAGTTGTTATGCACATTCTTGGTTGCAGAGTGTGCTCACCTTTGAGTTAAAGGCTGGGGGCAACCTCTTGTTTCCCAGGATGTTGTTTGCTGCAGCTTACAAAACAGAGCAGCCCCTCAATGCAGTCTGGTTCCTGACTGGAGTTCGACTTCCTAAAGCTTCTGAGTTAGGTTTCTAGTTCAGCTTCAAACGGACCTGAATTCCAAGTTCCGTTTGTGGGTTTATTTCCCTTCACATTGGAAATTAAAAATACATTGACATGAGCAAAGACCTCCTCTTTTAATAGAGGAGGTGGAAGGGCTGTCAGCTCGATTTCAGGCTGAAGTAAAACAGTGGTGTTCCCTTGATTCTCTTGGGACAGCTGCCACAACCTTTGGATTGTCCCTCACTGTGTGTTTTTCTTCTTCCTTCCTGCATGTTTTCCTTTCAGCTTGAACATTAACTCTTGGGTAATAATTTCAACTGGAGACACGTACAGAAGCTATGCAGTCTAGTCTGTCAAAGGATTTCAGGGCTGTTTGCCTTCTACAGTGATCTCTCGTATCAGCAGACAGTAGACAAAATAACCAGGCTGTGTGTTTGAACCGGCTGGGTGGTGGTTTCTGGTTTCTTTCCATTGCATGGGTATTTCTTGCTTCCGATTGTTGGGTACAGTGAGATTGTTGTTGGTACCATGCGAGTTCCTTACACGTCAGCCTAGAGATCTAACGGAGTTATTTTGACTGACTTCCATAGCTTGGACTAGGAAAGATTGGATTTGCAGTATGAGGTAACTACAGGGGAATTGGGAAGTGTCAGTAAAGCCACTTAGTTTGAAACAATATCTGCCCTTCCCCACATGCTGGAGTGACCCTTATGTGTGCTCCTCAAGCCTTTTCAACCAGCATCACCTGTGCTGGCATACAGAGGAAACGCTTTAAAACCGAGACCATCGTGGAGCCGTCTGGAATTGTAACACACGTGGTTTATTTCCTAGGTGCAGCAGCTGCTGCAGTGATGTCCAGTTCTAAAGTAACTACAGTCCTGAGACCAGCTTCACAGTTGCCAAACGCAGCTGCAGCTCAGCCGGCAGTCCAGCACATCATTCATCAGCCAATCCAGGCAGGTAGCAGCGGGGCAGCTCTGCAGGATGCAGATCACCAGCTCCAGATTATTCCTGGCTCTCGCTGTGTATAACCCATAGTTGTGTATTTATGGGGCTGTTTCTGGGGTAGCAGTTTCTAACAGCAAGTGCTGAAATAGTTGCCTTTGTAGGTTTAGTGACAGAAATGTCTCCAGAGTGCTCAGAAACTGAGAAGAGGGGATTCATTCAGATGTTCTCCAGTCCCCAAGGCTGAGAAGTCCTGTGCAGTGTGCTTGTGTTGATCTGGTTCTTCAGTAGCTGCATTACCATAAAATTAAAACCCCGTGTGCCAGAGGAGCAGACTGCAAGCATCAATGCCTGTAACAGTACTGCTGTGCAGCGTTGGAAGGGTTAAACCTCTCTGTGTTGTGCTTTTGGTTAGGAAGGATCCTGATGTAATGGCCTTGGATTTCCTGTGTAGTCTTAGATTGGGGTTTCCTTCCATTATGAAGGGAACTGACCTTTGGGGTTTTCCCTGAAGACCTTCAAGGGGTCCGGTGTTGTTAACTTGGTTTCGGATTTCTGTGATGCACGGGCTTTGAAAGCCGGGACTGAGCTGCTTAGGAGCCTGCAGATCAAGTGGAAAAGTCTTAGAACACCAAAGTGTAGAGATGAAGTGTAGGAAGGCCAGCGTCAGCCCCGTCATTCCTAGCTGTTCTCCGCACAGCCCAGCTTCTTTCTGAATGCATCTCCTTTTGACTTGTGCAGTCTCGTCCTCCTGTGACGACTTCAAGCGCCATTCCTCCTGCTGTGGTAGCAACTGTCTCGGCCACACGAGCTCAGTCCCCTGTTATAACCACGACGGCAGCGCACGCTACGGAGTCAACCCTCAGGTAAAAACGCTTTGTGCTCTGCGATGCTCTGACTTTACGGAGACTGCGGGAAGGAGAAACATAGGGGATTATCAGCTCTGGGTGATTAACTCCTACGTGTGGGATGATACAATACAAAAATAGTAATGCTTGCACAGTGCAAATGCTTTTGGTTCTGTGAATAAAAATTACCTGAAGTGTGAGCTGTTGCTCTGCATTCTGAGAGAGAATTACCTTAATGAATCTGTTTTCAGGCTTTAGTGAGTCAGACCTATTCCCTGGAAAGCAGTGTCTGTGGGAGGAGCTTGTACCTAGCTGAGCCCATCTCTTTTTTTATGAGGACCCTGCAAACTGACACAGGAGTGTTGAAAAGCATCCCTGACAGAAAGCTGCTCAGGAGCTATCGCTAGGTCTGCCCTCCTGGGTGGATGTGCAGGGCAGATGAGAACAGAACTATGTAATTCGTTTTCCTTATGCTGTGTTACCATGGAGTTGGTAGCAGTGCCACTTGCACAGAGGAGAAGACCAAGACCTGATGCATGTCCCTGCTTTCTCTTGTTGGTATTTATCTGCATGGTTATTGTTTTTCTTTCTCTCCAGTCGACCCACCCTGTCTATCCAGCAGCACCCGCCTTCTGCAGCTATTAGTATTCAGCGGCCTGCCCAGCCCAGGGACACAGCTACTCGCATTACACTACCCTCTCACCCAGCTATAGGGGCACAGAAGCCACAGCTCCACACCATGGCTCAGGTAAACAGCAGGAAGCTTACAAACAGCCTCTTCTGGAAGTCTCTTGTGGTTATATCTTGAGGGCTGTGGGAGTGAATCTGAAAAGAGAGGAAGCTGGAAATTCTTGCTCTTTGCAGCGAATGCAGTGTGATGCTGTGTAAGCGTGACAGTCGCGTAACATGAGGGTTTCTTTTCTTTTCACAGAAAACAATATTCAGTACTGGCACCCCAGTGGCAGCAGCAACAGTGGCACCTATTTTGGCAACGAACACCATAGCTTCGGCAACCACAGCTGGTGAGTATTGCTTCTGCCATTGTGGGAAAGTTAAGCGCCGTGGCTTTGTGTTGTTTCTCCTTCTCCGTCGTGGAACCTGGTTCCTCTTGAGGAATTCTTTATTTAAGATAAAGACTGCGTTTGGAAGCAAACGGCAGGAGATGAGCGATGGGATCCTCAGGGGGGTTATGTGCGCTGGAGTCTGCTTGGTTACAGATACCACACACCATCTTTCTGTGGAGTCTTCCCGCAGCAGTGTTTGTTTTCTCTTTTCTTCAGGGTCTGTGTCTCACACCCAAGCGCCTACAAGCACCATTGTCACCATGACAATGCCCTCCCATTCTTCCCATGCGACGGCTGTCACCACCTCAAACATCCCAGTGGGTGAGTGCTTTCAGTTTCAAGAAGAGCGTGTAACTGATGCTTCGGTCTTGGCGTTTCTGCTGGCAGTGTTTGTGCGTGTTAGCTAGCTAAGGAGGGGAAGAAAATCACTTGGAGCTGGGAGAAAACAATTGACAGGTCTGTTGTGGCCTGAGGTTTTTAACAGCAGGAGGGGACGGCTCACTGTCTGACCCCACTAAATGCTTGGCACTGCAGAACCTGCACTGTAGGTACTGGAGGCTGTAACTGCTTGCTGATTGAGAGACTCTGCCTCTCCTAGTTGATTTTGTTTCTGCTTGTGCTTCGTGAGGCAGTGGGTGAGGTCTAGTCAGGCTCTGTCAGCGTGTTCGTTTGGAGGTACAATGCTAAGGTCTAAAGCTGGGAACTCTGTCACCCTGCATGTGGTGCTGACTGAGATGGCTCCTGCAGAACAGCACAGGTTTCCTCTTGCCCACCTCCGCTTTCCTGCGACCACCTCCTTGTTCTTGTGAAATCTTGTACTGTTTCCCCCTACCCTGAATTTGCAAGGAGTGAAGTTCTATCTCAATACATCAGTGACGCTGTAAACCCTTGTAGGTGTTTGCTTTCTTTTCTTGGCCTCTGGCTGCCTTGATCTCATTTCCCCTGCTTGGAGAATTACCTTCACTTGAGCACTGCAGAAACACTGTGGTCTAAAATGATGACAACTGCTTTGTTTCCTTTGTTTTTTCTGCTTGGTGAGGAAACCTGTCGTCACGGTGGGTAGGAACTTGTCTGGGGAGGGGGGGTTGGCTTGTCTGGATCAATGGGGGAAGAGGTTAGTTGGGTGAGAGTTTTGCCAGGAGAATTAGTCTTGCCTTTGCAGTGTTTATCACCTCTTCCTTTGACTGCCAACTGTGTGTTTGTCCTTCTTTGCAGCTAAAGTGGTTCCTCAGCAGATCACACACACTTCTCCCCGGATCCAGTCTGACTACACAGCAGAGAGGAGTAATCTCATACCTCTGTCTAGTCATCGGGCGTCTCCAAACCCAGTAGCCATGGAAACCAGAAATGACAACAGGTAGGGAAACAACAGCTCTCTGAGTGTGACTGTGCTTGAGGAGGTTCTGAGCGCCTTGCTGCTTTTCTAGGTTATGATGTGCTGGCAATCGTGTTTGCCGGCAAACGTGGAAGCAGCGGGTGGGATTTGGGAGTCCTGAATGAAGAGTGATAGTGGAGATACTCCATAGCGTGCAACTGCCGAGGTCACGAAAGTCAGGGAGTGGCCCAGAGGCCGCGGTTGAAGAGGAAGTGTTGAAACTGTGTGTAACACTTGCTCTCTTTGATGCCTGTAGGCAGTCGGTGCCTGTCCAGTTCCAGTATTTCTTACCAACATACCCACCCTCTGCCTATCCTCTGACTGCGCACACCTACACCCCCATCACCAGCTCCGTCTCCACCATTCGCCAGTACCCAGGTAAGGCAGGCCGGGGGGCGCTTTGCGCGGGTGTAGGGTCACGTAAGGGCTTCAGTGACAGCAGGTACCAAGAGGCAGTTTGCTTGACTGACCATTCCTCACAAAACAGCTTCAACCTGTTGGCTGTGGGGAAACTCGAGGACAAGACGTTGAACTACTTCAGAGACCTCAGTTTCCCTGGGTTTCACACTTGATATCCAAGAGTTTGCCTCTCCTACAGGTGACAGATCAGTTCTACAAACCAAAACAGTTCAGCTCCTCCAAAGCAAAGCAGGCTCCTGCTGCGTCTTCACTGCCCCTGTTAATCTGGCACCCGATTGAACGGTTTGAGTTGTGTGGTGAATGCAAACTTGGGACACGGTGGCAAACTGTGCAGCGTTCTGAGCTCGCACAGTGCTTAGGGCTGTTCTCCAGGAACATAAAGTCCAAACTTTATGCACCGTTCGGATTTCCTGGGGTCCTGTGTCTGCTGGCAGCCTATTACCCTTGAGCAGTAAAGAGGGAGTTCAGAAGGACTCGGTGGTGCCAAGCCCTTTGCTGACGGAGTGAGTTTGAGTTGCTGAGGGCTGTTCCTCCCATCGCTGAAATGCCAATGACTAGTTCCCAGGCTGGCTATAAGGCACGTTGGGATTTGAGGAGGGCTTCAGGAGACTTCAGAGGTCAGGGAGATGAGGAGAGTTAAGGCAGAGTAGTGAGAGACTGTTGGCTCTGGTTGTGTTTCATACAGCCACCCAAAGGATTCTGTTGAATAGAAAGTTCTGCAGCCAGAGTGCTCTGTGTCAGTTGTTTCTGAGAGAAACCACGTGCCATACTTCACAATGAGGCTGTGTTCAGGGACCTGGGGATGGATTTGGGGTTTACAGGGTCTTGTCAGCACAAGAACTTGGTGGAAATCCCGTGACAATGACAAAACCAGCTTGTTCTGCGATGAGAGGGCTCTCCATTGTTAGCGAGCGGGTCCATTGTTGGCAGGTTCACACGTGGATTCTGTGTGTGGCTGCAGAAATCGGGGACTGTTGTGTAAAGGCTGGAAACTGGGGGGCCAGGAGCAGCAGGTAGTGCAGCCGTTGCCTGGGAGCAGTGCAGTGTGGTACAGCGGGTCCAGGAGGTGGAAATGTTGTTGCTCAGAGCTGTAAATTCAAATGACTGAACTTCCCAGGAACAGGCTCTTCTGTGGGAATGTTCTACCACAAAAATGCCTCACGTTCGTGTGAGCTGGGGGATCCTGTTCTGCGCCAGATGAGGTTGTGTTCGGCCTCCGAGCGGTTTGTCCACTTGCAGAACACTTGTTTCTGGGGACGTGGCTGGGGATAAGGAAGAAAACCCTGTAAGGGACTTACATTGAGTCTCTGCTTTCTCGGCTTCTGTGTAGACAAAGGTTTGGAGTGTGTAATTGCTGTACGAAGCTCTGTGGAAGCGCTGTCTGCTGAAAAGAGACAGCTTAGGCGTTCTCTTTCAAGAGAGGAAATGCCAGGTGTTGGCACTTGGAAGCGTTGTGAAGTGAGACAGCGAGCAAGAGCAGCGTGCAGCTTTCTGAGGCTGGAAGCTGGGTGCAGAAGTGTAACTTGAGACTAACAAAAAGTAGAGTTAAACTTGATCTTTCATCTCCTGTTGCAATGTGAACTAGAAAACAGAGTGGAAATGAACATAATGGGTAATTCTTCTGGCAGACAATCTGGCCCCTCCACTCTGAAGCTTACTGCTGCGACAAGCAGGCTGGCAGGTGCATTTTTCAAGGCAAAATAGTCCCTAAAATCAAGTATTTGAATGAGAGGTGCTGGGGGAAGCGAGCTGACCCGCTGGGTAGGTGTAATGAGGTGTCTTTATTCTGCTCCAGTTTCAGCCCAAGCACCCAACTCGGCCATCACGGCTCAGACTGGTGTCGGAGTGGCCTCCACTGTCCACCTCAACCCCATGCAGCTGATGACTGTAGATGCCTCTCATGCCCGTCACATTCAGGGCATCCAGCCGGCACCCATCAGCGCCCAGGGGATCCAGCCGGCACCCATCAGTGCCCAGGGCATTCAGCCAGCACCCATTGGCACACAGGGACTGCACCCCGCTGCACCCATTGGCACACAGGGACTGCAGCCCGCACCGATCGGTGCTCAGCAGCCACAAGCCGACACCAAGACTTCGGGTAAGAGAAAGCAGCCAAGTCTGTGCTTTGGACCTGATCGCAGCAACAGACCCTCTGTCCTGCACATCAGGCTCTTGTTTCCTGTTTTCCCCTTCTCTTGGGGAAGTGTGTGCTCTGCAGCCACCTGCCTTAACTAACGGCTGCTTTTCCCTCTCTGTATCCGTTCTCTGCTGTGTCAATGCCCACCTCTCCCAGCAGTGGTCTTGGCAGACGGAGCCACCATTGTAGCCAATCCTATCAGCAACACATTCAACACGGCTTCTGCAGCAACAACAGTTGTGCAGACCCACAGCCAGAGTGCCAGTGCCAGTGCTCCAGCCCAGGGCTCTTCCCCACGCCCAAGCATCCTCCGGAAGAAACCAACCACAGACGGGTGAGTAGACTGGAAGATGACATGCGGGTGACACTCCTGCGTCATCTCAGCCGGCCGAGCAGACACATTGCAGTGGAGGTCAGGACAGTCCTGGCCGATGGTTCAGTCGGCAGTGGTTGTGAGTAACCGTGAAACACCCAGCTCTTCCTCCCCCAGGGGCAGCAAGGAGTTTACTGTCGGTAGCAAAGTGAGCGGGGTGGTTGTCTCCTGGCTCTTGAGGTGACCTCCAGAGGGAAGCAGATTTGAGGCTGTCCTGCTTAGCAGAATAAAAACAAAGAGCTCATAATCTCCTGAAATGAGGATCCTCTGCTTTGTCAGCAGTGCTTTTCTTGGAAGAATACGTGGATGAGTAGAAAGGGGAGGATTAGTACCCTGCTGTGAGATCTGATGAGGAGAAAGGGAGGGAGTAGTGGCAGCTCTTCAGATATTTTATACTGTCTGTCTCGTTTGGAATGCCTGAATGAAGAGACAGGAGGCAGGTGTAGACTTAGCAGTGAATCTCCTCCTGACTGACGACTGCAGACTTTTGGAGCTGCTGTGTTGTATGAGACTAAAGCTGACAATTTTTGATTTGGGAGGAACCCTTTTTAAGGCAGAAAAGGCGCCGGCTGTAGAGCCAAACGTGAGTGAAAGACGCCGAGGTGGATCACTGGAGAATGCTTCCACTTGAAAGGTTGATTATTTTGGACAACAGCTCGACTCCCAACCCCACAGGAGACTGAACAGTGCCTAAGATACTTGCCTGTATTCAGGCCTGTGCTGCCTAACACAGACCTGACAGGCTTGAGGTCTTGGAGTCAGGCTGTGACACAGTGTAGCTCAACTAAATGAAGCTCATGCACTGAGCTCTGCTTAGCTCCACATGATTTACTTGGTCCTGAAGTAGCAGTGGAGGGTGGTGGCATGGCAGGACCTCCTGTGCAGCCTGGCAGTCTCAGTAAGATGCTCTGACTGGCAGGAGGAAGGTACAGCTGGTGTTGCTGGAGAAGCCCTAAGTGTGGGTGCCCAGGCCAGAGCAGCTGTCGCTTACCTTTAAAGAAAACACGACACCTCATTCGAAAAGTAAAGACTCTTCCTGTGGAGAATCGGTTCTACTGAAGACAGGGTACAGTGATCACAGAATCCCAGACCAGCGAGGGTTGGAAGGGACCTCTGGAGGTCATCTAGTCCAAACCCCCTGCCAGAGCAGGATCCCCTAGAGCAGATTGCACAGGAACCCATCCAGAAGGGTTTGGAATATCTTCAGAGCAGGAGACTCCACAGTCCCTCTGGGCAGCCTGGGCCAGGAGGACTCTTATGTTTAGATGGAACCTCCTGAGTTTCAGGGTATAGCTGCTGCTCCTGGGCACCACCGAGAAGAGCCTGGTCCCATCCTCCTGACACTCACCCTTTAGTATTAGTAAGCATTGATGAGCTCCCCCTTCAGTCTCCTCTCTAGGCTGAACAGCCCCAGCTCCTTCAGCCTCTTCTCAGCAGGCAGATGTTCCAGCCCCCTGCTCATCTTAGTGGCTCTGCACTGGACTCTGTCTGGTAGCTTCTTGTCCTTCTTGAAGCGGGGAGCTCAGATCCGGACACAGCTTTAAGCCCTGTAACTGGTGCAGCTGTAGCTGCTGATGTGGGCCAGAGAAGGGCGATTCCTGTGCTCTGGTGGCTGTCTTTGCATGGGGGAGCTGGGAACCTGAGGCCTGTGTGTCTCCTACAGGCTGGCAGTTCGGAAGAGTCTCATCCCGCCTCAGCCGCCCGACGTGGCCAGCACACGTGTGGACAGCACTCTGCGAAGCACGTCAGGATCACCGAGGCCTGCAGGGTAAGGCTTTGGGACGTGGCCAGCGGCGGCGTGACACATCATGCCTGCTGGGTTTGTGTCCTTTGGTGGCTGGAATGGAATTGGTTTGGGGACCTTCATCTGTTTTGAATTTGCCAGTGTAATAATTGTGGACAGAGCTGGCCCGGTCCGCTGCTGGGAAGCCGAGGCAGCAGGGTTTGCTAAGATTATGAGCTCCATAGAAACACGGAGGAAACCCCCTGCTCCTGCAGAGGAGGGGCTTCTAAACCTTCTGCTGTAGTGTTTGGAGATGAGCCCTGAAGAAAGGCCAGCGGAGCTTCTGCTCTGCTCCAGCTGTGTTCAGGGCCTGTGTGATGCACTGGGTGCTAACTCTTAGCACAGTGGGAGCTCTGGCAAACAGGCTGGGGTGCAGGAGAGCTTAGGGAGAAAGCTTCTCTGTGAGACTGTCCGTCCTTCCACAGTATTCAACAGCTCCTGGAGTTAGTGAGGGGCTTTGTTTGTCACAGTGAGTGGAAAGAAACAGCACTGTAAGAAATGTAAAGGATTAATCGAGTCAGTGTGGGAGGAGTTGTGACTGAGATTAGGCCTCAGCCTGTGGTCAAAGGGGCTGCTGAGCCCAGGGTTACTGGCAGGTGGAGATGGAACTGGGCAGTGTGAATCCAGCTCGGCCGCTGCCTGCGCCCAGCGGTCACGGCCGAGGTGCAGGTAACTGCAATTTTGACCTCTCTGTTTTTTCACACCCCAGTGCCAAGCCTAAGCCTGAGATCCACGTGTCCATGGCCACTCCGGTCACCGTGTCTATGGAGGCAGTGTCTACCCAAGGCAGCGAGCAGCCCACCATTGCGGTCCCCCCTACCTCCCAGCAGCCCCCCTCTGCCATTCCAACAATCATCGCCGCAGCCAGTCCCACTTCGCAGCCTGCAGCAGCGCTGTCCACCGTTCCAGGAGCTGTCCCGGCTGCTCCGCCGACTTCTACCGCGATTGTGGCAGCTCCTGCCCCTCCGTCAACCATGAGCGGCACCCTGTCAGCAGTGCTGGGCCCTGCAGTCCCGGAGATAAAAATCAAAGAGGAAGTGGAGCCAATGGACATAATGCGGCCGGTGTCTGGTAGGTGGCTGTTAGTCATCGGGCTGCTGCTTTGGTCAAAGAGATGAGTGGAGAAATGAGGAAGATTTCGGCACTCTTTCTTGGTAGCACACAGCAGCAGTCAGAGGGTTCCCGTAGGCCCTGTTACTCATCGAGCTCTTTGTCTTCTCCCGGGATGGGACTTTTCCCTCGGAATGTCTGGGAGCTTCCCTGACACTGCCTGCCACTCTGCTAGAAGTCTCGAACGAAAGGAACCGAGGGACAGTTGTCTCTGCTCTCATTGCTTATGCTTTTGTATAGGAGACACTGAAGGGGTTAGCGTGCAGAGGTGTCCTGGGCGTTGCTGATGGCTCCAGCACTCGGGGAGCTGATTGCTCCTACACTTCATACTCCTCAAGCACACTGAACCAGCAGCTGCTGTGGGAAGTGAAGTTCCAAGTCACTGTGTTACCTTGACTCTGCTGACGGTTCTTTTCCTCTTTCCTTCCTCCCAGCAGTCCCTCCTCTGACTACAAGCACGGTGTCGCCGTCTCTGGCGCTGCTGGCCAACAACCTTTCCATGCCTCCGAGCGATTTGCCACCTGGTGCCTCCCCGAGGAAGAAACCCCGTAAGCAGCAGCATGTCATCTCCACAGAGGAAGGGGACATGATGGAGACAAACAGCACCGATGATGAGAAATCCACTGCCAAAAGTTTGCTGGTGAAGGCGGAGAAGCGGAAGTCTCCTCCCAAGGAGTACATAGGTAACGCCATCTCTCGCGTCGTCTTGGCTCTTCAGGCGTCCGTGTGTTCTCCTGAGCTTGTTCCCTGGCGAAGGGTCTGGGGTCATTCTCCTGCATCTCAAACGCAGTTAGTGCAGAACCCAGGGCAGTGCTACGCAGTGACGCTCGCGTGCAGGCCCACATCTGTGTGGGGATGCTCAGGAAGAACAGAGCACCGCTGTGTATGAGGCCGCGGTTACTGATCATCTGCTGGCGTCAGCGTCGTGCCGACGGTCCGCTTTTACCCGCTCAGTGATAATTCCGTTCTCCCTGGGTCTCTTCCTAGATGAGGAAGGCGTAAGATACGTCCCTGTGCGCCCGAGGCCGCCCATCACGCTGCTCCGCCACTACCGCAACCCTTGGAAAGCTGCTTACCACCACTTCCAGAGATACAGCGATGTGCGGGTGAAAGGTCAGGCTGCTGCTTGGCGCTCAGATGGGTTCACTGCTTCTCCTGGCCTGTTCAGGGTGTCTGGGGAGCGCTCGTAGCCAGCCGGTGTGGATTGGAAAACAGGAGTGGATCAAGCGAGCTAATGACTTCCGTTAGCTGGACGTTGCCCGCATCTCCTCTGCTGTCCCTGTAAATAGGACAGAGGGAAGGGCACTCTGTGAAACGAGCTGTAGCTCTGTAAAGAGGAAGCTCGTGTGGGCATCGAGAAACATAGTCGGGTACTGGGCACAGTTAACGCTGGCGGCAGCGCGCTGCTTTGGGTCTGTGCCTTTCTTAGTGCCTCGCAGCCTTGCAGTGAGCGTTCCCAGCGCGACTGCTCTTACCGACCTGACCAGCTTGAGCTCAGAGGGAAGGTTTCTTCCTGAGAAAAGACCAGACCCTGGGTTTGGGCTGTCTGGCTGTTTTGTTGGAGCTTTGCAGCAGATTGGGTTTTCACGAGCAGAAGTAGATCAGGGGGGAGCAGATGTGTGTTTGGGTGGTAAAGGATGGCAGCACTGAACGCTGCGTTCTTGGAGTGGGGAGGGCGTGGGGATTGTGGTGGAAGCGCACAGCGCCCTTAATAGGAGCAGCAGTCAGGCAGCTGTTTTCCTGTCTGCATCAAACGTTGTGCCTCTCGTTTACGAGGATCCTGGGGAGCAGGGTTTGGGTTGACAGCTCTGTTTGAGAGAAGCCTGGCGAGCTGCTGAGGTGTGAATCACGCGCTTTGTGTCTCCCGGTGACAGAAGAGAAGAAGGCTATGCTACAGGAGATTGCCAACCAGAAGGGTGTGTCCTGTCGTGCCCAGGGCTGGAAGGTCCATCTCTGTGCAGCACAGCTACTGCAGCTGGTAGGTGACCGGGGCGTGCCCGCTCCTGCAGCGTGGGGGAGCGCGCAGCCGCGTACGGCAGGAGGCTGTTTTTACAAACTCAGAACGTGGTCTCTGGCACCGGGATTCCGTAGAGGAGCTGGCGTGTAGTGCCCAAAGGGAGTGGGACGTGCTTTCCCCTTTCTCAGGAATGTGGCTTAAGTGGCTTGGAAACTTGAGAGTGTTGATTTTGATCCAGACATAAGAGCTGATGTATTTTGTACAGATGATCAAAATTGGCAACTCCCTCCCGCTGATGCACAGGTGTGAAGAAGCGTCTGTTTGGGATGGTGCGGCTGATCTGAGGAGGCAGCACTGATCCACATTCCTGGATGCTTCTGTTTCAGGTTGGGGGTGAGGTAGGTGCTTTGCATTCTAGCACCAAACTCCCCAAAACCTCTGCATTCCTGGAATAGTAGTGTGAGAAATAGGGGAAGCAGTTCTGGTTAGGGTCCCTGTGTGTTCAGAAGCGGAGCAGTCCTCTGCCTAGGATCTTAGCCAGAACGGTAGTGCCACGCTCTACGTCAGAGGCTCCATCTTCTGAATTACTAACATGAGCAGCCGAGAGGGGAACTGATTGCCATCGTCTTTGTGTAGCTTTCTTAATGTGGGCGAGTGTGTTGTGGCCGGGTGGTGGAGCTTCTCATGAAGTGCTGGTTTGTTGTAGACGAGCCTGGAGCATGATGTGTATGAGAGACTGACTGCCCTGCAGGAGGGACTCATTCCAAAGAAGAAGGCGGCGACCGATGATGACTTGCACCGAATCAATGAACTGATACAGGTAGGGCCCTGTGCTCTCTCTCAGCCCAACACAACGGCTCTGCCCTGAGTTATAAAATACCTTCCTGTGGCTGCTGGGAGCCAGAGCTGGCTTTAAACCCCCAGCATGGGTAATGCCCTGCACTCGCGGTGTCAGCAGTTAAACAACGCGTGGCCCTGGTGCTGAGGGACAGGCAGTGGAGACCCAGCAGTGCTGGGCTCGGGGTTGGACTTGATGATCTTGAAGGTCTCTTCCAACCCAGGAGATGCTGTGGAAAGGTACAGTGGCTGCTTAGGCTGGGTCTTGTGTTACTGACAGCAGTGTTTCATTCCAGGGGAATATGCAGAGGTGTAAACTCGTGATGGATCAAATCAACGAGGCTCGTGACTCCATGCTCAAGGTCTTGGATCACAAGGATCGGGTTTTGAAGCTCCTAAACAAGAACGGAACTGTCAAGAAAGTGTCCAAACTAAAGCGAAAGGAGAAGGTCTGAAGCCGGAATAGTGACTCTGGAAATGAAGATCGTGTACAGGATCGAACCTTTTCGTAGTCTGGGTTTCTTTTTAAGCAGAGCATCGGAATAAAAAGGATGAGTTTAGGGAACAGATGGCATCAGACGGACGTGCGAAGCTTGGTGACCCGAAAGGATCATCACTGATCTCTCACGATGAACAAGGATTTCTCTCAGGCTCATCCGTTTTTAAAGTCTTTCCCATCTCCTTTGTTTAACCCTCCTGATGGGTCAGTGCCTACTAATTGGAACGAGTGGCGCAGGATGCGGCGGACAGCGCCCTCCTCCTGTTCTGCAGCTTAGGGTTACCTGTGCACGAGGGGTGCAGGCCCCTGGAGTGCAGGAGGTTCCGCAGGACACACCAGGAGGCCGGCATACAGGTACCGACCCAGGCAGCGGCCGTGCTCCAAAGCACTGGAAACAACGCTGCTCTCAGTTACCCCGTGCAGTTCCTGTTCCTCTGACCTTCCGGTGTCTGAAGCAGCTTTCATACCCCAGTGCCACTGCACTAGGAGATCAGCCACGCGGACTCTCCAGGGGTTCTGAAGTCCTACCTGTCCAGTCAAAAAAGAAAAGGAAGAGAAGGGGGGGTGGGGGAATCATTTCCGTGGTTTTGTAGTGTCTGTGTGTGTCTGTCGGTGCTCTGGGATTCTTGTTTGGAAGCACCTCTTGCGACAGAGGGCTTCCCGTAGCTGGTGTGATGTTAACTGTATGTACCACCTACATCCTGACAATGGTAATAAAGGACGCGGAGGTTTTTGTACGGGAGCTGCTCAGAGACCTTGCGCCAGAGACCCTTCCCTCTGGAATCTCAAGACCGAGTCCTTGACAGAGCCGTGGGGGGAGAAGAACAGAACCTTGGAAAACAGTCAGCCTCTAGGGTCACTTAACTGGCGCTTTGGCTCCTAAAGCTGCTCTAGGGCTTGGCCCCTGTGCATTGCACCCTGGCTTCAGAAAGGCTGCAGGATCAGAGTGTTTCTGTCCCCTCAGGAGACTTCCCTTCTGTGAACTGGTTTTGTGTTAAGAGTGCTGTGTTCCTCACCCGTCTGTGGGGCTGTTGCGTTGACTGCATTCAGGCCTGAGGTCTTGGAGAAGATGAGGAAAAGTGGTACTGAATTTATTTGTGATTTCTTTAATGGGAGGAGTAAGTCTGTCCTCGCCCTGCTCTTGTGTTTTTAGCTCATTCAAAACCAAGAAAACTTCAGCTCCCCTGTTAACTTTTCAACACAAAACCAGCATCGTTGGCAGGCACTGCTCCTGGGCTGTGGCACTGTAACTTGGGTGAGGAAAGCTAGGACAGTGTGGCTCGAGAAAAGAGGACTTCAGCATCCCCAGTGCGAGCAGCCGGCAGTAGCGCATGTGTGTGATTTATGCAAGAGCAGGGCCCCGCACACAGCGGAGCGCAGGAGCTGCAAGAGACGAACAGGTGGGTACCAAATAAATCTGCTGCTCGCCCTCCACTTCTCATGCTTCAGGAACTGTCACAGTGACACCAACCCTGTGAGACGCACATTCACAATTAACATCTCCTCTTGCAGGGCTAAAAGCTGCCTCCCATCAGTGCCAAGTGCTGTGGGATTGCACCCAAGGCGTTACCAGCCTCGAGTGAGCTATTCTGCGGGGAGGGCTGGACTGCAGAAGTTTAAAACTTGCTCCTCACCCTTGGTTCTAGGCTGCGGGGAGGCTGCCAAGGGAGGCAGTAACCTTAGTTTTCACAAGCTGAGGCTATAAATCCCGGCTGAAAGGATTGTGCCACCCATAACCCTGGGGCGGTAGTAACTTCAGTGTGGTCCTAGTGCTGTGGAAACCAGTGCTTGTGTAGGAGGACGCTAAGATCCGCTGTCAGGGGGCTGTCCCCACCTAAGCACTCCATGCTGAGGTCAGGGATGAGGTACGGAAATGCTGCTCTACGGTCCCGCAGCGCTGCGCCCGTTGTCTCCAGGCGGGGTGGGGGCAGAGCTGATGACGGGAACCCCAGGCTGCCCTCCAGGTGTCAGTGCCTGCCTTGTGATCTGAGCAGCACTAGTGGCTGCTGCAGGGCTCCTCCATTACTTCACTGCCGGTGGGCCGGGAGCACAGCTCGGGGGGAGGCGTGCGCGGCTGCCGCCCACGGCCCTCACACTCGGCCTCACCCCGGACACAGGGCTACCGGAACCCACCAGCGCTCTGAGGAGCTCTGCGGGCCGAGCCTGTCGTCCCGTCGGCAGGACAGACCCCTCAGCCTGAGGAGAGGGCCGCTCTCCCTGAGCCTGGGCCGGGCCGCAGCCGCCCNCTGGGCCCGGGCCGCGGCCGCCCCGCCCCCGCCAGCCCCTCCCGGCCCAGGGCCCGAGCTGCTGGGTGGCCACTTCCGCCCGCGCGCCCCACCCCCTCCGTGGCGTCAGGAGCCTCTGACCAATGGGGGAGCTGGGCCCCGTCACGTGACGGCGCTTCCCTCTTCGCCCCTCCCTCCGCGGGAGCCCCGCGCGCCAGCAGCCCCTGCGCCCCCGCCACTGTTTGTCCTCGCACGTGCG
>VZRI01006501.1:0-60216 GCA_013397515.1 Upupa epops | reverse complement strand
TGATTCTATGATCTATATATTTATTTGCATGATGAACAACATGAAAAATGATTATTTTGATCTGCTGTAATAGTACTTTACAGGAGCTAATGCCATCCTATCTGGTTATGTACAAACTATGGTCACAATAACGCTGTGATTACTATGTAAAGAGACCAGTTTCCCTGGCTGTATCATTACCAAGAGCACTGCTTTTCTCTTGTGTTGTTAGATGGACTATTCTAAGTTAGACACTCTAATTCTGGGAAATTTGAAGGTGTGCAGGTGGACTTTTGTGTCAACAAAGCCACACTTGTTGAATTGGAGTTCCGTATGTCTGCAAGAATTGATTCCGTATGGTCAAACAGCGACATTTTGAAAATGTTTCTTAATTCATACTAGAGCCAGGAGAAAGTAGAATAATTTTCATTTTTGAGCTCTTCCTTGACTGGAGTGACAGTGCAGCTGTGCACAGACCTTCTTTGAGCCTTCAAAGGGGTAAATGAATAGGTAGGATTATTTTGTGACATGTTAACAGTTTTAAGGTAGCTTAAGTCTGTTGCTAACAAAGCCATAACTGTGCTGCTGCCTGTTTGTTCTCCTGCAAACAAGTGATGAAATACACCTAAGTCACGCTATCCCACCTTCTATTCGGATGAATTTACATGAGGTTTGTCACAGAAAACCCTTTCATTTTAAGGTTGTGCTGAGTCTAAAGAAATGCATGTAGAACTGGTCAAATTACACCCAGTCTTTTTGCAGGCAAAAGAAGCTTCAAGTTTAGATCTGTTAAGCAAATTACTGGGAAATAATCCTAGTAGCAAAGCAGGAGATCTGAGTTTTTAAATTGCTGACAGTTTGGTGCCACAAGAGTTGATAGAATCATGAGTTGAACTTATGTGGAGTTAAGTAAATTTATCTTTTTCTTTTTTTTTTTATTGTACACAGGTACCTAAGGATAAAACTGGCCTGAAGGGAAAAATCTGGGGATAACTGGGGAGCTTGACTGTTCTTGCACCTGAGTAAGTGAATGATTAGCTGGAAATTGGCTTTACACAAAGTTAAAACTGTTAAATATTTTTCAGCATGTCTGTGTGTAATTGCGGTCTGTAACTTGAGAAAATAACTTGGGCTTTTGAATTGAGTAAGATTAGAAGTGCTAGGAGTAGCTAAAAGGGATGTTGTATAGAGCCTTCAGTGCTCTACAAAGGGTTTACCTTTTATTGCTAACCTTTAAGGGTAAATTTAAACATTAAAAAAATAAATATAAATGATATACAGGCTATCCTAGTATTTTGGTGGTGTCTTGCCATTTCTGTTATCTACCTTTAAACTAATTCCCAAGTTTGAACAACATTTGTTTCTTACATTTGAACTTGCTGTTTATGATCGTAATAAGACACTGAGATTCGGTAGGACTGAAATCATAAGAGGAAGCCAGGATAAATATGAGGTCATCATCAGAGGGTGAAGGCTAAGAGGATGACTGCAGTAGTCTAGTATGGTACTCTTGGAAAGTGTGGATGCTCATTTCATGTTCTTTGAGACAGAAGTTGTTGTCTTGGTTAGGGCTACTTCCATTAAGATAGTTGGATTCGGTTCCAAATAAATAAGGACGGGGACAGCTTTTCTTCATCAGATTTGATGGGGCATACAGCGGATACTCTTAGGTGCCTGATGGTCCCCAGACCCAAGTCCAGCCTGCACAGGTTTGTGAAGTGGCAAAAGAGTATCCATCTAGCTTCCTTTCCTGGCAATCCAAGCATTACTCTGGCTACTGTGGATTCTTTTGATGTCAACAGCATACTTTGTTGTATTATGTTGCATTCTTATTTATTCATACTTACTCATATGTGAAATGCATGTCATGTTAATGAGTACAGAAGTATAGTTAGACCCGTCTTTATACTGATAGCATATTTTTAATAGTGCCCATGTTAATTGAGTTTCCTGAAACAATTGCCAGAGCTGGAGTCTTTCTTCCTGCTGGTATTCATCACGCTAAAGAATTATGTTTAGTTTTTGAAAGCTTTGGGAAGTTGAATGCCCTTACTGGTATGTATGTTAAATTTTACAAACTCTATGTGTCAGCCTAGATTTAATCTGGTCTAAATCAGCTCATTAAATCATCAATTTGATCTGTTATTGGTGCATCCCATTCCAAATCTGTGCTGTGCTTTAGTCATATTCTTGTATTGAAAGCATGAACATACAAATTGCTGTTTGTCACGTCACCATGTTAGAAAGGATATTTTGTTTTGCCAGAGTACTTACGGTGTTTATTTCTTTGCTATAGATCAGTAGAGAAAGAAGTCTCTCACTGTTTTTAGTACTGAAGAGAATGAAATGTAGCTTAACAGTATGCCAAGCTTTGTGAGCTCTAGACACATAAGACTTGTAATTCATTCAGAAGTGGCAGCGTTTAGCATTATCAACCTGTGATTTGTAAGTTAGGCAGTGAATCACAAATAATACCTGAGTGTGTATTATGAACTAAGTGGTTGCTTTCTTGTGCATTTGTAGTTCTCGTTGAAGTTCTGATTTCCTACAAATCCTTCCGTTCATTGTGCATGGTTTTGGGAATTAGTTCTGTGGACTAGTGAACAGGTGTAAAGGTTATTAAAGGAGACTACTTCAGTATTTTTAAACGATAATGGCATGTTTTGAAATCAAAATTGGCTCAACAACTCTGTTTTAAATCCAGCAGGGACCTTTGAGGGAGGTTTGTGCCTTGTTCCTTTTAACTTCTATACTTAAACACAGCAAATGTTTTCATTTATTTCCTGTGTTATCAACCCTACTCTGCATATTTTACTCTATTGCTTTTGACAGTGATGAAAGGCAGGTATTTCCTGGCCTTTTGTATTTTAGGTGCTCAGCTGTTTATGTGGAAAATATTTTCTTCTCCTTCTTGTTCCCATTTCCTCGTTCGGAACGCAGCACCAGAAATTCCAGTTTTAACTGCAGTCTTTTTTGGAATTATACTCTTATGTTTTGTGCTTGTGTACGAGACAGGAGCTTGCCTATACAAAAGAGTGGTAGTCATTCTGCTGGACTTGAAGATTTGTAGGTCTAGTGACTTCTGCCTTGACAAAGATGCTGTGCCAGTTATGTTACTTTTTGCATGAAAATTGTCCTTAATTGTTGTTTGAGGAAGGCTGAAGTCAAGAACCATTGAACTAAGACATGGAGATAGCCATTAAAACTGTGTAGCCTGTTCCTTTATGAACACATTTATTTCAACTCTTAATGAGGTGTTCTGATGGGTTTATTATTTCTCAGTTATTGTAGCTTCTGCATCAGCTACAGATTTTCTCCTTCAGACTTGAAATCAAGTGTCATGGGGTGAGATTTCCTCTGTTAAGCATGGAAATGAGCTGGCCACGGTTTTGAGAGCATCCTGCACACAGTGGTTCTTGTGCATGCCTGGTGCCCTGGAAAGACTGATGGGTTTGTGCAAATCTACATCTGGGTTTGAAGCAAGATAAAAGGTATCATGATGCAACCCCTTTGTGTACTCTGCATTATGATGTTCTTCAGGGATCAGCAGATTATAGTCCACGTGGTATTTAGAGACCAAAGTGAAGCCAGCTGGTACTGTTGCTGCAGCCTGAGGATACTGTAGGGTGAAGCTCTTGAACTTCTTTTAGCAGTTAATTTCAGGGAGATAGTTATTAAGTCATAGTGTATGGTTTCTAACAGTTTTTAAAGATACCATATACTCTGCTGTTCCTAGGCTAGACATCTCTGAGGATTTAAAAACTCTTTTTCTGCAGGATCTCTCTCACAGAAATCAGTTAATTTTCTAATTAGATTTGTATCAATTTAGCATCTGCTGAAATCCTTAAGAAGCTGATGTTTGGTGAGGCAAATCTAGGAGCTGTTTTAATATAATGAGACATTTCTGATGGAAGATGTTTGGATTTTTGTAGTTCTGAGAGAAGTTCTTTGTTGTTCAGAAAATGGTGGTTGAGTAATGGAAAGCTCCATTAGCTAAAGTTGTAATCAACCAGAACCAAACAAATTTGTTTTAAACTATTTTATTTATTTAAACTAGCTGCTTCTTTGGCAAGTAAATGAACTGTAGTTGCAAAGCTTACCCACGCTTTCTGTCTTTAAAAGACAATTTTAATCAGACTTAAAATGTTGGGGAAATTCTATCTCCTTGCTTTGCCCGAAGCCAAGTGTCACAGCCTTCCACTGGCGTTTGGAAAGTTGTATATCACTACATTTGGAAGGTACCAAAGTCCTGTGGTTGGCTTCAGCATTAAAATATATAGACACTTCTGTTTTATGAGGCTGTAAACCAGATAATTCCTCACTAGTGGGGATCTGGAGGTAGGTGTGGGCTTTTAAAGAGCAATGCGTTACATTACAAATTCCTTTGGAGTGGGGGTGTTTGTTTTGAGGGATTTCTGGAGAATTATAGCCTATGGTGGTAGCATTGTGTGTGTAATAAATTGTGTACTTTACCTAGGTCTCTTTTTATTGTTGTTGTGCGGTATGCGTTGTGTTGTAGGTTTTTTTCCTTAAGTCTAAGACCATTCAAGCATTCTGTTATAATATGAGTAACAAGTGTCCTCTCTGCAAACACAGAGAAAAGATACAAAAATTAAAAGTGTACTGTTATCACGGTCTGTATAAATAAGCGCAGTGCAGCTCTGTTGCTGTTGCCAGCCCAAATAGGAGGAAATGAGAGGGAAAGAGGGGATGACAAAGGAGACATGTATCAGAGATTAGCACTGTGCTATGAATGAGCTGATGCTGTGGTTTTATTGGGGGGACACTCATTACAGGGTGCGTCATCTGTTTGCTGCTCTTCGATATTTAGAAAGCATCTTTAGTGAGCCTTTTTGCAAATGAGCTCATTCAGTAACTGGCAAAACAGAAGCAATTAGTGGTGTAATCTCAAAGGGAATCTCAAGCTTCGTTTTAAGTGCAATGATTAAATTCACTAAAATGATAACCATTGCTGCCAAGAACTCCTGTAATTGGTCACTAATGTATTTTGTTGTAGCAGTCGATAACTGCTGGTTTTGGTGCATGTCATTAGTAATGCATGCACGTTTGGTCAGTAAAATTGAAAATCCTAATAACCGAGGCTGGAGAGGGTGGGATGGAACACAGAGCAGGAACACTGAAATAGTGCTCTGTTGATAGTACCTAACTAGAACTGTATGCTTCAATAAAACAAGTGTCCTACTGTGCTGGAATACAAATGGGCTGTCTGTGGCAGGATATAGCAAAGACGTTTGGCAGAGAGGGATTTGAAAGCTTCTGGCATAATGTAATTGAATTGGCCATTTCTTTAAAGATACAGCAAATTGTTTGCTGCGGCATTCATCATCATAAGGAAGGTCAAACGGCTTGCCAAACATATGATATTCATAATAAAAAGTAAAATGGTGGTGCTTATATTTAAACACAAATCATGTTATCATATTTGTAAAAGCTGTGGAAATGAATGGGAATATTTTTGGTGGCACTGAGGCATTAGTAATCCAAGTAAGAATGTAATTCAAGAGGGGAAAAGTGTATAGTCAGGGAAAAGACCCCCAAGGGAATTCAGCCAGTGCACAGCATATGATTCCCCTGACTTGAGAGGGTAGTAGGTGGTTTGGCATGAATATTGCTGACTCTCTTTTCTGATCACTTAAGGGAAGATAAGCTTCTGTGGTCCCATTTTTTCCCTATTATGAAAGCAAAGGGAAAATAACAAAGAAGGACTGAAAGAAGCCTTTTTAAAAGAGGCAAAATCTCAACTGAAGCATTGCTGGGTTTTGTAAGTCAGTTAAGCTGAGCAATATGACAGAACAAGTCGATGCAACAACCTGTAGCATATCGGAATCGTTACTTGAAATGCTCGGTATTGGTACGCTGGGAAACCCCTCTCGAGTCACATCCAGAAATTGAACATAAATTGCATGGTGATAGCAGCTCTGAGCCACACACTGATGCCCCTGCAAATGAGTAGCTGTTAGCTTTTAGGTTCTAACACGTTCAGGAGACTGGCATTTTGATTTCTTGCACCACTGCACCACTGATAGGGTTGGAAATGGGAATCAAAATAATTAGATTGGATATATAGATCTCGGCAAACCAGCCAGGAAAGCGGCTGGGCCTGAGAGGGCGTCTCTGAATTCTAAAACATGCCAGTACTTTTTTTTATGAGAAGACAAGGATGGAAGGAATGAGCTAGAGTGCAGATGCTCACCATTTATATTCAAAACATGTAATAGAATAATTGAATATATGCTTCCTCCTATTAAAGCCAGTTGAAATCAGTAATAAAGTACATTAGCGTTGTATTAAAAAGGGAGCCCAAATTTTCAGGTGATATAACGTAGTCACAGTATACACAGACTGGAAAGGTTTCTTCTACGCCATCCAAAGAATTCACCCTGGCTGATACAGGACTGTGCCCATGAGTGCATTCTCTGCTGGTCTGACCAGCAGTAGTTTTGCGGTATTCCCTCTGCAAGTTTTTTCACAGGCCAACAGTTATTCTCCTCCAAAAAGCCTTTCCTGCTAGTTACTGATTTTTCTCCATTTAGAATACCCTGCACACTCCGGTGTACTCCTGAGTTTCCATATGCAATAAGAAATACCGTCTTCTTTCTCCTGTACCGATGTCTCCTTTAGGTGTGTGTAAGCTATCATCCCACTTTGTCATTTTCACCTGTACAATTATCTCTCTCAGCATTTACTCAAAACTCAGTTTATCAAGTTTTTGCTGAGGCACCCCCTTTCAATTAACCAAGAGATCTAGGAGGACATATGTTTCTTCCTCTGTTGGCATGATTTCTGATGCTTTTCTTAAAAAAACTCTGTAGCTTCCCTGCCCGTGATACATCCTGCTTCATGTGTGCCTCAGTGCACTTTTCTATTCCTTCTTTTTTCTTTCCTTATTACTAATTTATTATTTTGTGCCAAGCTTTGTCTATCTTGCTTCTTCACAAGTAGTATGTTTGTTACTGTCTGTCTGTATTTCTGCCTTCTCTTTTCATTGCATCAAATCCCAAGTCCTTCTTGTCTCTGTAACTTCTAATTTATCTAGTCAACATTCAGCATCAGTTGAAAATAGTCCTGGTGGTTTGTGTGCACATCTGTGATGAGGAAAACAGTGGATGCAGTATCTCCTGTGCTTTGAAGCCAGATAGACAGGGCTGTGTCTCTGCTCACACTGTATAGCGCACACTTAAGCATTTGCCTGCTTTTGCAGAAGCCTGTCTCGCATCCTGTCCCTAGAACACTGTATTTGTAAGCAAACTCAGCAGTTACTGGTTGCAGTTTAGTCCATAGTCTGGAAATAGCTATGCTGAACTGTTTCTGAAGACCCTTGTTCTGAATATAAATACCAGCGTTTTTCTTCTGTTTCCCTACTTGAAATCTCCAGGTGATTTTAGATGATTTTTTTTTGCTGAGTTTCAGTTCATTATTTCACGTTATGCTATTCAGCCATAAAGATAGTGACAAGAAACAGCAAAGTGATGTCATTTTGTGTCAGTCTGTGCAAGCCCGTATCTAAAGCTCCTTCAGAAGTTGTCACTGATGGATCCTGAGGTGCGCTGTGGCCATGCTGTATGGCTTTGTATGCAAGTCTCACCATTCAAAGCAATGATGTTTTCTTGTAGATTTGCAAAACTAATGCAAATCAAAAGGTGTACTTACTGTCCATATGGAATGGATGCTAGTTAACTAGTACGAAGGTACTCATACCTGATGTTCAGAATGTTAGAATGTATTGGAGAGAGAGTCTAGGCTTTCTGGAGGATCTCATCTTTCTGGTAGTAAACTGATAAATTCACATCTGTTTTGTCAAATAGAGACTGAAATTGTGAGGAGGTCATCACCTGGTAGTAAGTGTGTCAAGATTTATCATATTAGAAGGCTCTTATTTAGAAGTTAAGGAAATAAAAAGATGCATTAGACATAAAGAAAAGGTAATAGTATTCAAACAGGAAACACAATTTGTTATTTCCCAATATCCATGGCTTTTTTAAAGCTTGATGATTGTTGGAATTGAGGTGAGGAATTGTGTGTTAGCTGTAATTTTTACATCCTGCTGAGTGATAGATTTCTAAAGTATAGATCTCTTTCAATGTTTCAAAGTTAGGTGTAATACAAGAATTGTGTATTTGAGTTTCAAAATCCATGTGACTGAGGAAACTCAGATGCACTGATCTCTTGTCTTCATGCTTATGAACGTCTTCAGTTAAGGTTAGGGCTTTCAGATACACAGATGATTCAGGTAAGGTAATGCTCATATGCTCCTGGGAGGACAGCTGGACAGCAGTTACCGTGCAGGAAACTGAAGAAATTGTTCAGTAATTTGTCCTGCTCCAAAAGTGACCTCTGTGATGCCTCTGCCCAGTGCTGCTGTTAGAACAGATAAAATACACAGCCCACTCAGGAGCCCCATAAGGATTGGCCAATATTCAGAGTTAACTTTTGTACTTGGCACTGGCATTTCACAGAGAGAATAAGGAAAATAATGTTATTTTGCTGTTTTAGTAATTTTTCCTTGATCTTTGTGAAAGTGGTTGGCAGTATCACAGCTGCTCTAAATGCAACATTTTATTCATCTCAATAATTCTGTTTAAGAACAAATGTAGTTTTGGAGAAAACAAGAAATGAAAGAAATGAAAAAAACGGAGCGCTCTTAGGTTAATGACTTGCTGTATATGAATGAATTATGGCAATTGCTGCTGACTCAAACAAAGAGATCAAATTAAATACCTTGCATGGGCTTCTTAACGCCTAAGAGGACTGCAAGCCATGTTTTGTTTTGACTACTGCTGTTCAGGCAACAGTATAACAGTGAATTTTAAAAGCTCTAAAAACAAAGCAGTGTGTTACACGGTGTTTTCTGTACCTGCTAGTGAGTGTTAAATGCTACTAAATATTTCCTACTGATGTATAAATAACCTTCTATGATATGAATTCCAGCTTGTAGAAACACCTTACCTATTTCATCGCCACAATATAGTGTTTGTTTTGTTTTGGAGATCTGCAGATGGCTTTAATCTTCTATTTCAAATGGCCAGAATCATACAATAGAAGATACACAACAGGATGTGCTACAAAGCTAACTTCATGGGGCTGTAACTCAAAACAAACTGGACTGTTTCTTCTTTGTCAGGAAGACTTTTCTGTGCATGTTGTCTTCCTTGGTTACTGGAACCACATTTATATCCCTTTTTTATAATTGCCTTTACAAGCAGTTATGTTCAGTGGATATCTTAGCTCTTGCATCTTTTCACTACCAATATGCATTATACGGGATTACTTCTTTTGCTGTACAGCTAATGAACTCTGCTTGTCATCATTTGGTGTTGACTTTGCTTTTGAAGGCCATCTGGAAACAGGTAAAAGAATATTCAGGTTCTTTTTCTGATCCCTTATGCCAACACAGAAATACAGTGACTTGTCTGCTCTTGTGAGATAGTGTGCAATCAAGGAACTGTTTTTGTGCCTTCTAAACCAGCGGAGAAGTTTCATTCACACACAAACTTAGCTGTGAAGAGAAGCATATAATTCATTATTTCAAATAATAAATGTGGTGGCTCTGTTGTACTCAATTTACTAAAGAATGTGGAAAATATTTTTGTAGTTTTGAAACAAAGCTAAAAATTAAATGAAAAAATCTAAGAATTATTTTAATGCAACATTAAGGGAATATGTTTTAAAACATGCTTTATTACTACAGCAAGATTCTTAGACTTTCAGAGCATTAGTTCTGAAATTAATAATACCCTTCTGCTACCCATTCATTGTTTGGAAAAAAGAGGCTTGTTTAGGAAGTGCCAAGTGACAGTGCTGGTATCAGGCTTCCTTGGGAAGCGCTTCTCTTATTTTTCCTTTTCTGTGCCCTCCTTGAGGAACAAAAGCAATGCAAAAATGCAGATGCTGAAAGGCACGAAATGTTTAAAGTGTTTTCCTTCTGTCGTGGAACAGTGGTTGCTGACAGCAGAAGGCTTGTTAAAATTAGATTTGAATCATCAGTGTAATAGGGGTAGGAAATTGTAGGATGGAAGAATGCCAGGAAGCCTATCTATATCTGCCTGTTCAATATGTGTAAGGTGGATCCTGAATGGCTTTAGCTGGCTTCTCAGTTGAGCGAGTTCATCCTGTATGACAAGTAATGGTTTAAGCATCCTTGAAACAAAATGGTTTGTAGCTGGGCCAAAGCCATTTGGGTGGCATACCAAGAACAGACACAAGCACGGCAGTGCAAGCTGCCTGTTACAACTCAGGCTTCTGAAACGCGTGATTGTTGTTGGTTCCTTAAGTCACGTTTAGTTGAGCCCAAGCTTAATACTACTCACTGCTTTCATGGACTGTGCTAAAAAACCCTGGGTTTGGGGGCTTGGTTTGCTGGATTTTTATGGTTGTTAAAAACACTGCAAAATTTTCATGCGCTAGCAGTGAGTAAATCAGGGGATGATGCCTGTTCGGAAGCTGCCTCAGAGTCAGCACCACTCTGGCTTATTCTGCTCCTCCTTAGCTGTTTTAAGGCAGTCCTGCTTCCTTGCTGTAGTTATTACTGTAACTTTGCAGTAACCCAGTCTGTGTAGGACAGTGACGTCTCTGTGCACCTTAAACCATTCACAGAAATGGTTGCAGTGCTGCTGATGCAGAATGCAGCTGCCCATTTAAACCTTGCTCTTTTCCTTACCAGAGGGGCTGGTTATGTCTCTGCTGTGTACTGGTTCCTATTTCATTTCTGGGTTTTACACTATTTCCACAAGTAGCTTCATTCCCAATTACTTCAGGGAGTGCTTTGTGTGATAGAATAGTAATAGATACTAGCTGAAGTGCTAGTCCCCTAATTTAAATTAGTGCCATCAGAGATGGGAGAGCCAAAAGCAGGATTTTGCATGGGAGAGTGCTCTGCTCTTAGAAATTATTTAGTTTGCGCTCATAATGGAGGTGGAATTTTCTGACCTTCAGGTCATGCAGTTATTCTTGTCCTGGATGGCAAAGTGGAATCAAAAGGGGGTTGTGAAGGGATGATCAAGGAAGACTTTTAGTTTAAGTGTTTAATGATATTTAATGCATTACTGTTCTCTTCATCAGTGCCATGAATGCAATCAGACATATTTTAAAATAAATCTGCATAAATAACTAGCTTATAATAAGGCAGCATTGGTTTATATCTTTTTATATCATTTGTTTATGTCTTCTCCATTTAACACTACTGTGTGTATCCATCTATATGGATGGAATTGATAGATATAATGTTTATTTTATGGAGGTGTAAGCAGTTCTACAGCTGGACTGTATTGTTTATAGGTATTATGTAATTGCTTGCAGGCACAAGACCACCTTGGTTCTGTGAAACTGGTATGGCAAACTTGATTGTACCCAAGAGAAAATTCAAAGCATTGCCTGCGCATGAGAGGCCACTTTGAGCTGACCTGCATGTGTGTGTGCAGCTTAGAGGAAGTTACTGATGTATTTGTTGTTCTGTTCATGATATAGTTGTTTCCTTTTTTGTGTTAAGTTCTTACAGGCCGGGTAGAGTAATGTACTGTCATGTAGACTTCAGGTTTCTCCAGTGACAGTGATTTGCACAGGTCTGCTGGCAGTGTCTTCTGCTCTCTTAAGATGTTTCCAGAAATATAACTAATTTTTTCTTTTCTGTACACCGAGTCCAGTATTAATTGCTATATCTTTGTTGATTAATATAATTCCTTGACCTCTTCTTTGTGTTATCCTGTGTTGCACATGCAAAGAGTTGTTTGCCATGTTTCTCATTCCGTAAAATAAGCCGTTCTCTTAAATGGCCCAGAAGCTTGTGTTATGTGGAGGCTGTTTGTAAGCGTTCTTGTGCTTTGTCTTGCAGGTATCTATGAAAGTATGAGAGTCTTACCTAGAATGTTAAAGGTTTTAGAGTTTTATTGCATTCTAGTTCAACTCGGTGCATTGTGATATAACATATACTCAATTGTACTGTTAAAAATATTCCATGTCTCCTGTGTGTCTACCTACTGTCTGTTACATCATCCCATTAGCTTTTTCAGCAGATTTCTCATTTTCTCTCCAGCATACTGTGATGAAAAAACCCTCCTTACAGTTTGCCGCACTGATCTCCCAGTTTAATTACACAGCTAATCAGATTGATTGCTTTCTCTATTTCTCACCTCCCTGTGCTTTCCAGTTAGACCAAAAAGCATGTACTGGGAGCTGATTCTCTTCATTTCTCACACAGATATCTATATGTGTGCAGGATAAACACGCATGTTTCTTCTAAACACTATGTTCTGTTAGATTCACTTTGCATGTTGCGTGTAAAGACTTAATGTGGAGCCCAAGTCTCAACAGCTTCAGCAGCCTCTTGGCATCCACAAATCTGACTCTTTGCAGTTCACCTGAGCCAATCCAAATTCAGCTGCTCCCGAAGGGCCTGTCCTGCTCTCCCTCCCCTTCTCTCTGGGAAGTGTCAGCTCTGTTGTGCCACGGTGCAGTGCTGCAAAAAGGTTTTATTTATGAGGTGAACTTCAGTCTGAGCAACAGTCTGATCCAGCCCCTCTCCCCAACACATGGTAACAGCCAGTTCTTAAATAAGCTTGAACTGTCTATTAATTCACAATGCTGAGTCACTGCAGAAACACTTTACTTTGCTGTGCACCTTTCCAAAGCCAGATCCAGTCTGCCTAGAATGGGCTATAAATCGCTGTTCCAGGCCATTGAATGATGGGTGGCTCAGCCGTTTGTGTAGAGAGGTGAGGCAGGCACGTGTAGAGAATTACCTCGGTGGGTGTTCTGTAGCCCGTCTGCCCCAAATAAAAACCTGAGAAAATGCTCTCCAGGCAGAGAAAGCGTCTGTTTCCTTTAAAACCTGCTAGCAATTTAGTATTCTGGGAAGATGTGTGAGAATTATTTATAAACACTGGCAGTCTTATCTTATATTGACTGATGTCAATAAACTCTCTCATGATGTTGTTGCTAGAAATACCTCAGCAGGCTGGAGCTTGAACCTGGTGACAGTTCCAAGCAGCAGCGAGAGCATCTGTACTGTTAACTGACATTAACAGACATCCCTGCATTGGGGACCATTGTTTTACTGGAAGGGGTTCATTGATTCACTGCTCATTGTTTGTATTGCTGGACAAAAGCTTGTCTGATAAAACGGTGTGTTTTCGTGGCTAGTGAGCTCAGCCAGCCCTTGGTTTCTGTCCATGTATTACAGGAAATAAACCGTATGGAATATTACAGTGGGATATTTAGGTTTATTTATAAATACAAAGATTCATGTGTACAAATTTGCTTTAGTCTTAATTGATTTAGAATACTTGATTAGACATCACAGCTGAGCCAAGGTAACTCTTACTGCTGCCGAGAGAGGTGGTGCAGCCCTTGCTTTTGTTTTCACTCCCTTGTAGCCATATGGTGTTTGTCTGACTCCTTGCTCCACCGCTGAACTCCTTCCTTCCTGGAAGAGATCAAGCCATTTTATCTGGTTTGATGGTATGAAACAGGCACGAAGAACTCTGCACTTCCCTTCTGGAAGCTGCATTTTAGCACAGGGCTTGCAGGTCTAGTGAGAAAACCTCCAGTGCCAAGAGGTACGAGCTAGAACAGCATGGGTTCGTTTCTACTTACTGTTTTGATCAAGAAAAGGAGTAGTCTGGTTTTACGTAGATCTTCTGTGATATATTTTTAGACGTTACCACCTGCACATGATATAATAGTCTTATGGCAAAAAAAAAAACAGAGAGAAGAATGGCATTTCTAACACAGATGGTGTGATTGATAGAGCTGTGGTTTTACATACTTTGAATTTTAGTGGAGTGAGGAGACTTTCTACTCTTAAACTTGCACTACCCTACATTCCAAAATAAAAGCTTTAAAAAGGTCCTTGTGCATGTGTACTTGGCAGCAAAACAGAGCTTACTACTTGTAAGTCAGTATAAATCACTGGTCGCAGAACAGAAGTGTTCTTCTTCAGCTGATCCTGTAGATTGTGGATTACATTTCAGTAGTTTTCGTGGCTGATGAGGACATTTTCAGCATTAGGAGTGATGGGTTGAGCACCAATTTAACATCAGCCTTTCCAAGTATGTGTGAAAATCTAAATGCAAAGTGTTGGGAGCAGTCATAGTGCTTGTACTCAAGAGCTGGAGCAGGCACTAGGGCAAAAAGCGCCCTTTTGCCTGTTTCAGTGTTGCCTGAGTTCAGCTGCTGTTGTTTGCCCAGTGTGGCAGCGGAAATGGGTGGCCATGGAAGTTGCTTAGAGCCCCATAGAAAGGGAGAGGTCAGAGCAGGGTTGTGCCTCTTGCTGGAGGAGGCAAGGGAAAGAGATGCCTTAGGTTCTAACAGCTCAGTTGTGCTCTTCTCATATTTAGGTTCTCCACAGTCTTAATTGCTTTTCTGTTTATATAACATCTCCTTGGCTCTTCTACTGTTTTCTGTAGAGAGAAAGTGAACTTAACTAGATGTAGTGCTAAAGCCAAACAGCATTCCTAGCTTTGGGATTCACGGCCATTGGCACTGTGTGATGAAATCTCTTAAAACATACCTGAGTAAGTAGTATAGGTAGCAGGATTGTACTTCTGTATCTACAGGACCAACCGCTGGAGATGTCCCAGTTGGATATAATTAATTGAATGTGCCTTTGCATGAGCAGAGTCAGTGCAGGTAGGTCTGCCAGACTCTCTGCGGGTTGAATGGAGCCTGAAGTATGGGGACTTGGGTCGCTTCAGGGAATCACCTTTGTGCAGCATCCAAGTGGAGAAGGAGCCTGGTGCAGCATGCTCATGTCAGCCAAGCAAAAGCTGTTAGAAGTGGCCCCCACCAGCTGGATTTCCTTTGGGCTTGAGTGAGTGAACCAGCTGAGCTGCAAGGCTGGTTTGGAGCTGGCAGGACTTTGTGATAAAATGAGGAGCCAGGCTGGGTGCGCAGCAGGCATGGGATAGTGGGGGACTTGAGCAGCTGGTTTGTGATAATCTCTGCTGATGAAACCCAAGTAGGATTTTTTTTTCCTGCAGCTTTGAGCACAGCTAAGCGTGAACACGTCTTGCATAGGCCTGAAAAGGCACCTTCCTGTGCCTAGGGTTTCTTTTAGCCAAACTGCGAAATACTGCTGCAAAATAGGGAGGTTTATGAAAATGATGAGAAAGAGGCTGATAACAGAAAACTGAAGGCATGTGTAGGTGTCATGGGGACAGACCTTTATATTCTCGAGAGATTAGCAATTTTGAATATCCATGTCTGTACACTGTAAGGAGTTAGGTTCCTTAGAGGTTTTGACAATAGAGGCCCCTAACAAATTATTTGAGAGCGATTACTCACATGCGAGAGAGGTAACTTACAGCCCTATTGGTTAAAAAAATTACGCGACGTATGTGTGTGCATACAGGTACCTGTGTACGAGTGTATGTGTGTCTGCTTGACTGCACATTAAAATCACTGACTTTGCCTCCCAACCCCAGGGTTTGGAGGTGTCATTCACACTGTACATGAGGCAGCATCTCAGACCCATGGGTTCTGCAGCAGCAAAGCAGCAGACGCTGTTTTCTCTACCAGTCGCACTTAATTTTTTGGGAATGCAGAGCCGTGTGGAAGCAGCATCATTCTGTGGGTCTGTGAGGTTCCTCAGGGAAAAACCGTGGGATCAGTAGCTGGCCAAGGGCAAGCATTTGCTGTGCGTATTGATGTATGTACATCCAGGCCTTCCCATCCCTCCCTCCCCAGCCTCATCTGTACCACTGTTCCCCACCCCCAGCCCTAGTCATAGCGAGCAAGTACAGAAATGGCCGCGCTTGTACCTGTTTGTGGGTGATGGGTTGTTTTTCCCCTCTGATCGCTGCAGGCGCGGAAGAGAACGGCGGCTTATCAAGCACTTCAATCTGGTTGGCGGAGTGTAACAGCTTATGAGAAAATGGCTGCCTTGTTTTCCAGAGCTGTCCCAGGGATGACCACGCAAGAGAAAATGAGGATCTGAGCATGAGAAATCTCTCAGCACTTTCCCGGCCCATTTAGCATTTATAAATACACTATGAAGGATCCTTTTTCTTTCCAGGTAGCTGCCTGACTTTCGTCCTGGCAGATTTGCTGTTCAGCACAGTCATTCTGGCTGGATTGTTTCAAGGGTGATTTCTTCTGAGGAGAGGTGGGAAGGAGCCATTTGAAACCCTCATCAATGCCCCTTGGGAACCTTCTGAGATAGTGGTGTGCGTGCACGTGTCTCTGTATACGCGTACATACACGCACATACAGGGAGAGATTTTAGGCTTGAAATTTGTCTTCTAAGGCGCTGATTCTGGAATCTGTTGCTTTCTACTGATGATATTAATGGAGTGTTGTTTTCTAAAGTATTTAATGCTTCTAAAAATGACTTCGTTCATTTTCTGAGTCACCTTTTGAGTCACATAGCATTGCATTATAAGCAGACATTATGTGACGTGAAATAGAAATGCATATAACTGTTACACTGAACAAGGCCAAGAAGGTTTTAATATTAATGCAGAAGTGATCTGCACAAAACAATTCCCTCTGAATAATGCTCTGCAAAATTCTCTGCTGTTTGAGTGCATTACCCTGTTATTAAGTGGGATAATAAAAACAATTTTTAGCAAATTGTACTCGCTTTTTGCAGCAGTTTGTTTCCCTCCATTCTTCAAATGATCTCAATGTTTTATTGAACTAATTATCTCAATATCCTGTAGAAAAAGGCAAAAACTGTATAAAGATTTCTGATTTCCACAAAAGCAATAAAGTAACTTTATTTGGAATATCATGGGAAGCCTTTTAAACAGAGTGATTTAGCTCCTTTGACATTTGGACCTGTAACGTAAATGACTGTCTCATAAACTGTGGTAGACTTAACTGTGGTGGTTTAAAATGTGACTCTTATCTGTGGTACTCATCTGCTGGGCTTCATCGACTGCTCAAGCAAATGCAATTGAGCTTGTGAACTGCTGTGGAAAAACACTGTGGCTCTGGGCTCACATAACCCTTCCGTCTGGTGTGTTGTACAGAGGGGCTCACCGGTCTGAAGCTACCAGAGCTCTTAAGAGCCAGATCCATAATAACCTACATCTGTTTAAAGTAATAAGGGAAAGGAATAAAAGAGATGGAGGAAAAAAAAAACACCACCAGAAAACCCAGAGCCAGGCATATAGCCTTTAACTGTGAGCTTCCCTACCAGCTTTCAAGCAGTGTTCCAGAAGTGTTGTTTTCAGGTGACTAGTAGCAATTATCAACACTGTGGCACTGACATACCATGGTTTCTGAGGGCAGGTTTCTTCCCTTGAATAGGCTTGTCTCTTCTTCCTTGTCAACACAACAGTGCAATAAGCCTTTTCTGCACGGTTGATGTAGTTTTGAACATAATAATAACCCATCCAGTCCAAATCATTTGAAGGCAAAAGGTAGTGAAGAGCTGCGGAAGGAAAGTGAGAAGTTTTGACTACCTTTTTCTCAGATAAACGTAGCACTGTGAAACCTTTGCTAGAACACCACCAGTTCTGTGAATGTTCTGTGCCACATCAGCTGGAAACATGAAGTGCCCATAAAGCTGCTTCAGTGTCACTGCGGGGCCAGGGAAAACAGTACACAGAGCTGGCTGCAGACATACCAGAGTAAGACACATTCTGTGTTTTTGTGATTCAAACCCTCTGTGCTTCCTTTGTGTCTTCTACAGCTGTTCAGATAACCCTGGTTTTTGTGTTGGGGGGGTGGTGAAGGCTTTTTCAAAGAACTGCACCTTCAAATTGTGCGTGTATGAAAGAAACAGGAGGGCTACTATTTGTTGGAGATATTACAGTTTGCTTCACATCTATTCTTCTGCCACTGTCATTTCTTTTTTGACAACTGGAGCAGAAGAGTGTGAAAACGGAACTGAAAAGAGAACTGCAGGTTTTGTTTTGAAAAGCCCTTTGGAAAGAATACCTGTTTCATACTACTGTGCCAGCATGGAAGCTGGCAGAGCTGCTCTTTCCCTCTGAGAAAGGCTCGACTGCCGTGCTTTTTGGAGCAGGCTTGTTACCCAACTGCCCGCTTTCATTACGTCCTTTGTTTTGGATGGGTCCCACAAGGTCTGTGACAACATGAATTCAGGCAGAGTGTGGCAGTCCAATCAGGTGGCTAAGAGGTATCCACTTTAAAACAAAGAGCAAATTATTGCACTGAAAATGCTGAGCAATGGTTGTTTATTGGCTGTAACAGCACTGCACACTGTGGGGTTTTGTACCAAAGCCCAAGTTTGCATGGTTAGCAAAACTGTGCAGCTTCTTTAGGGCGATGCTTTACCTGGGACAGTTATATGTCACTACAGGACCAATTAAATAGTATGGAACACAGGATCTCTTGCAGTAGTCAAGCAGAATGAACGTCTTCTTTATAGTGTGGCTTGGAGACTTATGGATGGTTGTATTATATTTTTCTAGCAGAATATATCCATGCCTTATCCCCCTGCTTTATGCTTAAATTATAACTTCTGGGAGCAAGGATTGTCTTGTCTCTTTTTCTCATGTGGATTTTTCTAGTATACAACATCTTGCATATAAGACTCACGGTTAGGTTTCCTGGGCAGCAGCTTAGAACAAATAGTGATATGCTGTTATGGATCAAGGCTTCCTGCCTCTTGGTTTATCTTGAAAACAGTTGGCTGGATTGAATGCTTCACAGCTCCTTGATACTGACAGTTACTGGCTTGTAATTCTGAAGGGAATAATAAATTATACAGATGGGGCTAGGAGTTTTTGTTTATCTTTAAAAAAATGCTGCAACAAAGTGGTTTGAGCATTAGGCCCATCTAATTTAATTACAAATACTTTAAAAATAGAAAACTTACGAGAGAATGTTATTGGTGTTCTCTCTTGCCAAATAAGTCTTTCAGTGGACTAATAATGTGGACCTGCTTTGGAGAAATCTCTGCTAGCATTTTTGTTACACAATGTGAATGCCGGATGCTGATGTTAGGCCTGGAACTGACCTGTGAAATGTTTATAGTTTTGCGTTCTCTCTGTTCTAAAAATGGAGCAGCTTTCACAGTCTTTTATTCTTACGTAGCTTCTCCCTTTCCACGCGATCAAACCTAGAAATCATCTGTTTGCTTTGCTGGGCTGACATGCACCCTGCTTTATTTTTCAGTTTCATCAGTAATAGGATTTTCCCGGATTGTAATGGTGCTCCACTGACATAGCGATGCTACTCCTTAGTCACACCAGAAATCTAGCGATGTCACTCTACAGATCCCACAGTGTTTACAGTGGGTTTGTGGAAATGAATAAAATTATTCATATTAATAGCTTTAATTTACCAGCACTTTAGTTTTTCTTTAAATAGAATGTGCATTTACAGTACTTCTTCAGCATGTATGGAGTCTCCCAGTCTGTGTACTGCTTTTGTCTTCTGTATGTAGCTGGGCTTTGAAGCAGTGGTGTAGTTGCATGTGCTTGGACTTGAAGAGAGGGGGGGAAAGAGAAAAGTAAAACTCTTTTCAGGAGTTTTAAACCCTCTTCAAGAAGGTATTACTGTATCTTCATTAGTACTGAAAAGCAGGATGCCTTTGCATGCCCCCTTGAATACAATTGCATTTGTATTGCAAGAATTTATTGAGCAGTGCTGTTCTCACAGGGAAGGAAATGTAGCTGTGTTCTCTACTGCATTTGGCACCGCTTCTGGAGTGTTTAAATGCAGGAGTCCAAGGTGTGCTCAGAGGACCAAAAGTCACAGGATGTTGACAGCTCCAACACACAACAGAGCTTGTCTTAAATAATATTGTTACACAAATGGGTTTTCTCAGCAATTCCATCGTGATGCTCACGTGTGCACAGGGCTACACAAGGCCTGAGCATTCTGCAAATGGGTTTCATTTCAAACAGTGGTTCTAGATTAAGGACGCCAAAGAAAGAGCTGGCTTTCAGATCTGAACTCTATTCAAACTGATGGCAGAAAACCCCCAATAGAATTATAAAGCATGTATGGTTTGTTTAGTTTTTCTCCCTTTTCTGGATGCAGGATTTTCAGTTGCTTTTCATTTTGTATGCCCTGTGTGTTGCATTCTTCGGTCTGGCTTTTGAGAGTGGCAGCACAACCCCAGCAGTGTGTTACTGCCTTGTTTGGCAGTTTAGTTCCTTGTCCCTACAAGTGATCCTTTCTGGCTTGGTCTGCAGTAGGGGACTTTGCTGCTGACTGGATGGGGGAAAAAAAGGAAAGGGCTTCCTCAGGGCCAGGAATAAAACGCACAGGGGCCCTATCTGGCAAACTGCGGGTGAATCTATAGTGGTACCTAGTGTCATTTGGGAGGATGCCTCCTCGGTGGTGAAGAATCATTTTCTACTCATATGCATGGCATCTCCACTGGGCCAGAAGCAGCTTTGGAGACAAGCAAAGACAGGGCCTCAAGTCTGAGGGTCAGACCTACTTTATTCTGGCCATGCAAGTTTAAGCTGAAGTGAGCGTTATTCCTCCTTGCCTCTTTTTTGCCCGTGAAGTGACATCTGGGTGTCATGATTTGCTTTGATGGAAAGTACTTTGCACTGCTGGTGTCAGTCCAAGGCTAAAGGTCATGAACACCTTTTGGTCTCAGGGGTTATCCACATTAGCGTTGTGCTATTAGCCGCAGATAGCTGAATTGGTATGGTTGTGGTTTCAGACAGGATTCTTTGTGTACAGGTAGAAGATGTTTTATTTCAAAATGAAGCATAAATCCACTCCTAGAAGAAAGAGGCCACTTTAATTGTAAAGTAGGTACTCAGGGTACTTCATTGACTTGTACACTCCAGAGAGGCTTTGTTTGTTTGTTGGTACTTTTGAACCTAAGAAATTGCATGGCATTTTTTTCTAGAGCTTAGAGTGTCAAACGAAGCATACGTGAGCAAGTCACTGTGAGCTAACAAGTGATTTCATACCGAGAAAAGAGTGTTATGTTAATCTGTGCTAATTTTTGCATGTCATGAGTTTAGAATATTTGCATAGATGTATCTCTCTTCGTACAAGTAGTGAGTTACACAGTGTCTACAGAACTCAGTTACTAAGCTTTGAAATGCAGTTCTGGCTTGGGATCCAGCTTAGGATCCAGTGATAGTCACGGAAAAGGTAAAGAATGTACAGTTTCCCAGTTGTGATAGGGAGCAGAATACAATGCATTATCATGGGTGTCCTCAGGAAAGGTACCTACCTGACTTTCTGTTAGAAGAACTAGTTAAAAACTTGTTTTTATCAGTCATTAGATAGCTTTGATATGGATGTATTAGAACATGGTGAGGAGCACGGTAACATCACTAGAATCAGTTTTCACATTAAAATTCACAGGCTGGATTTGGACCTCAAATTCACCAGTGAAAAGCTGGAATCAGCAATTCATTTTATTGTCCAGACATCCTTTGCTGAAGCTGAGTGAAGCTTCTGCCAACCCACTTGAGGCTAAATTGTTCACCTATTTATTCACCTATGCGTGCCTTCATCTACTCACCCACTGACACATTTTCCTGTGAAGCCAAAAGACGGGTACATTTTGTAAAAACACGAAAATCTTGAAATGCATAACTTTTGACAGCCATGACAAATAAGCAGCCATATCCATTACTAGTCCCCAGAGTTATCTAGTATCTTTTATGTCATTTCTTACTGTCTTTTTTTTTTAATCAATCTTCTTTTCACTTATTTATTATTCATAGCATTAGTAAGACTTCACTACTTGGCTTTTACTTTCAAGAGTGTCTTGGATTTTTAAACACAGTAACTGTTCTTGGTTTGTTTTCCTTGCTGTAGATATATTTTGCTTTTTTTCACTGTATGTTTTCCAATTTTATCATCTAGAAATGTTATTCAAAATATTATATACTATTTCTTTATCCAAAGACTTGGTGCATCTGTTGACCTTCAGGGCTTATTGCCGGGGCCATCTGGTTTTCAAGGGAAATGGGGGTTGGTGAGGACTGAGGAAGGATTTAAGGCAGAAACAGATACTAGATTACTTATTATTTGATTGAGGTTTCTCTTTGTCAGAAGCTGAGACTGATTGGTACTTCGTTAGTGTTTGATTGTGTTTTGTTGTCTTTGGGTTTTTTCTGTTCGGTTGTTGTAGTTTTTTTGAACTGCTGAACTGAGGGAGCATGTGCTATGTGTATCAAAGGAAACCACATGATGTGGTCCCAAACTGCTGTAGACCTGTGTTAGTATCAGGATTGAATGATTTTGTTTCAGACACCGTTCCTAGACAGTGTTCATCTCTCAGTTGGAGAAGGTGTTAGCGGTCAGTAGGGAGTTAGCAGGGCAAGGTGCCCAACCGCATTTGTACGTGGAAAAGTTAATGTGTAGAATGCGTTTGTGTTTCTGGAAAGATACGTTTCCCCCACAGTTTTTCAGAAGTAAAAGATGTTAATTTGTATGTCTGTGTATATTCTTAACACGTGTGTAGGAGATGCTACATCATTTCTACTTTTAAGTTTCCAGATAAAGGTATCTGACCTGCGTGTGCAGGTTGCACTGGGGGTTGGAGGTAGAGTAGGTAAAAAAAGAATGTCATCAGCTCTTGGTGTTCCCTGTGTGCCCTATGGCCACAGCAATTGCTGCTTTGTGGTTTGGTGCATAGTTTAGCAGTAAACCTCACACTTTCTTTTCTCTAGTGCCATTAAGAAACAATTAGTTGACATTGTAAGTTATAAATTGTTAATTTTTCTTTTGTAAGTGTACATTATATTTCACGAAAAACACTGCACTGCATAAAAACCTTTGATGTTTGTATGCTAAACCTTACAATTCAGTTAATCAAAGTCTTGTGCCTGAACTTAAAAGACAGAACACATTTTCTTTGGAATGTGGAAGAAAAGACAAATTCTTTTAGGTAAATTTACAGGATAAAAGTCTTTGTTTCAACTGCAAACAAGAAACGGCTGGGTTGTAAAAGTTCATTTTAAATTCACATGTTAAAAATAATCTCAAAATTAACAAAGAGCTAATTTAAAATAACGCAGACCTTACCACAATAAATTACTATGTCAGCGTCTNAGTGTATAGGGGTAATTGGAGGGAAAGTGTTAATCCAGGTTTTTCTCTTCGCTATGTGAATGTATAACTAATGCGTAACTAATGCCCTGTAGTAGAAAATCTCCTCCCTGTACAGCACCTCCTGCCCACATGTTCATGTTCTTATAACCTCTATCAAAATAGATGTCTGGGTTACAATTAGGAGAGTATGGTAATTTCATCGCGTGTTCCTATATTTAATAATGACCAAACACTTACTAAAAAATATTCAGTTTATTGTTGGTCTTCTCAAAGGCTTTATTTCTGCATTTTGGACACACTGTTTTAGGAGGACATAAGCCAGTTGAGTAATGCACTTTCATTACAAATACAGCAGTTTGTGCGGATATGACAGAGTAGAACACTGCTCTGTTGTAGTGCTTAATCAGTTCTGCCTGAATTTGGAGAAGTACATAAATGAGGGTGGGTGGGGAGAGGAGAGCACTAACTTCTGTGAGGAAAGATAAAGCTATGTGACCACAGTAGGAAAATTTGCTTAATCGTGATTTTGTGGAGTATTTTATATTTGTTTTATCAGTCTGGTTGTTTCTTTCTGGTCTTACTCCTCTGCCTTGTATCCAGTTTCTTTTAGATAAGCTGTAAATTTGAGAGTGAGGAAAAAGAGTTTTTAGAAGTCTTGTGCATGTGTTAAAAGCATTGCAGGAATAATCTTGATTTTTGTTAGCTGTGGTGAAACAGCAGATGATAATAAAAGCTATCCGTTCTTTGCCTTTGCACTGTGGTTTCCGATATCCATGGTCAAAAGCCTTTCACACAGCCGTACATGGGTTGGCAGGGCTCATAGCTGCCCACGTCAAAAAAACTTTCGAGAGCATAGCTCTTCTTAGGAAAACATGTTAAAACATAAAACATCTGTCGAAAGAGATCTTTGTTTGGAAAGCTTCTTGAGGAACACCTTGGAATTTCATTCCTTGGTGTCAGTGGGTTTGTGCAGAAAATGTAGAATAACCAGGAGTGGTGTCACCTGGCATTAGCATCTGAGGCGGATGTGGAGGTGTTTGAGAGACCAGGCTTTCAAAACACTTTCAGAGTGCACCCTGATGTGATGACATACAGGAAACCCAGACAGAATCAGGACAGAAACAAGCAAGAAATTAGGTGTCCAAGGAAAGCATACAGGACAAAACGTATAACGCTTAAAATTTTATTTTGCAAACCTGAAAGCCTGTACTCAAATTTGTTTTTCTCTTATTTATGCTTCATATCTCCGTGTTCTTTCTGTTTTAATGTGCTGCATTCCTGTATACTGTTTCTTTATTCATGCAGAATGCTTGCTGAATTATAAATGGAATTATTTTCTGGCTGAAATAATCAACTAGATCGTTAACTAAATTCCAAGTATGGAGCCAAGCCTTCTTACATTGGCTGCCTCTGTAATGTTAATGGAATTACAACAGGTGTGGTGGCAAAGATTTATATGTGGAAAATCTTGATTACTTTGGTTAGCCATAACAGAGAAAGACAGTTTGACTTTCAAATCCAGAGTGGATTTGCAGAATGTGCATCTGGAATAACACTGTTAGGCTGAACAGATTAGGTGGCAAGCCACTGGAGTTTTTTAACTGTAGCAAGTCTTCCCATTCATTTTTGAAGGTATATATATTCATAATGTATTCTGTTTGGACTTAAGAACATGCCCCATCCATCATGGGAGATTGAATCATTCTTTGGGCAACCCAATGTAGTGAGAGTTGTCTCTCCCCATGGCAGGCGTGTGGGACTAGGTAGTCTTTCGAGCCTTTCTATGAATCTGTGGTCCTGTAGGAAAGTGAAGTTACTTATATAAATAGGATATTTTTCCAAATGGATGGATTGAGCAATGTATACAGTTAAGAATGCTATCAAGGGTTGCAGCTCTGTGACAAAGAAGATACTGATGATGTTGAAAGTCCTTAAGAAAAGTGATACAGTAGGAAGGAAGGCTGCAGAGCAAGGAAAGAAAGGGTAACCTGACTTCTCGGGTTATACATACATTGGGTAGCAGAGCTGTTGTACCTATTTCAGAGCCAAGCCTGGCTTAGGTGCTTCCAGCACATGGCCTCTCCTTCTGGGGCAGAGGCTCACCTGTCAGGTGTATCATGCTCTAGAAGAGCCTGTCTGTAGACCTCTCTTGAGGAGCTTCATACACACGTCTATATTGTGCTTGTCAAAAAGACGTCAGCTCAGCTGTTAGCTTCTGCTGCAATTCACTCACCTGAATGATTGCTTCTTATTGTTCCTGAAATACCTAATCTAAAACATAGTTGAACTTGCATGCATCTTATATGTATTTTTCATCAGCTCTGCTTGATGGCCAAGGTTTTATTTTCATGATGTTGTGTTCTTTCTGAAATGGAAGTCACCTGCTATAAGGTACTTGATAAGATAATGAAACTAGAGTAAGTTTTGAGACAGAGAAAAGACACTGAAGTAAGAACACACGTTCACTGTCAAAGAAATCCCGGAGCAAACAATGCTGGAAGGGTATTGAGTGAGGACAGTGTAGTTGTGGGAGGAGCTGAGCAGCTCTAGGCATGTTTATAACTGATTTTTGAAATACTACAAGTGTAGCTCACATTGTAAATAACCATATGTTCATTAAATAACTAAAGAAGGGAAATCTGGGAAAAGTTTGTCTGGACATTTATAACTTTTTTTAAAGGGCAGTTGATTTTTTCCATATGATTTTCAGATTGAGGAACCATTTTCATTCTCTTGAGACTGCTCATTGTTATTAGGAGGTGCAGTAAAAGCACAAAGTTATCATCCAGCCTTAAATACAAAACAAGAAATCATTTGGGACTTAGGCTGACTGTTTGCTTGATACAGCTTTTACTTTTGTCCTGGGTTGAAAATGGCCTTGATTATTCCTTTCGATTGGTACTCACATTCTTAAGCACCCCAGCCAGCTCTCAGGTAGAATTTACCTGGCAGTGAAGCACATGTGAGGAAAATAAAGGATTTTATTGAACCTACACCCAAGAGGAAGGAAGGATGATACCCCAAACAGGTGAACAAACAGAAACTGCATCACACTGCGTATGCACGCATTCTGAGAAGATGGGAGAGAATTATGTAGTGGTCTTTGGCTTCAGACAAGAGCTCCTGGACGAAGGGACATATACTGCAATAAACAGGGCCTGAGATCACCTGTGGTCCAGAAGCTCCCTTCTGAAAGTCTGCCAAACACAGAGGCTGCTCCAAACCATCCACAGTCTCTTTCTCTCTCTTCTCACTTTCAGTGAGATCTTCAGGGCATCAACGCGGAATGGCCCACAGATGTTGAGTCAGACGAGTGTGGCCTTCAGGCAGCAGCTTGGGTGCAATAGCATACACCTCACCCCCAGTCTCTCTGCAGTTTGTCAGCGGTTTAAGAATCACAACTCCCTTCAGATTCTACAGCACACACAGTCCAGCCAAGCAATGATGGAAAACATCTCCTGCTTACTCAAGCATTTCCCAGTTTCTCAGTGGCAGCTGTGACATAGCTTCTTTGCCCCATGGCAGAACAAAGTGAAGAGGGCACTGACCATGTGGCCAAGATGGAGGCCTGACTTCTCCATGGCCTCCACAGCATGGGAGCTAGGAGGCCATAGCTTACCAGTTCTGACATTTTCAAAATGATCAGTTTGTGGTGTTGCTGGCTTGGCATGGCTTCGCACTCTGGCACGGCTCGGGCCACCGTGGACGCCACATCTGGAGGTGGATGGGCAGGGCTTCTACCACTCCAGTTGTGGTTCTGGTGATGTGGTTGGTGGCTGCACTGTGCCTGGCGGGTGGGGTAGAGAGGGCAGCCACTCTGCTCTCAGCCTGCAACCACTGTAGCAGTGCATCAGAAAAGAGCAGAAGTTGCCCCTGGCTTTATAGTGGGCCTGCCCCTGGCTGCAACCCTGCCATCACAGCTGCACACTACCATCACAACGGTGACAGTGGGGGGAAATTGAGGGGGCAGCAAAAATGTGCTTCCCTGAAGAAAAACATAAAACACCAAGAACTCATGGTTTTCAAACCATGACAACTTTATAGCAGAGGTCTATAGCAAAGCTTTGCTGAAAACTTAATTGAGCTTTTTTTTCCTGAAGTCCAAAATGATGGTTGAATACTTGGAGAGAGAGAGAAGAATATGCGCTCTGCCCACCAAACTGAAGAGCAGCTGTTGGTATACGTTATGCAATTCATCCTGAGCGTAAAGAATGTACTATTTTTCTACTTCGAAATTTGTATTCAACCATACTATGGATGTGTACAACAAAGAAGGATAAGCTTTATTTGAGGAGCGTGCAATGAAACTGAATTCATAAAGTAAGAGCAAGAGTAGTGCACAATGGAAGAAAATGGAGAAGATAGCGATTACTCTGCAGACTCTATTGTAAATGTCAAGTGGAGTTTGACAGCTGGTAGGTTGGAGACATAATTAAAAAAAATTCCATACATGTACAGCCTGCCTTTTAGCGTGAAGAATTGGCACAGAGCAAAACGAGAAGGTGAGTGGCATATGGGGGACTAAGGCAGCTGAGCTCTAACGAAAACTGGAGACAAACAAATAGGCCTTCTAGACAAAGACCATGACTGTGGTAGCGCTGGTGGTGTGTATTTGTTACAGCATCCGCTAATCTCCACTAATTAAAGGAAGGTTTGTCTCCTGCAGTTTCCCATCCCAGCTAGAGCCTCTGTAATCCGTAAGAGGGAAGGTGTCAGAGGAGAAGTGTCAGGAAGATGGTAAAGATGCCCATTTACAGACTACCATGTGTGACAGTCTGTTCTGATGAAAAGAAAAAATAAGGACTTTGAGAAAATTTTGGATTTAAACATTATGTTCATTTGGTTTAAATAAAAGCATTTAGGGGGGATAAAGTTTTAAGCAAGAATTAGCATTTCTGTCAAGCGTAGGGTTTTTTAATTACTTAGGAATTTTTAATTACTCAGGAATGCTTCTAAATAGTCACAGAAAATTGAGTTTTGAAGGGGAAATACTTGTACTCTTTAAATATTTTTTCTGTATATATTTATTTTTGGCTTCAGTTTAGATTACAAATACAATGACGCTTGGCTGTGACCCTACAGAAGGAGAGATTAGTTTGGTCATGTAAACTATTTTGGGAACTGAGCTGTGTGTTTATTTATGTATCTTTGTCCTTCTCTTCTTGGATTTCTCTGGATGCTTTCATTATAGTTGTACTTAGCAGTTCCATTTTTTAAGACTTGCCTTTTAGTCAACATTTTGTGAGACTAGCAGTACTGCCTGTCTCACTGCGTCCGCTCCAGATGACTGCTGCATCATGAGGAGAGTCTGCTGAATCACAAGTCAGTGTGAACTTCTTAAAAATAAAAATATTTGAATGGATTTTCCATGCAATTTAATGTGAAATTCAAATCATTAGCTATAAATCCTATTAAGACCCATGCAGAATTTAGACCTGTGTTAATCTAATGAGAAGAATGTTTAGGCAACTGGGATGTGAGAAGACTCTTGGCTGTGCACCTGGACCTGCCTGTGGTAGTAAACCTATGTTTGGCCAAGTGCAGGCTTTCTGTCTGGTGAAGGGCTATTAATCATTCCTGCTTACCAGTAGATGAGAAACTCCTTGAGAGATTACTAGACAGAAAAGCCCCTACTTCCTCACAATTAGTAATTTCATTAGAAAACCAAGAAACCGCGGCTGAGATGTGTTGATATCCTGGTTTAGACCCACGACAGTTGGTTTTACAATCTTGGAGGATGTGGGGACCAGACATACTCAGTTAATTTCACTATTTATGGTAATTCCTCTTGCACATATTGAAGTGGTTCAGAATGCAGAATTGTTACACTGAAAGTCATGTACATTTTACATGAACTCTCACTAACCGGTAAAGCATTGTTTCAAAAGGTCTTACTGTGTTTAAAAAGGGATTTTCTGCGCTTTAACTGAAGTGCTATTTCCAGTTTTAAAAACATTTATGACCTTGGGTATAAGAAGGGGCCATTCATTACTTTCTAGCCAAACAGTGTGTAGAAATAGTGGAATGTGGGTTAGCCCAAAGTATTCTATAGGTATGTATGTAGCTCAGCTTCATGGTCAGCAAGCACCAGTGTTGGGTTGCTGTGAAGAGTACTTTGTCGTAGATTCATAGACTGGTTCACATTATAAGGGACTATAAAGATAGTCTAGTCCCAACCCCCTGCCGTGAGCAGGGATATTCCCTGCTAGACCAGGTTGCTCAAGGCCCCATCATAGATTAACCAGTATGTAATGAGAAATTACTTAAAAAAAAAGCTTAATTAACTGTGTTCTAGGTGATTGTACGGCACCAGAATCTTTTTGGCCAAGAATTACAAAATATGTAGGCTGTTGACTGAAGTGAAATGTGTGAGCTCTGGGCAGGGGGGGAGATAACATCTGTAAGGTACCATTTGTACCCATTCAGAAGGAGGTTAGATCACGCACATAACTGAAGTTCAGGGCGCATTGTGAAGACTGCCAGCACCTGATTTGGCAACATAGCTTTGGCACACCGCCATCACATCTCCCAGTTTGGGAGCCAGATGTTGTCCAGCCTTCCTTAAAGTTAAGCAGTCCCAGGGAAGGGACTGGAGAAGCTTTAAAAGCCCAGGTTTGTTTGAAGTGGCTTTGTCATTCTTTCTGTAATTCGTGAGAGTGAACCTTGTGGTCTATGTGGAATATATTTTCTAGATTGGCTTGTAGCTCAAGCACTGTTCCAAGAGCTTGAAGCCTGGTGAAGAAAAAAAAAACAAACTTAGACTATACAGAACATACATGTTCTGCTCACATTACCAGCTGGGAAGGGAAACACTATTCTAGCTTCTGACAAAACTGAATTTCGGCTAAATGTTTGAGAAAGTAAATCATCAAAAATAGTCAGTTACTTACAAAGTTATTCCATTTAAAATGCTCTGTATTCCTCATTGTCAGAGTTGTTACATTTACAGTTGAACTAGTGTGTGTTATTAATACCATGTTTTCATAAACATGGAATATAAGAGGTCACCTGGAACAGAAAAGGAGAGAACAGGCTTCCACCTCTGTGTCAGTACCTTGATGATATCCTCATTACTGTTGATTGACTTGTTTAACCATCTGCAGCTACTTGTTGTTTGACTAGCAAGTTCATTACTTGGCTTGTTAGAAAGTTGGGAGAGTTTCTTCATTCAGTACTGGAGTGTTGCATCAGGAAGGAAGAGGTATTGAAGAGACTTGAGAATGGCATCTCTTCTCTGAGTGGATCTGAGCATAAAAGTAGCGGGGCAGTGTGGAGAAAATTCGTAGCTGTTCCTGTGAATCTTTCATTTGTTGGGACTGAGCTTAATGTTCCTCTCAATGCTCTATTGATTCGCTGCAGGAGAAGAAAAGAGTGAACTTTTATAGTTATAGGACACTTGTCCAGTGTCGTGATTACTCACATTATTTGAAACATTTCTTCTTAAATGTTTTGCTCTGTGCAGAATTCAGGTCAGTTTATTAGATGCTGTCTTTCCTTTATTACAATACATGGTAGAAGTTTCAGAAATTATTTAATGCAGTCAAATTTTCCCTGTAAACTCAATACTTTAAATGTGTTTGGTCCTTAAATGTGTTCGGAGTTGTCTCCAATCCCTGAAACGGGTGCAGATGTGGAATATAGGAAAGAATGTAAGAAGTGATTATTGGTTGACATTAGGGTAGAACACATCTCTGATTTTGATTTGGGTATTTGTGTGTGTACCATGTGTTTCTGTGTCCACATTTGGTAAAGAGTGTTGTAAAATGCAGAAAAGTAGTCTTCTGAAGAAGTTTCTTTCCATTTTGCTTTATCCATTGGAACAGGCTGCCCAGGGAGGTGTTGGAGTCACCATCCCTGAAGGTGTTTAAAAATTGAGTAGATAGAGCACTTAAGGCATGGTCTAGGGGTTGGGGAGTTGTTGGGATGAGGGCTAGATGGATGATCCTGGAGGTCCTTTCGAGCCATGATGATTCTGGGACTCTGTGATTGACCTTACATGAGTTTTCTCAGCCTGATACCAATTTACATTATATTAGCAGCCAGTCTAGAACTATCAGAAGGACTAAAGGGTATTTAATTATTCAGCTAGAATAAAGTATAAGACACTGCAGCAGCTGTAATGCAATGTATTAGCCTTCATCTCTGAAATATAAGAATAGTTGAGTTATAATCCAGCGATTCTGTCCCTCTGGTTTGAAGGAAATTTATAGAAAGCTGAAGACCGACTGTTCAGAGAATGTGAGTGATGGACTTGTGCTCAAGATCTCTGCGTGCTCTGGTTACGTTCTTAGGCACAGTCAGTTGGTTACACTTACATGACAAGAACACCATTTTACCAGAGGCACAATATTACTAAAACCAGATTTTCAAAAAGGAAGAAATGTGCAACAGCATTTCTCTGGTTAATTTTCTGTCACCTCTACAAATTGCACTTTGTACATGTACATAAAAATTTTAGATTTGTTGAATAAGTGTGAAAATCTCATGTTCTCCTGTGTAGCCTCAGTGTGCAAATTTATTCTAGAAGTATTTGTGTGGCTTTTGATTTGAGTTGGGTTCAAAAGATAAAGTTCAATACTTCCTACTTTGAACAAGAGATAGAAAAATGAATGATAGGGTTTTGTTCAACAAGTAGAGTTATCCCATACAATTGCAGTGATACCTGCCATAAATGTAGAGTGATTCCATTTTGTCTGGGCTGAAGGGTATGAAACATGCTTCTGTAATGTGATTGTTTGAATCAGAGCATAACAAGACTCTGGTTTGTATTGTTACATCTTTTAGTTCAGTGTTAGGAGCAGTGGCAACCAATCCCAGACCTGTAGATTTCTGTCGTTAACATCAGAGAGCTTGGATGTGATAGCATTAATTTGCTAATGAACATGGAAAACATCAATATGCTGATGTTTAAAGAATGTTTGGTTTTGTCTATGTTCGGAAGGCTGCTCTGTGCACATAGGTTGAACTGGATCGGTTACAAAGCAAGACAGAAGGAGAGTGAGTTTATGAGGAAAAGCAGTTGTTGGTAGGCTGAATACAAATTAAACCTGGCTTGTCACACTATTTATTTAAGAGGTGAACTTTACAGCAACTGGAGAATACATCAGGAACCTAAATACTGACATTGTTTTACTCATTAAAGCTGGAGCAATGAAGTAAACAATGTGCCAGTAGCACAGCTGCGCATCTGTGCACAACCTCTTCTGGATGAGATGAGGTAGTACTATAGACAAATTATTTTAAATTAATTCAGTATTGCTTCCAGAACTAGACCTTAATTAATGGGTTTGTGATCAGGATACCACAGGCCAGTTGAGAAATCTCTGGAGTGGCCAATATCAGTTCTGTCCTGTGCTTCCCAGTGCTCTAATATTTATATGTGTCTGCGTTTTAAAATGATACTGGACTTAGAGACCAAGGTTAGTTCGGTCATTTTACAAGCATCCTCCAGTCATAGTGCAGTCTAGATAAACCTCCACATTTGATTTGTATTGGATAGCATTTAAAGAGCAATGGTTAAAAAGAGTTTCTCAACAATGTCATGTATTTAATAGTAGTCACTAAGTGTGCAGGAGGAGCACATGGTTCTATGTATACATCCCATATCATAATAGAATCAGCCTCCCAGTGCTGTGCATTTCAGTTCTACTATTATTGCATTTATTGAACGGTTAAAGTTACTCAGCCTTTGGCCTTGAACCACTGTAGCAAGCCTTAGGTGGTAAGGAAATTGCCTACAAATGCCTTATTTGTCATGTCTTCCTGCTTAATTTATTCTTCAGAATAACTGTATTCTACTAATGGACAGGCACATCATGAAGAAAAATGGCATTAGCCAGGGACAAAATGCTAGCCTTGTAAAGGCTTTTTTGACATTGTGTCACTTGTCTTTCATAGAAAAGCAATAAATACCAACATGAACAGCGTGATTCTGCTTTAAAGAACTTTGTAGAATGTTTGCCTGTGTCAGCAGATGGCTACTGAAGTTCCCTTCAGTAGTCCCATGGTGGGTCTGCATTGTCATCTGATGTTAATATTTGAGTCCCCTTTTTCTGGAGAAGAAATGAGGTGCATTGGTAGAGGGATCATAGAATCACAAAATCACTGGATAGTAGGGTTTGGAAGGGGCCTCGAAAGATCATCTAGTCCAATCCCCCTGCCACAGCAGGATCCCCTAGATCAAGTCTCACAGGAATATGTCCAGCTGGGTTTTAAACATCTTCCGAGAAGGTACAGCCTCCCTGGACAGCTTGTTCCAGTGCTCTGTCACCCTCACTGTCAAGAAGTTTCTTGTATTTATGTGGAACCTCTTATGTTCCAGCTGACACCATTGTACCTGGTCCTATCATTGGATGACACTGAAAAGAGGCTGACTCCTTTCTCCTGACACCTGCTGTTTCCATATTTGTAAACATTAATGAGGTCACCCTTGTGTCTCCTTTTTTCCAAGCTGAAAAGACCCAGGTCCTTCAGCCTTTCCTCACCAGGGAGATGTTCCACTCCCTTAATGATCTTCGTGGCTCTGCACTAGACTGAAGCAGTTCTGTGTCCTTCTTGAACTGAGGGGCCCGGTTCAAGTTGTCTTTAACCAAAAAAATCACCAGAAAATTAGAACATATTCATCACCTTTAGTGGCAGTAACAGTCTAGAGTGTGTTTTCAGAGGCACCGAGTCAATACAATGCGGGTTTTGTGATGGCTTATTTTTAACGTGATATTTCTGAAAAGTCACGCCAAAGCCTCTTTTAGAACCCAGGTACTTTTTGCATCTGAAAACGCCCTTCAGTTGCATAATTCTAATTAGCTCAGCAGCTCAAGAAGAAAAGGAGAATCAACAAGATAATTTAACTTCTGCATAACAAGCATTGGTCTTCCAGAGATTACATTGCAGTGTGTGGAACTGAGAAAGCACTCAGATTATTAACCATAGCTTATGTTGCTAGAACATCAAAATATTATTACCTAAAGATAGACATCTTCATACTTAATATCTGAGTTCATGGTGTTCATGCTCTTCGAGCATCAGTTTTTATGACGTTATCATGTATCTTACTATTCTTTGGCATAAGACTTCGGGTTTTAAAATGAAAATATTGTTTTGGATGGCACAAAATTATTCATGTGTTGGCTTATGATGAGGTTGTGATCTATGGTGTCCTGTAACAGTCAAGAAAGAGCAAAGCCGGTTGGTTAGTAGGTCTCTGTCACTGGAAATTGGTATGGATGATGGATTCAATTGTACTGAGCAAGTGGCTTGATCTTTTTATGTATTGTTAATCATTTATGCCCAGTATGACAAAGCCTGGCACTTGGTATCTTTTGGTGCCCAACTCGGGACTACCCAGTCAAAATAAATAGTCCAAATAAATAAGATAGCATGAAGACCTTTGAGATCTTGAAAAAAGACTTTAAATTTAGTGTGAAGAACTGCAACAAATCAGCTTTCCTAATTCTCTGTGCTTTTTGGCAGTCCTCATTTCGCAGCACCAAATTTCAGATCACTTTACATCTGGTAAAATTTGAGTCACTAGAGCCTGAACCAAAATGATGGACTGATTGTGGACAGCCTGTAGACTGATTTCCAGCCTTGGAAGTGTGGCAAATATCATGCACTACTGTATTTGTACCATTTTCAGTGTTTCTCCATGACTCTGTCCTGTCTGCCTTTTGCACAGTGTATTCAGGTTTGTCTGAGAGCAAATGAACAGGATTTCTCACTTGCAATGAGTCCCTTTGTTTTGGGATATGCAGTGTGTTTAAGGAGGTCTCCTGGGTGCATGTGGAATGGTGACTTTCATATGGAGCCTTTTCTGTGTTGTGACCATTAGCGACTGCAGATAAATTTCATCACAGCACTCAAAAATATGAAAAGCTGTACAGAATACCAATAAAGCAATCCATCAATTTTTAAGCTTTCAGAGGAGCTCTAAAAAGAAATTGATTCATCACTGTGTAATAATATAACACCTTGAAATAGACTTTTGCTTGGGTGAACAGTGTAAGACAGGGGTTTAGTGTCAATACTGGAAGGTAGTAGTCTCCATGAAGCAGTTCTGGCTCAGTAATGGGTTTGCTGTTATGTTAATCACTTTAGAAGCACTTAAGATTTTCATCTTATGCTTAATTTGGTGAAACCCTACACTGAATTTGATGAAGTTTTTGTTAGTTCACTCATCTGTAGCAACAAAATGAAAGCTCCTTTGTCTGTTCAGGAAGGAAAATTAATTTTGAGGCACTTCTCCAGACCTGTTGCCACACTTTGACATGAAAGGGTTGAGTACAGGTTTTAGGGTACCACAGGGCTGAGAAATACGGCATATGCCACCAGAAATTTTGGTGCAGCAGCCAGTGGCCCTAGAAACACAAGGGTGGCTTTGCAGTGCAGCTTCTGGCATAAAAGCTGCTGCATCATTCAGGTAAGTTGTGTGCTGACTTGCTGTGGAAAACAGGTTTTCTTCCTTTCTTTTTCTTACACTGTTTTTCTGTAAAAACTGTGATGTGAGGAGAATGGGAGCGAAGGAATTGGTAATTATTGATGACAAATTGGATGGAAGCAGCAGTATGCACAAGCAGCATGCTTGCTGTAACTACAGTAAGCACACCACCCATCACCTATGAGCATAACATTTATGGCTCCAAATCAAGTTAACATAGTAAGTGGCAATAAGCACAGTATTTAAAGAAGTGAAGGATAAATGTATAATAAATGTTTGGGCATCTTAGTCAAAATGAGATTTTGCAGACTACAGTGAGGTAGAATTGTGAAGTCTGAGAGATTGGATCCATTTGCTGTTAATGTTCAGCTCTCATGTGCTGGATGTTCTGCCCTGGAAGCAAAATATGAGTTCTTTAGAACAATATCGCTCTTCTCATTTTATTTTGCAGCCTTATCTAAGCAGATGAATCTGATAATTCCTTAAATGGGAAATTTGCCAGCTGAGAGAAACCTAGAGGGCAACAAATGGGCAGTGATGACAGAATGTCTTGTATGCTGAGAACGTTGTTTTGATTCCAGTCTGTTTAAAAATATATTTGTCTAGTGGAAGGTAAAATCTTACACAGATAGATAGCACAGAAGATTTCCTAGGTATTAGACACGCATATGCAAGCAGAGTATTTGCATTTTTATGTCTTTCTGTAGGCTTACCCCAGAAATATTAAACTATCACATAAATCAATAGCTAACTGCAAAAATTAATAAATAAAAAAGAGGCAGCACTGATAACAAAGCAGCTCTGCCTCAAGGCTGCAGAGGTTTCCTTATCCCGCTGTTTCTAGGTATTGCGAAACATATGGCCCACCTTTAGGGGCAATCCCCAAACAGTGGGAGATGTTGCATCCCATCTGTGCTGCAGCAACTGGAGATGCAATAACAAGGTGAATTGAGGACGCCAAGATGATTGCGTTTAAACTTACTAATGGTTTACTGGGGGTTGGGTGGGGGAGGGTATGGGGAGTAGAGGTTGTGGTGCTTGGGTGGGGTTTTTTTAGCTACCGTATTGATGTGTCATAAAAGTCTATGCGTAGATACTGCTGAAGAGATAATTGCTTTGAGGAAACTTCCTAGCTGCAGCAGGAAAAAGTGTTTTAGGATTTTAGATATTGGGAAAGGAAAACAAAGGAAAAGAAAAAGGAGCAGAAAATTAAAAAGAGGAAAGTTCTCTGGATCTCCCACTTTATATTCTTGCAGCAGCTGAACTGTCCGAATGGGCTTCTGTCCCTCACTGTTCACAACTGCTCAGTATTGCTCCCATGAGATTCACTTGATCATGTAGTCACTCCCTAACCCGATTTGCTCACTATAATCTAGATTAGTTTAAATACTTCTTAACACCAACTCTCTGAACTCTTTTAATCAGAATCTTTTTGACATAAGCAGTTATTCCACAGGTACTGAGGGGCAGCAGTGCTCGGCAGGAATGTAAAGGAAGAGTGGTTATGAGAAGCTAGGGAATAAAGCTGCATCAGTGAAGCTTCACTCAGAACAAGACGCATGACTGCAGCCTGAAATTGCACACTAAAGTGGACAGAATAGGTAATATGGCGAGACTCCTTGCTACCCTGATGAAATGGAACTTTTTAATACTTGTTCTCCAAGGTTTCTCGTCAGAGCTTCTAAACCTCTTGGTCTGTACCTCAGAAATTTTGTACATAATTGAAAAGTCTAGAGAAAAAAACTGCTAACACCTTGCATCTCACTAAAGCATTTAGACATAAGCAAAATCTGTAAACCGAGATGCACAAAGATATGTAAATACCTTTCTGTTTGGTGCTGCTGTCATTGTTATAATTCTTCTTTGACTTCAGTGGATCTTTTGCTCTTAGGTCTTTCATTTCCTGCTAATGTAAGACAAGAAATCCATTCATTACAATGAAAACTGAATATTCATACAACACAGCTTTAGGCATTGGCATCCATATGCACATACTTAAATTGAAATCAAAGTTAAGTGGCATGAACATCCCTGACATGTTCAGTCATTAAATGGCTCATTTAATATGGCACAGTAAATTTTCTGTGCAAATACTTATTTTTCATAGTTTTCTCAGTTTGCAGAAAGAGAGTTTAGTTTCCAAGATGAAAGACAGACATGGTTCCCAGCACTGCAGTTCCTTTTGTTTTGAAATCAATCGTAATTGCATTTCTGAAACCCTGGGAAAAATTGCCTTTTAACGCTGACTCAAAGTAGCATCAACACCCTGGCTACGTGAATTTCAGTGCTGTAGAATGTACATAAAAGGTGTTACAGTAGGACGTAGACATATGTATGTGAACTTAAACAGTGTAATCCAGATTATTATCCTGCTCTGGATGACTTTCAGATGTTCTTAATTTCTTACTTTTAGTGTTTGAAAAATCAGACCTCCTACTTTTCTAACAGATCTAGAAGAATCACACAGAATAACAGAATGTTAGGGATTGGAAGGGACCTTGAAGGTCATCTAGTCCAATTCCCCTGCCAGAGCAGGATCTCCTATATCCAGTCACACAGGAACAGTCCAGGCAGGTTTTAAACATCTCCAGAGAAGGAGATTCCACAACCTCCCTGGGCAGTCCCTTCCAGTGCTCTGTCACCCTCACCAGGAAGAAGTTTCTTGTCATCTTGATGTGGAACCTCCTGTGTTCCAGCTGACACCGGTTGCCCCTTGTCATTGGATTGCTGGCTCCTTCCTTCTCACACCTGCTTTTTGCGTATTAATCAACATATATGAGGTCACCCCTCAGTCTCCCAGGTAAAGAGACCCAACTCCCTCGGCTTTTCCTCATCAGGGAGATGCTCCACTCCATCATCTTTGTGGCTCTGTGCTAGACTGTCTCAAGCAGTTCTGTGTCCTTTTTGAACTGAGGGGCCCAGAACTGGACACAATATTCCAGATATGGTCTTACCAGGGCAGCAGAGTGAAGGAGAGGAGAACTTCTCTCGATCTACTAACCTCCCCCCTTCCAGTCCACCCCAGGATGCCACTGGCTTTCTTGGTCACAAGGGCACATTGCTGGCTCATGGTCATCCCATATGAAATAAAACACGCATATTAAATAAAACTGATGCACAAGTAAGCATTAAGCACTGGGAGACACTTCATGGTGCTGGAATTAATAGAAGCGTCTTGCCCCTTCCACTCTTAATCTCTTCGGTCGTTCCAACCTCTCAGTTACTGATGCTTGAAGCAACAGAACCAGAAACTGGGGACTGTCGTTCTGGAGTAGCAAGATGGAGGAGGCTTGGTGAAAAAAGAAAGCAGATTTGCAGTCTTCCACACTTCACAAATCCTTCTCCCTCCTCAGTAAGTTTAACTGATTAATTGATGGCCACACTGGTCTTACTAAACATGGCTGAAAGCAAGGTAAGACTTTTCAACATTTTTTTACTTCAGTAAAAAAATTCTTTCAGTTAGATCTGATGTTTTTTTCTGCTCAATACCACGGTCTTTCAAAGGAGTCTGTGGAAACAGGAGTGTGAAATTCTGTGTGTTATGTGCAAGGATGACTGACAAGTGTTGATGTTCGTATGGTTCAGGGCAGCCCTTGCTCACAATGCTGTCTGCTCTTTTGTAGAAGTACAAAACACTAAACAGAGAAGTTGAAGCTGCAGAGGAAGAGGCTGGCTTTGAATGACTGGGAAGGTGGCTGGCCAGTGTGCAAGTGTCAGTGTCTCTGGGATGAGTTTTCCAGTTTCAGGCCAGAGGGAAGGAGTGGGTGGAAAGTGCATGTGAAACTGTGATTCTGTTCCTGAGTTTACCTAAAAAATCTGAAACGGCTCAGTATTTTATAACCCACTTGGTACCTCACCAGGCACTGTAAACACCTGTGATTGCATTTTCAGAAGTCAAATCTGGTAATGGCCAAATAGCTGCTCTTCCTTCATCCTGTTCTGAGATGGATGGTTGGTCTTGCGCCAGGGAAGTGCTGGCTGTACTTCTTCTTGCAGTTGTTTGATTCACAAGCTAAGCCAGATTGTGAAAGCTGAATATAATTTAATTATCTGTTCTGTTCTTAAATATTTAAGTATTGCTCTTGTGTTGTTCGTTTTGTGCTCTTTGGAATTCAGTTCCTACTGATGGCCATCTTTGCAGGTAAAAGGATGCAGCACTGTTTTCAAGAGAATTCATGACTGCAGACTTGACAAGGAGCACATCGCTTAGGCTTAGGTAGAAGTAGCACAAGGAGTGGTTTTGTCCTCTTTTATGACATCAAGATTTTTGATCCATGATGAGACCATCTATAACCACATGAAACAACACTACCACTCTAGTTGTGTCCTGATGATTCCAAGCAAGAATATGGATTACTGAGTGCAGTATAATGGGTCTTGAAAAAAGGATGCTTTTAACCTTATTTTTTCTAGATCTCCTTATGACCATTGACAGCCTGTCCTTTTTAATTCCTCATCCCATATGTTGTCCAAAAGGAAGCATAAAACACCCTGGAGCAATATTTTTTTCATTGTTTAAAAGATGAGAATGTAGCATTTTTGCAATGTCTTTATTTCAGCAGCGTGGCACATACAGGAAGACCTTGCACGTAGTCTCCAAATTTTCATCCCTTGCAGAGATCCACTCTTTGGAACCTGTCTAGCAATGAAATAGTTTTCATTACAACATTAGAAAACTGACCAATAGATTAAATATTTTTCTTGTAGTTTTATGAGAAATTTCTAGCAGCTTGAAAAGTGCATAATTCTGTGGCAGCATGACATTGAACTCATCTCTGTTTGCATGTAATTCAAGTTTAAAGATTATTTTCTCACTGTTGTGCAGAAAGATGTGCAAGAAGTAATTAATGTGGTGACATTTTTGATTGACAGCTATAGTCAGGACATCTTCAGGAAGTCTACACTGAAAACTGTCCTCATACCCAAACTTTTGAAAACGTAGCATGGCTGAAAAACCATCAGAAGTCCTTCTGGTGGTTGTGTGTTGCCCTGTCCTTTTTGGCACTGTACAGTTCCATAAAGTATTCATTTCATTTCCATTTTCTGCCTGGTAGCTCCAGCATTTTATACTTAGTAAGACAATCAAACAAATCACATTGTTCAGGACTGGGAAGAGATGAATGCTTTGCACATCTGGTTCACTCCCCACTCTAAATAATGCAGGTTTTTTCTTTGCAAAAACGTACGAGATAGGGAATGAACCAGAATGTTGGCTTGAGAAATATTAGGAGTAGAATTGGTCCGTAGTACCAGTGATTCAGTCATCTGTCAGCCTGATAAATGGATTAGTGTAAGAGGTGTTCCAGTGAGGAAATGCAGCCCATAGGGCTTCCAGCTAATTATATTTAAGTTGTTTAGTACTGCTGGGAAGCAGCATCCAGGCAATTACTGAAAGCTTTGATGCAGTGTGCGCTATTAGAGTGTGTGTTCAGAAACTCATTACCCTTTCGTACTTGTGTTGGATGGATTCTAGGAAGCTGACATGAAACAGAGAGCAGGAATCAATAACTAGAAAGGCATTTTAGTTAGCTTCTGATCCATTTCCTGATTCAGCAGCTTCTTGCCTAGAGTGTTTCATACAGTTGCTGTGCTGTAATGGGAAAATGTGATTTAAATGTATTAATTACTGTATACACGCATATGGCCACGGTGATATGTAGCTGAAGTTCCACCTAAGATGAAGTCTTCTGGGGACAAGCTGCTCCCCAAATCCCCTGCAGCATGTCCACAGTGCCTGCCGTCTCTATTCCTGCTAAGTTGATTGTAGTAATTTCTCCTAAAGCTTGACCTTGCTGCAGTTATTTATGCCTCCACAACATCAGGATTATATTACCACAGTGCCCATCGTATTCCACCTTCAGAATTTCTTGGAAGCTACAGCTACTACAGAACGAAGCTAATGGTATTAGCTGCATGCTTAAACCTTGTTTAAGAAAATTGTGCTAGCTCTGTCTTTGCCACGGACTGCAATTCACATTACCAAAACACCACAAGAAGACTGCACACTGCACATCATCCAAATGTGGAAAACAACAAACCCTTTCAGGTGGTACTCTGCAGCTGGGGACCTCCACCGGGTGCATGCTGAAAAGAGCGTGGTGTTTGCACAATCGGAGGCCAAAGACTTGAAGGTTCATTTCTTAGCCGAGAATGACAGATCTACTCAGGGCAAAAGCTACATGAATTAAACTAAATTGTGTGGTTTTCTTTTTAAGCTTGCACTGACTTTTACATCAGTCAGTGGTGACTGTTAGGGCAATGCAGAGGAGGTTACGTTATTTTCTGTTTCTTTTTCTAAGGTTTTGCCTGAGGTAAAGCTAAACAGACAAACGAGAGGATTACAGTTCAGTGCTTCTGAAGGGGATAATTCTTTCCCACCTACCTGCAGTATTGCAGATTTAATGATTAAGCTGTTCTCTTCATGCCTCCCATCAGAACAGTCCTAGACACGCTGTGCTGCTTGTTTCATGGTTTTTAAAGTTCAGCAGAAATCTCATGAATTCCCATCAAGAGAGAAGATTTTTTTTTTAAATCAACTTGTTAATTGGAAAAACAGCATTCAGTTTGCCTGTGAGTTGGTAAGGTAGATGTTGTTTCATTTGGTACATGCGTATCTTTCTGATAGAAGATCACCCACGTTGCAGTTCTGTGGGTCCCAGCACCCATGAATCCATGTACTGCAAAATACCCTCTAACAGCATTGAGCATTGTCAGTGTCGGTATCTGCAGTGGTTACTGACAGCCCAGCTCTCTGTAAGTTTGTTATTATTGCTAGAAGTACTTGTCTGTCAAATGGTGGATAGCTAATGTGTCTCCTGTCTCCTAAACTATTACGTGTGATAATTTCTACTACACTGCAATACATAGTTTAAGCAGAAAAAAGGTAGAGCTGTTGGAGCATCTGTGCAGGCAAAGCGTTGACTGTGGTAAATGATTTTGAGAATTGATGCTGCAACTGTCGCTTCCAGTCTGGCTCCAAGACTGGTTATATTGAGTTACTGTTCAGGAGGAACAGAAAATGATCTCTGGTGAAACCTACATAAGGGGGTGGCAGAACAGAATGTGCCATGCCAAGACGATGCTTCCAAACTTCTTAATTTCATGATGTTTGCTAGCTTTGAGAAAGGTAGTTAGAAAAAAAACATGAAAAGAGTTTCCACTTGGAGTTTTGTGTTCCCCCAAGAGACATGCTTCAAAGTGGCAGCCCAGGCTCTGTGAGCTGTACCTGGAAGACTGCCATATCCTGGGGAGAGGCTCTCAAGTCTTTTACGTTGTTCTGGGAAGACAGGGGTTATTTCTGAGAGGCTTTTGTTGCTGTGGCTCAGATCTTACCATGGGAAAGCTTTTTGCACTAGCACTATAATGAGTATTTATTTCAAAGTTGATTCTCTGATTTCTGACTGACTCATGACTTTATGTCCTTTGTCAAATCTAAGCCTTCATCTATTGTACATTTAAATTAAAAAACCCTCTCCTAACTTCCTTTAGAGGAGACTGCTATGGAGGAAAGATAGATACATGAGTGTTTAGAGAGAAATTGCATTATCATGCAAACTATTAAATATTTATTTATTTACCTGTAAGACCTTAGGGCCAAGACATTAATACACAGGCTTTGTGTGGGAATTTTTTGAGCGAAGACTGCAGTTCCAGTGCATTGGAGGTCTATGGAAAACCATGAAGAAACCCAGCACGTTGTGCCATCTTGAAAATCAACTTGCTGGTTTTGGCTCTGCGTGACTGCAGCCTTATCTATGATCCCTGCGCTGGGACTGTATATATAATGTTAATCCATAAAGAAACAAAACACTCAGCACACATCAGCAGAAGTTTTGCAAATGTGGGTATGTTCTCATCACTAAACCATTCCAGTCCTTTAGTTACAAAGCTAGATAATTGTTTCGGATCATACACTTTTTAGGATTTTTTTGCAGAAGGATTGACATACTGATTGATGTCCTGTTGAAGTCTTCTACATGGTCCTGGTTTACTATGGGTATAAACCCCTAGGGGTTGTTTGAAAATATTAAAGCTGATAAATATTAAAATATTGATCAGTTTGAAAGAGAGCAAAATAATGATGCTGTGCACTAGGTATCCTGCATTTCTTTCCCAGAGATATACTGGACTCAGAGAAATGCTCCTGTAGCTCAGTGTCAGGTGAAGATGGCCTGTTTGTCACTTGAACACTCCTGTGCCTTTAGAAGTAAGAAAGGATGAGGATAATAAATTCATGACCCAATTAATGGTTGGGTTTTTTGAATGGAACTTCATTAAGAAATGCGATGAAGTAGAATAGTAATGTCACTGGTTTGGTTTCTGTCTGTGTAGTTTAATAAAAAGAAATGAAACCCTTTAGGTGAAACTGCTGAAATAGTATTTAAACATAAATCAGAATGGTAAATATTTAAGTATCTGAATCTGTTCATGGGATTTTAGTATGATTTACAAAAACATCTTAAATGATGTGACTGATTATTGTGAGTTTATATCTACTATATGATTTAGGTGCTCTTATCCCGAGCTACCTGCACAGCTGTTAAGTCCTGGTGCCTCCTATAAATCTGTCCCCTAATACCAGTTTCCTAAAGTTGTCTTGCTTCCTGCAAAAGGAAATCTGTGTATGAAGCAGTGATTAACTGCGGTTTTTCACCTGTGGCCTACAAGGGCAGCACCAAATTCAGTCCTCCTTTAAGAAAATGTCACTTTATTGATGCCTCATTGTAAGTGGTGCTGTGCAAGTTGGTGCTAACACAGAGGTTGTGCTCTGCTGTGCCCTGGCAGGCAGCTGCTTTCCTGCTGGCGCTGTGGGGACTGGAGTGGAAGACAATATGAATATTCTTCAGTTAAATTTGCATTTCTGATATAAGCTGGGGTTTTTGTATCAACTGTCTGTATGCAATTGGTGTCGGGGTTTTCCATTGTGTTGCTTCACAGAGGTTGTGTCCGGTGGAGTAGCTGGGAGGTAAGGAGATCAATGGATGTGTTGCATTGTTTGGCTGACACTTGTGTTTTCAAAAGTCATGCAGCATCCGAAGTCAAACTGCACAAACAACGTTGCAGCTAGTGAAAAGGAATTAAATTCTTTAATTATTATTTTTGCTTTATATTTAAACATGGTTAAATATCCTGTCAGCTTAGGAGCCCACAACGTAGTGTTAGCTGTAACAGTAGCTAAACTGACATTTCCAGTATCTTCCCTTATCTTTGCTTAAGGGATGAAAATTTTGAGGTTGTTAAATAAGAGATCAGTTCAGTATAACATTCAGCCCATTTCTCATCATTTCCTTTTCTTCACCTGTTCCCCTCTCATGAGAAGCTCATGCTACTTGTGTACCTGCTGTACAGCTGCTACCACAAGCAGAGAGCTGGAAGCACAGTGTTGCAGGACTATGGAAGCATCTGGATTTTAGCTGAGGTGGGGAGAACTGTTTGTGTGATCTTCTGAGATACCCCTGGTAATAAACATTTTCTGCCCAGAAAGCTTACTGCCTGCAGGGATGGGACTGGCAAGTAGTAAATAAAATGAAGCACTGTTAGTCATCACTCTGTCTGTGGAGTGGAGGCAGAAAGCAGCATTGGTGTTGCCTGCCTTAAGACATCTTACCGATGCCAGAAATGACCCTTGTGAGGAGAGGCCCTGCTACTGCTCTCCCTTGACTGTCTTCAGCTTATGGAAGAAAGATTAGGCTTTCTAAATTAGAAGCCAGAATATTATTCACAGCAGAATTTAGTCCACCTGTTCTCTGGAAGGATGGCTGTAATTCTCTTGACTTCACGTATGGCCTGAACGCACCCCCACTTTCTCACTACATGTGTGTTTAAATGTGCATATGTGCCACAAAGTATGGGCCAGCTCCACTGGCTTAGAACACACAGTGCTCATTACCAGCCAGTGCTTTAGTTACAAAGCTAGAGAATTGGTTTGGACCATAATATACCCAATTTATTACCAGGGAGGAATGACTACATCACGTGGTGTTCTTTTCTTCATATGGTAAACTGAGCTGAGCTCTTTAAACCCAGTAGCTGTATACGATGACATGATAACTTGCATTTTGGCAAAAACCCTTCTAGCAAGCTTGCACTAAACCTTGATATCAACAAATAGAGAATCTCTGCATTCTCCTTTTGATGGCTGTGCTAGTGGTTAGTCACAGGTGATGAAAAGCATGTGCTTTACTTCTCATTTGAATTTGTCATCAGCTTCCAGATGCTCATTTGTTTTATGTGTACCCTTCTTTGCTAGATGATAAAGCCAGTTGGCACTTAGTATTTTCTCCCCATGAAAACACTTAGGGACAGTAATCAGGTAATACATATTTTTTTATAAAGTATACATATTGAACTCTCCAAATATTTCATATTCATTTATTTTCCACAGTGTTCTAATCACTTTTTCAGCTGTATTCTGTGATCTCTGGTGGGGTAGGGTTTTTTTCAGTTAGTTTCTGAATATTGAGGACCTTAAGCATTAAGTTGGAAAGTTAATATTACCAATGAAAGTTTAAAAATGGAGATTCAGTAAACATTTTCTGTCTTTGCGTACTGTTGATTTCAGAGCTTCTAATAGCACTTAATTTCTGTAAAAAACTAGATTTTAATAAACTGTTGCTGTTGGTAAAAGGTCTATAGGTAGGAGCGTCTGTTAGAACACAAAATTACTGCAATCATCTGTGTTTGTGCACTCACCCACTTGTATGGGAAATCTGTGTAACCTTTAAGTGTCAGTGACAGTGCAGGATAAACCAATAATAAAGAAATAGTATCTTTTAATCCCTAATTTGTTCCAGCTGGTTCATTAATAAACATAGGTTGTTTTACATTATTCTGATCTTCATACAGAAAACATCTCTCATAGAGAGCCAGTATGAATGTGTTTTCCCAAAACGTTGTCTCACCAGGTAACCAAAGCTAGTCTTACATTTGGATTCACTTTTAACAATGCTTACATCTACAGAGCTGCGATAGCTGTTATTTTAGAGTGGCTTTTACACTCCATGAATTTTGCAAAAGCTTTCAGCACAGGTGAACCAGTTATTTATTTTCCTGGTACTTGTCATCAAAGCAGCCTCAGTGTATGTTGGTTAGTGTTTCATAGCATAATGTCCGAGCATTTCATAGAAATATTTCTAATACAATAATACTGTTCTTAATAGTTTTGCTGTAAGACATTGAGAAGCTTGTAACAGAAAAATTCTCTGATTGTAGCTTGGATTCTCAGATTTTGTATTTACACAGAGTTATGTTTCTTGAGTATATTATATTTTGCATAAATATAGCATGTTCTGCAGTGAAGTGAGATGGGAGACACTTTGAAAATAAGATGGAGAGATGACAGCAGTTATCCCAGAATGCCTTCTGAGTATTAGATGCTTAATTACATAGGCAGCCAGGTAGGAGGTTCATATGCATTCAGTAGACAAACTGAGAACAATGACAGGCTTATAGCTGATGGATTCTTAATAATTTTTGATGCTTAAGTAGTAGTTTCTTGTCCCTTGTGTGGTCACTCACCTCAGACTAGAATAGGTATAACTCTTCTCAGGTAAGTAGTTGATTTTGGTTAGGTGGTGTACTTGTCTCACGGTAATGTAAAGAGAACGTGTTGCAGACTGAGAACTTGAACTGGATTTATGAGACCTTTTCCTGATGATGTGTCTAAATATGTTATTTATGACATGGATTATGTCATAAAATGATCTTTAGTGTATAGTTGTAGATGCTATTTCATGTTTGTGTGGAAGAGTTTAATTAATTTTAGAAGTCTCCAAAGAGTAAGAAAGACTTACGGCATGAAATGCGGGAGTGGGAAGCTGCTCAAGGTACATGGCATTCAAACGGCAGAGAAAATACGAAGAGGAGCTTTACTCATCATGCTCCATGGCAGCCATGGAGAAGTCTGCAAATAGGCTTATTACTGCAGAAGAATGCCAGGCTGTCTTTCATGTTTGATTTTCATAAATGCTTTCCTTTAGACTTCCCCCCAAAAACACACAGGAATATAATTTCTTTGGCCTGCTTCCTTCTTTTCTGCACAGAAGTGACACTCAGTCAGTTCCCACTGGAAGCTTTCTCAGGGAGCACTTGTGTGTGTGTCCCTGCTGTTCAAGGCAGCGTGGTGGAGTTTCAGTCTCATGCCCAGCAGCGGTTCTGGATGAGTTGCTCGCTCATGTTGTACTTTACCAAAGAGGCTGAAAATTGGTGAGCCAAACTCAGAGTGTGTATTAGATTTCTTCCAGTTCCTGAGAGAGTGCATGGCTTTGCAAAGTGCTCCAATACTGTGAGTCACTGGGGCTTGCCCTTGCTTTTCTCATTCTTTCTGTGATGGTTTTTGGGGTTTTCCCCTTAATGCTGGAGCTCCTGACATGGGAGCTTGTACCTTGGCAAACACCAAAAGCAAAAGAAGTCAAATGCTGCCTGGGTTTTGATGAGGTGATGGAAACTGGCTTGACGGGTACCTCTGTCTCTCATTGCAGCCCTCTCAGCTGTCAGATGCGGTGATCTCCATGGTAACTCAAACCCCCAGACTCTTGACAGCAGCCTGCGAGGAGCAGCATTCAGCAGCTCAAGGGTCTCACGACCAGGTAAGGCAAAAGTAATTTCCAGTCAGGAGCTTGCCTTGGGTACACGGTTGTGTGTCCAACAAGGCCACACATGCACTTAATTCCTGCACATATACGTGATGCTGTGCTTCTACTTGTTCTGTCATTTAAGGCAGTAACAGTGCAGCTCTCTGGAATAGAGAAGTCTGACAAAAAGTCTGCTTTTCTTCAGGGGTGGTTTTTTAAGCTTATACTGATTGAAGAATCATAGTGTAGCAAAGCAAAGAAATACTGTACAGTCTTTTAGTGCTGGTCACTACCTAGTCGCTGACATTAGGCCTGAGCTTATCCTCCTGGAGTAGACCAAAGACTCTTTCTGTGTTCGTGAAACATTCATTGGTACTCTGCACCCTTTTGAAGTTGGCCCTGTGCTCTTTACACATGACTTTCTAAATCTCTTGCTGTGCTAATAACAGCACGTGGGGCATTCTAGTTAACATTTTAGGGAAGTACAGAATTCTTCCCCTTTTTTGGTGAATTATGGAGAAGGCATCAAGATTAAGCAAGATGTTTACCATCTTGGGAAAAGAGTGTGGGGGCTATATACTCACTGCTGCCATACCACTAATGCTGTGAATGGAAGGAGCATCTCTGGTCTTACGCACTTACATGTGGGAGGGTGGGGGTGGAGTTTATTACTTCTTTGTGTCATAAGGTTTTGCTGGCGTTTCTATTGAATTGTGTCTGTACCATGAAGATTGCAGTTCTTTTGTGATTTTTTGGTTTCTATGCACTGTTTTCTGGGTATTACCTGAATTCGTTTTTTCTTACTTCTACTTAAGTCCACCAGTCTGTAATGCACAGTCCCCATCTTATGAGGCAATCCATATTACTCTGAAGAACCACTCTGTTACCTTTATTAACCAGTCTGACATTTCAGTGCCATCACTGCTATAACAGTATTTGCTTTTGTACTGTTGGTGATACTTGGATAATGCTGAGCTAGCACTGGATTGTTGCACTGGAATAATTTAGAGCACTCTTCTCCAATTCCTATTTCCTGTTAGCTGCTATTTCATATCCATATCTCAATCACATTTGATTATACTGAGAATAATTTCTTACTCTTACTGTGGCTCTAAGTGAAACGCTGCTCAAAAAAATCTGTTTCATTCATTGAGTAATTTCTACTGACCACAGTTTGTAACTTTTGTAGATGATTGGATCAATCTTTCTGTTTTACTGGTCAAGTTTCTATAACATGGTGCTGACAGGCATCAGTTTTATTCGCCTCATTCCCCAATGAATTTATCCTTTTTCAGTTCGCTGATTATTTTGCCTGAGATTAATAATGGTTTAGAGCTCTGTAATTACTGATACCATACCCCACTTACCATCCTCAAATATTGACACAAGATGTAACAGTCATACTGAATTTCACTGGTGTTTCAGAATGTGTTGAAAATTAGCTTCATTGAAATTACGCTCTCGCAAATGCTTTTAGGACTCTAAGACTCAAAAATTAGCCGGGTGTGCTAATGTGAAGTTGTCCTTAACATGCATTTTGCTTACTGATGGCCTCCTAATCTGGAAACAGGATTCTTTTCCACTTAGAAAAAGAAAACCAATGTTGGTTGTGTGGGATCTCTTTGCATAGTGTATTTTTATTCTTTTAAGAGATTAAAGTTGGAGACCTTCTGCTTTCTTGTCTGTTTTTTTTAGTCCAAGACTTCCTGTTGAAATTCATTGCTGTCGGAAGGTTTTGGGGGACTCTTTTATAATGTGTAATGTGTATTTCAGTCTATTTGCACCCTTAACCCATAACTAGAATTTTCTTTTGCCAGGGGTTGTCTTTCTGGGCCTGTGTAACAATGGCCTTCAATCCCTGGTGGCAGTGTGGTTAGGGAGAGTCCTTTCACATTTTCAACTCTGTACTTTCTCCCCAGTACAACATTTTCCTCTAATTTCCTGGGTCAGTGAACTTGCCTGCTTGTGATTAAGTAAACTTTATATATATTGGATGTGCAAATGTGCAGGCACAGAGTGTAATTATCCGTTTGATATTTCAAATAGTATTCTAGTAATAAAAACTGAGAGTGCCTGGTGTGTTACTACTGCTGGTGTGGCATTTCTCAGAAGGATGCCCTTGGTAGTTTTTTTCATGGTTTACAAATACGTACTTATGGAGCAGGTCATATAGATCTCTGCTATGGTGTGATGGTTTGCTTTATCTCATGTTACCAACAGAATGTCCTCCTGGGATTTGCGAGTATATTGTCTGTATGAATTCAAGGTCTTGTCCCTCTGGCTTATCATTAATGTAAGGTATCATCTGTTTCTTTATCCCTAGTTCTGTTTTCCTGAGAAGTTAGAAGTATTAATATTAGAGTTGAAGTAGTGGAGATCTCCCCAACAGTTTAAAGTGATAGCATTTATACAAAACAGCTGCTCCAAAACAAGACTTTATGACTTCTCTTGCCAGTTTCCTTGGCCTTCAGTTCTTTTCTCCACTCAGATGTCCATGTGTAGGGATGAGCTTTTATTGCATTTGTTTCTGTAATACCTCCCACTTTTTACTTCAGAAGCTTTTTGGCTGTCCTCGATTGTCTTTATCCAAAGAGATGATGCTCATTCCCTAAATAGGGCTGCTTCTCACCATGGATTTGAGTTGCTGTTCCAAAGGCCAGAATCTCTTTATTTTTCATAGGTGCACAGCAAATAATTTACCATACCTTTACTTTTTATCGCTGTTAAGATCAGGCAGTTGCCTTCTGAAACGTGCAGCTGGTCTTGGGCTAGCCAAAGGTTTTCTACTAGGCAGTGTCATTGCATGCTTTAGCACTTCTCCATCTCATAGTGACACTGGAACTTTTCTCTCCATGAGAGAATTGTCTCTAACCACTGTAGAGTGAAAACAGAACCAATACAGGTAGAATATGTCAGATTTCATAGAAAGACGTTCTAGGAAAATGTCGTGTACTCACTCTCCTTGTTTATCTGTACAGCACACTAGGATACTGCATTCAGATACCACATTGACCATGCCAGTCACTTGAAAGTGCCTGTAATTGATATGCAAAGTGGAGAAAAGAGAGTGTTGTAATCATTAATAAGTGTAAATCTAGCTTGCATGGTGTGCCAGGATAAGTGAAAAGTACTTGCCTCCGTGAGCATTCCATAGGTGGGTGAAAGTAGAGCACTGCACTGCCCGAAATTGCTCCTGTGAGTTTGCTGAGCAAAGACTCTGCAGGCAAATGGTTCATCCATCTAAAGTCTGCTGAACCTGTCTGGGCCGAGCTGCAGAGATTTGCCCAGGTCAGTGAATTCAGCTTAGGCTGCAGCACTCTTGGAAAACTCAGAAATGTCCTTGTATGTGTACTAGGAAAACACTATGTGTGCAGCACATTCCAGTGTCTTCTGCAAGCTGCCTCAGCAAGGACTGTGTAAGTGCTGTAAATCTGCTGATTCCCAAACAGACTTAAGACAGTTTTCCTCTGAAGAAGAATAGGATTTTCTTCTTTTGAAAGGTTGGTTCACTTAAAGCTTTTGTTTTAAACTGAATTCTTTTATCACGCTTTGCAGTGGAAATGGAATTGCTACAATCTGTTGAAACAGGCTTCTAAGTACCTGAATGCCTTAAGCAGTGGTCCCATACAGAAATAGAACATGTAATTGTTTTTCTGAGATGTTTTTTCTCTCTAAATTCAGACTTGGAGATGTATGGGATTTGTATTGCTATTTACGTATTTGTACGAGCTGTTCCTACGTGCACTGCTGTGACTTAATGGAGCATGAATATAATTTACAGACAATCATACAATTGTATAGACAGTACATGCAAGACATTTGTGCTCAGTACACGGTTTGACCTCAGGTAATACCAGAATTTCCCTCTTTGGGCGCCCTGTGAGCATTTTCACATTTTGCCATCTAGTCTTCTACTCTGAGCGCTGTCACTGAAAATGAAATTATTAATTTTTCTCACAAGTTAACTTATCTATAGAGTTAAAATGTAGTCCCTCAGATAAAATCGGTGAGTTTACAAATATAATTAAATAAAATGGAGTTATAAGCGTGGCATCACTGACAGTACGTTTTTACTTAGACACTGATGTCACAGGCTCACACATTTTAATGGTGTACCGTGGCCCAAGCTTTTCTATTGTTAATGTGATTACACTGACTTAGTAAAGTTGTTGTACTGGTATAAATAGTTAGAGAGTGAAAGAACACCCCAAAAACAACTGTGGTGATTTAAACTATTACAGAGCCTGCCCCTGAACTGGAAGAGCAGTGCACTTGAGTGACCCAGAGTGTTTCAGCACAAAGTCTATTTCCAGCCAGATCTTGCTGAAGTCTGTTAAAAATATACTGGGATCTTCTAACTGTAAGGAATGCAAGGACAGATGAGACACTTTGCTTTGGTTCACCTGGGAGGGACAGTAAATTTCTGTTAAGAAGCAGGGGCAAACAGCTGCAACTCAACCAGCTCTACGTCAGCAAAAGCTTTTGTGCAGTATGTTTCAAAGTAGTCTTGTATTGACTTTGATAAAGCTCATTCCCTTTGAATAATCCATACTGCATCCCGGCCTTTGTGTGAAATGGCTTTCTAGGGTTGTATACTGCTCTTTCTTTTCCTAATAAATGAATGGTTTGGGTGATTGAGTTCGTTAATATGGCTGTTACCTACTCAGAAAATACATGGGGAACTGGAAAGACACTCATCCACACAATGCATTCGTGTTGTAATAAAACAAAGCGGTTTGGTTAATGCTTTTTGTGTCATTACTCTATGAGCTACAGTGAATAGTAGCAAGCATCCCAAATCTCTTCAACATGAATTGTGTTTATCATCAATTCAAATCAGTTTAAATAAGCTTAGTTCAAGTGATGCATGCACAAATTAATTTCCCTTTTATCTAGCCTGACTCCAGTCCTAATAAACAGAATAATCAATCATAGGAGCCTTCCTTGATAGCATGATTAAGGAAATGTAAAATAATTTCTCTCTAGTCCTTACTCAGTTCACCCCTATAATCAAGGTCTCTGGATATAATGATTAATCTAAATAATTTTTACATTCCATGATAAAATTTTTGTTGTTGGTTTGTATGTTTAAGGGATGATTACATTCAACATTGTAAAACTAATTTTAAAAGCATATGATTTATTTTGTTCTCTACCACACAGTAAAGAACGCAGTCTAGCTCAGAGAATTCTTTGTTTAAAAAAAGGCAATGATACCATATTCTAAATAGTTTGTACTGTAGTGGTCTGTACTCATCCTTATTAGTCAGAGATGCTCAGAGCTTTCTTATTGATTCCAGTGAGTCCAAGACTCTGGCTAAGCATTTTCTCCCTTTGTTGAAATGTAAAGTGCCAAGCAAAACCCTAGGTTGGCTGCATGGAGTCTACTGGAAAAAGCAAAAACAATTAAAGCTTCCCTTGAGGTTACTGTTTGCAAGCCTCTTTAGAAGATGAGCTGTATCGCTTACCTTACTTCCATGTGGATCTGTAATTGGCCTGCAAGAAAAATAACACTTTCATGCTAAACTAGTTCATTATATATTAATTATTATTAATTATTAATTATTAACCTGGTCTAGTGGGGGATGTCCCTGCTCATGGCAGGGGGTTGGAACTAGATGATCTTTAAGGACGTTCCAGCCTGAACCATTCAATGAATCTATAATTGTATGTGATATTTTACTTCTCTAGATACGTAGTATGTCACACATCATAACTTTTGTCTCGACAGGCAATTATGGAAAGTGTATCATACGTGAAAGATCAACTTGCAGTTTGTTTACAGTAGTATTTTTCAGATTCTTTCTGTGCATTTGCCTTTACCAGCCAGTTCTCCCTTTTGCAATCACAAAGGCGTTAAGGCAAACTTGCGTGGTGGCTGATTAATCTAGAAATGTGTTAAGAGTGGCTTCCATTAAATGTAAGTAATAAGATTTGAGAATGGTGATCTGTCTTAAGAAGTATTCCTACCATACTAGCCAATGGCAGTTCCTGGATGTCTAGTTCAGAAATACAATTCCAGATGACAGTACAGCAAGGAGTTGCTTCAAAATGCTGTGTAGATACATCCTAAGCAGTCAAGTGCTGCTTCTGGTGCTTTGCTCCAGGATGCTGCTGCTGTTTCTGCCTCTTCTACTCTACACTGATACCAAAACAAAATCAATTTGGAAAACATTTGGTGTAGTTCAAGTGTAGGTGCTGGCTTTTCTACAGGAATTGAATCTTATGGCCCATATAACTAAAATTAGACTTTGAATATGTTATTATTAGTAAATTCAATGTTAAAGACTTAATATCAGACTATCATCTTACGTCTGTAGAGAAATGAAATGCAGAAAACATGCTTATTTGTCCTTTGAGCTTCCAAGATACAAACTGTGTTTCAAAACAGATTTGTCATTTATAGATATTGACAGTGAGATGACTCTTCTGTATTACAAATTGAGCATCATCGTGCAAAAAATAAGCTGTCCTTTTACGGGCACAAAAGTAAGGTGTACTGAATGTTTTTGAGTAAACACTGTAATTTGGCCTGAAATGAAACCACGTCTCCACGTTACTTACATGATTCCATTGGATGGATAAAGATACTACATTACCTTTGGTGGTTTGAGGCTTAATCATTTTCTTCAAAATTTGACCTCAAATGTAACTTAATCTCATGTTTTAAAAATATCAGTGTAGGTTTTAGTACAATTACATCATTTTACACCACCAGTTTAATGACTTCTTTGCACATTCTTCATTTTTTGAGCCAAAACGTGAACTGTGATAAAATATGAGTAAGGCTGAACTTGGTGTCTTGTATGCCAGGAGATCTTTCCAGTTTTCCCAAAATACTGCTTCAAACCTCTCTAGCTTATACAGTATCATTCCAATATTTTGATTCATTTCCTTCTTTCACACAACTCTATGTCAATGTTTAATCATAACGGGATGATTCTGCTTTAAACAATTGGAGTTGGTAAATCTGTGTTTAGTAGTAAATGCAGAAAAGATGTTTTCCCTTTATTGGCATGCATTCAGTATCTCTCTAGGTACCAACAGAATTATAAGGTTAAAGGTAAGCCCAAATATTGTGGATTCATCTTTATTAAGTACTGTTGTGGAAGTCTGTTAATGCATAGAGTCTTTGCAAGTTGCACAAGTGAAAGTTCTCCCCAAAGTGGATGCTTTAGACTATGGAAATATCATTTAAGAAAAAAAGTAATGAATACAATATAATATCAGTTTTCAATAAAATAACCCAAGGCCAAAGCAGCAGAAGTCAGAGAAGCAGAGCTATACATGTTGGCATCTATGTGAAAGCTGTGGTCCTAGGGATGAGCAAGGAAATCAGTACAAGTGGTTGGGTCAGGGCAGTTGATTGGAAGATGAGGAAAGGATAGTCTGACAACCCCAGCTGGGAGGCTGGAGCCTAGGGATCCTCCGGAGTTTCTCTGTTCTGTCGATGCTTGATTAGCTAGTGTAGCCAAAATCCAGATGTGAGGGATTTCAGTCACAACAACCCCAGGCAATGCTACAAGCTTAGGGAGGAGTGGCTTCATAGCTGCCCAGCAGAAAAGGGCCTAGGGGCACTGGTAGATAGTCTGCTTAGTATGAGCCAGCAGTGTGTTCAAGTAGCTAAGAAGGCCAACAGGATCCTGGCTTGTATCAGGAATAGTGTGGTCAGCAGGAGAAGGGAAGTTACCATGCTCTTGTACTCAGCCCTTGTGAAGCCTCAAGTACTGTGTTCAGTTTTGGGCCCCTCAATGTAGGAAAGACATTGAGGTGCTGGAACGGGTCCAGAGGAGCACTATCAGGCTCGTGAGGGGTTTAGAGAATGAATCATATTTTGAGAGCTGAGCAGATTTAGTTTGAAGAAGAGGAGGCTGAGGGAGGACCTCATTGCCCTTTACAACTCCCTGAAGGGAGGTTGTGAGAGGTGGGTGTTGACCTCTTCTCCTTGGTGACTGATGACAAAATTGATGTCAGTGGTCTGAAGTTGAGGCAGGAGAGGCTGAGATTGGCTCTTCGGAAGAAATTCTTTGCAGAAAGAATGGTGAGGCCCTGGAATGGCCTTCCCAGGGAAGTGGTTGAGTCACCATCCTTGGAGGTGTTTAAGAAGCGTATAGACATGGTGTTTTGTGACAGGCTATAGCGGCAGGTGTGGAGGGGGTCAATTTGTGTCTTGCAATCTGTCATGTATTTAAGATTTTTGTTGGCATGGGTATGGTTGGACTCTGTGATCTAGTAGGTCTTTTCCAGCCATGAATATTCTGCAATTCTGTGAAAAATTGGTGTCTACTTGAAGTAGATGTAGCCTGTTGTGTTACCTGTTACTAGTTTTGGGGTAGGTGTAAATACAAATTTTCTACCTGTTTTCCTTTATTTTGTTTTCCTCCGATAAACTTTATTTCTTAATATGTTTTTCCACCAATACAGTTTTGAGAATTTACTAAATCCACTTAGGAGAATTTCCATTTCTTCTCTGGTGCTTAGTTCCAACATTCCCTAAAGCTTCCATAGTACCTTGTCTGTCAGAGCACTCTCTTCTTACTGTGGTCATTCCTCCTGGAATACAGTGTCTGCTTTGCCTTCCATACACACCTGTGAGTAAACAGTGTCTTATCTTTGCTGGAGGTTTTCTGGAATCAAGTTCTCTTGGCTCTGAAGCCCGCTTTTGTTTAGATTTTTGCAGGAGAGGGAATATTAATAACTCATTGCTACGTAACGATCTGCATCATTATATTACATTTTGCATTCCTAAAATTTTGACACAGATATATTGGAGACCAATGAGGTTGCATTTGTATCAATGTAAATTCTTGTTGCAATGTAGTGGGAGAATTACATGTCCCTTTGAAAGAGAGATCAAAGTGGGAGAGGCCATGTTTTTACAAGGATGGAGGAAATAAAATATCCGGTACTGCAGCACCTTAGTTACCAGTGGAGTGGCTGTGTTGATGAAATCTTCTTAGGTATGTTTTTTGCTGTGGCTTTGTCATAGTTGCGTGAGTTGACTGTTAAACTCAGCTGCAGGGCTTGTTTACATAATTTTAATTATGCTTTTGAGTAGATTCAGAGAGAGTTTGCACAAGACCTTATTCATCAAATGGTTTCTTGGTGTTCTGGAAACTTGCATTGCTCTCTTTATTGTAGTTTGAAGCTTGAAATGGGCATTTTAGGTAAAAACTCTGCAAGGGCAGCGGATCTGAATCTCCTATGAAAGTGTTACCTTGGAAGGCAGATGCTGAGCTGTTTACCTCAGTCAGATGTGATCACTCCATTCTAAATTAAATCTACCCATGATGGTTAGCATAGAGCTAATCAAATCACTTGCACCATTTGATCTGGTTCTGTCACCTTTCATTATCAACTCATTTAAACTGCTTTAAACTAGAACTGAACTGATAGACCAGATAAACTCATGAATCCATGATTCCATTTTGCTGCTGTCGTGTTATGTATTTTCTAAACCTGAAGACTGGGCATATAAAACCTTAATGCCAATGACAATTTCTTGTATACTGCATGTTGTCGTCTGAATAGTTCTATTTATTTATCCACTCAATTTTGTTTTGAATGATGCAGAATAGCTTTCTGCTAGCACAAAGAGCTTTAAACTGATACAGCACATAAAAATCACCATTCTGCCCTTAGAAAGTGCCTTTCTTCTGAATCATAGGCAACATAGTAAAAATTATTTGGTCATTGCTTAAATAGTGCAATGACATTCTTTTCCTATTAGTTTCAATTTAACAGTGATTTCTTTGTGGATGGTGTGTAATCTCACATAATTAATAGGATTTTCAGTCCAGTATTGGAATTGAACCAGTGTATGTGTTGTTGTTCCCTCCCCCCCATCCCTATTTGTATTACACCTGATCAGTACAGTAAATGTTAAGTAAACAGATCTGGGAGCAAAAAGGAATTGGGCTATTAGGAGAATACTTAAGAACCTCTTAACCTCCAACACATTTTATAAAAACCATAATTATTCATTTTGGTTTGCTTGTCAGCAGCGTTTGATTGCCTGTAATTCTCAAGTTTCAGCTGTGCTGTTTGTGTCTATGCCATCTCCAATACCTCAAATCTGGCAACTAAGGAAATGAGCCTACTGAAGGTGAAATAGCCACAGGACTTGATTCCTGATTAGTTTTTAATGCTTTTTCATCTAATTAGGAAACCACTACTTAAGTTAGGCCCACTAAGCTGAAATACAGGTGAAAACTGTAGTGCAGATATGACTGGATTTTGCAGAACCCCGGGAGTTGGGGAAGAGATGACAGTTCCAAATCAGTTGAAACAATCAAAACTCTTTCCTCTCAGAAAATATATCAGAAAGATTTAAGCATTTATGAATATGGAAAGGTTTGGGAGCAGAGAGCAACTGAAAAGTGAGTTTCTGTGTGCTGAGCTTAATAGGACACCATCTTTTGAAAAGCATAAATTGAGTGTTGAACCTACTGAAATAAGATCCACTCATCTTTTAAGGTTGGTTGTTGGTAGAATCATCAAATCATAGAATGTATCAGGCTGGAAGGGACCTCCAGAGGTCATCCAGTCCAACCTCCCTACACAAAAAAGGACATCTCTACCTAGGTCAGGTTGCTGGGAGCCTANTGGAATAGACCTTCCCCTGCCTTCATGTTAGACCCCCATCAGGTACTGGACTATTCCCCCAGAGCCTTCTCTTCTCCAGGCTGAACAGCCCCAACTCTCTCAGCCTGTCCTCATAGGAGAGATGCTCCATTCACCTGATCATTTTGGTGGCACTCCTCTGGACGCACTCCAATATGCCTACATCTTTCCTTTGCTGTGAGCTCCAGAACTGGACACAGTACTCCAGATGAGGTCTCACCAGGGCAGAGTAGAGGGGCAGAATCATTTCTCTTGATCTGTTGGCCACAGTTCTTTTGATGCAGCCCAGGATATGATTGGCTTTCTGGGCTTTATATTAAAGAATTAATTATAGCTTCTAATTTGCATGCAGAGTTTGGAAACTCTCAGCAGAGCTTGTAGGATATCTTTCATATGTGAGTATCTTCATCATATGCTGAGAACTGATGGGATTGCACATAGTAACAAATGAGTGTTTTCTGCATTTTTGACTGTTAGAGTCCACACTGATGAGACCCTGTTGTAACTGGCCCACCTTGTGAAACTGTCTAATGATTTCATTTTGGTTGGATATAGCCATTCATATTTATTTATGTCAACAACACTGCCAAAAGGGGCATTGGGACATTGACACTACAGGTCTGAGCTGATTTCACTTTGATGTACTATTGCATTAGTTGTGATGAGGAAGAAGAAGAAAAGTTGCAAATTTACTTTTGGTTTCCCAAAGTCAGTTTTATTCCCATCAACTATGGGAATAATAGCATGAAAAGCAGCATACAATCCCAAGTCCACAGAGTCTTTTGTTCAAATGACTTTGCAGGCCATACAGCAAGAAATGCAAAACCTCACCAGCGGGGCCATGGTGCTTTGTTAAGTCTAACCACCTGTGCCTGGGCTCCTCATGGTGCAGTTCTCCCACTCTGAAGTGACCAGCAGCTTCTTGGGGTCACTGGCCAATGGCACCTGGAAAGCCCCAGGTTTTCTGCTGTCTGCCATTGCAGGGCTTTCAGTAAAGAACAAATTGCAGGACCTATGAATACAATTATTGTGCAGTGGCACTCTGATCTTATAGGTCTTTTCTAACTTAAATGATTCTCTGACATTATAATTCTGTGAACTGGTTTTAGCTCCAGCCTTCCTGCTGCCTACAGAACCTGGCACAACTGTGTTTTGAATTTGTCTGTATTTTGTATGCCACAAATACTTCCAGGTTTAACCATTGACTTCTTTAGTGATAGCACTAAAAAGTGACTGATACCAAAACAAAGCAAATGACAATGACCATATAATCTTAAAATCATTAGGGATCAGAAGGGACCTCGAAAGAGCGTCTAGTCCAATCCCCCTGCCACAGCAGGATCACCTAGACCAAGTCACACAGGAACACATCCAGGCGGGTCTGGAACATCTCCAGAGAAGGAGACTCCACAACCCCTCTGGGCAGCCTGTTCCAGTGCCTTCACTGTGAGGAAGTTCCTTCTGATATTGATATGGAACCTCCTCTGTTCCACCTTGCACCCATTACCCTTTGTCCTGTCACTATATGACCTTGAGAAGAGCCTGGCTCTGTTCTCCTGACACCCACCCCTCACATATTTATAGACACAAATTAGGTCACCCCTCAGCCTTCTCTTTCTCCAAGCTGTTCAACTTCCTTCATCA
>VZRI01006500.1:45159-75212 GCA_013397515.1 Upupa epops | reverse complement strand
CCCATTCCAAAACCAGATGACTCTTTCATTGAAAAATCTTTTCCTAAAGTCTAAACCTCCCCCGATGGAGCTAAAGACTATGACCCCTTGTCCTGTCTCTAGTGTCCAGGGAGAAAAGACCAACCTCTGCCTGACTACAACCACCTTTTACAACTACTCTCTAAGAACTTCATTCCCAGCCTGTAGTTCTGCCTGGGGTTGTTATAATCAAAATGCACAACCCAACACTTGGACTTGTTAAAACTCATCCTATTAGAGTCTACCTGTCTCTCCAATCTGTCCAGGCCCCTCTGCAGGGCCCTCCTACCCTCCAACAGAACAACACAGGCTCCATGTTTGGTGTCATCCACAAATTTGCTCATGATGGATTCCAACTCATCATCAATATCATCAATGAAGATGTTAAACAGGACCGGACCTAACATCGACCCTTGGGGGACATCACTAGTAATGGGTAGCCAGCTAGATAAGACACCATTTACTACTGATCTCTGGGCTTGTCCATCCAACCAGTTCCTCACCCAGCATAGGATATTACTGTCAAAGCCCTTTACTGCCATCTTCGCCAGGAGTATATCATGAGAGACCATGTCTAATACCTTACTGAAATCCAGGTACACTACATTCACAGCCTTCCTCTCATTGACCAGTTGAGTTACTTTATCATAAAAGAAGATCAGGTTAGACAAGCAAGACGCACCCCATCTATATCCATGTTGACTGGGCTTAATCTCTTGGCCGTCAAGCAGTTGTTGCATGATAGCACTCAGCACTTTCTGTTCCATAACTTTGCACGGAACTGAGGTGAGGCTAACAGGTCTATATTTACCTAGATCATCTTTCTGACCCTTCTTGTGTATGGGGGTAAGATCTCACAAGAAGAGAGGGAGAATCAGCTCCCTTGACCTGCTGGCGGCACTTCTTTTGATGCAGCCCCAGATAGAGTTGTTCTTCTGGGCTGCACTCGTGCTGTCAGCTCATGTAAAGATTCCCATGTATCAACACCCTCAAGTCCTCCTCTTCAGGACTGTTCCCAATCCATTCACCACCCAGCATCTATACGTGCTTGGGATTACCCCAACGCAGATATAAGAGCCTTCACTTGACTTGTTGAACTTCATGCAGTTTGTCTGCGCCCAGTTCTCAAGCCTGTCAAGGTTCCTCTGGATGGCCTGGCCTCCTTTCCCTCCAGCATTTTGACCACACCACATAGCTGAAGTTTTGGCAATCTTGCTGAGGGTACACTCAATGCCACTGTCCTTGAACCAACAAAGTTTCAACAGCAGTGGATCCAAAACAGATCCCTGAGAAACATCACTCCTGAATGAAGTACAACAAGGGTAACTGTAGAGTCTTGCATCTGGGCAAGAACAACCCTATGTACCAGTATAGGTTGGGGACTGACCTGTTGGGGAGCAGTGTAGGAGAAAGGGAGCTGGGGATCCTAGTGGACAGCAGGATGACTATGAGCCAGCAATGTGCTCTTGTGGCCAAGAGGGCCAACAGCATCCTGGGGAGGATCAGAAGGTAGCTGGTTAGCAGACTGNGGGGTTGTGGAGTCTCCTTCTCTGGAGACGTTCAAGACCCGTCTGGATGTGTTACTCTGTGTCTTGGTCTAGGTGACCCTGCTGTGTCAGGGGGATTGGACTATGTGATCTTTCAAGATCTCTTCCAATCTGTAATGATTCTATGATTCTGCAAGGGCACTTATCTTCCTCTCATACTCTATCATACCTCTTAACCTTCCCAGCTCCTTCCTCAGCTCTGACACCAAGGACAGGAGCTCTTCCATCTGAGCACAACTTCCACAGAAGTGCTTACTGCTACTGTCCAACACTGGTGTCAGTGCAGGGCACAGACTGCAGCCCAAGATTTGTGTGACTGCATGTTCATATATGAGCTTGTCTGTGTAGCAGTGTCAGAGCTGGTGGGTGCAGAACTATAGGTTGTCACTGCTTTCTGTAAAATGGTTATCAATGCTCCTGACTACCTGTGTCGACTGTTGCACCACAAATTCTGCACCAGTCCTGAGTGCCCAGCCTTGGGTCTAGCCTTGCCAAGAGTGTCCCAGATGGTGACACCTGTTTGCCACATGCCACAATAAAAACAAAATAACTAATATCTGAATGAAGTTTGTAAAATGGCTGTTGGGGGACTGTATGACTTCAATACAGATGGCATTTGCCTGGTATTCTACTGTTAGACCATTTTCACTTCAGTGCCAATGTTAAGACAAATACTTGTTTGCTTAAAATGGAGGTTCCAGAGTGGACTTCTATAATTACTTCCCTTTCTGAGTTTAGTTCTTCAGAAAATTTGGGTTACTGATTTTTAAAGAGAAAAAATGTAGAAAAAATGTTGTGTTTTATTGTTTAGTTTGCTGGGTTGGTTTTTTTTTAATTCCATTTCCTATTTGTATTTTTGTAGTCTTCTATTTAGAAGTACAGCACTTGGATAACTTACAGCAGTTTTCCTTCATTTAAATCCATCATTAAATTATGTCTGTCGCACTATTACAAAACTATATTATTTGAGTTGCTTTTGTTGTTGATGTTTTTGCCCTATTATTTTGAAGTTCATAAATAGGTTTGCACACAGAACCATTTTGTGGCTTGCTCTTTTTATATTTGTGCTGGTCAATGGAGTATGCTCTTACTTTTGTTCAGCTTTGCTTTCAGTGCCATTTTCCTTACTTTCATGGTTGAGTTCTTCTATTGCAGTTCATCAGCATTGTTTGCAAACAGGACTATTTTGTCTAAGAACAAGATACTGTTCACCTTATTTCTATTGATGTGAAATGTCTGAATTAGTGTCAGATTTAATATCATCAGGTAAATTGTAGGTGTGTTTGAAAGTATCACAGTAATGATGAGGCTGGAAAAAACCTTAAAGATCATCCAGTTCAACCTAAAACCAACCAAGTAATCCTAAACATCTGACATCTAGATCATGCCACTCAGCACTTCATCCAGCCTAACCTTAAACACCTCCAGAGACGGTGACCCAACCACCTCCATGGGCAGCGTGTTCCAAAACCAGATCACTCTTTCAGTAAAAAAAACACCTCTTCCTAATGTCAAGTCTAAACCTCCCCCGGTGGAGCTTAAGACTGTGACCCCTTGTCCTGTCTCCAGTGTCCAGGGAGAAAAGACCAACCCCCACCTGACCATAACCAACTTTTGGGTAGTTATAGACAGCAATAAGCCACCCCTGAGCCTCCTCTTTTCCAGGCTAAAGAGACCCAGCTCCATCAACCTCTCCTCGTAGGGCTTAACCTTCCAGCCCCTTTACCAATCTAGTTGCTCTTCTCTGGACTTGCTCCAGCACCTCAGCATCCCTCCCAAACTGAGGGGCCTAGAATCGAACACAATACTCCAGGTGCAGTCCAACCAGTGCCGAAGACGGGGCAGAGATAATCTCCCTCTCCCTGGAAAGTAGTATAAGAACATGCTTGTTTTAATTTTTCTGTTGATGGAGCAGACAGACTATTTAGTTTCTTGCTTATAGGAATTTTATGCTTCCTATTTTTGGTAACCTTTACCAGAGCATTTACCCTGAGTTGTTTTTTCCTATGTAAATAGAAAAGAAACAGATTTTTAGAAATTAATAAATGTTTTGGGTGGAAAAAATACGATTTACTTGTTTTCCCCTCATGAAAACATCTGTATTTCTGTATTGCTCAACATGTTTCTGAAGAGGAGACAAGGTTATCATTTTGTCTACAGATCTCACTGGGATACAGTACCTTCCTTTGTCTCAATGAATGTAAAATTATTTCTTCCTTTAGGTATTATGGAGATAAGTTGTTCATTTTTTTCTGACTGAGAAGGATATTCACAGAATGTCTTGTGCACTAAGCAAGTGAAAAATTATTCAAAAGCTGTCAAGCAGTCTTGTCAACGTGGAATTATCAGGAACTAAGCATACAGTTTACTCAGTTGCAAGTCACACTCGAAGGTCCAAGAATCATTACAGTGTGAAGTATTATGCTGAGGCCAAAGAGCTTCAACATTCATTTTAAAATAACTTTATACCTTTCATGTATTTAAACAGATAAACCTTATTACCATCATTCCTAAAACTCTAAAAGTGTAACAGTAAGACTTGACTGTTTCTAAATATGTTAAGCATAAGAGCAAAAAGCTTCAAAACAAATATGTAATTAAGCATCTGCACTAAAGAGGATGGAAATGCAGATTGAAGACTGTCTGTAGATGTCCTGAAAGGGAAGTAGATTAGTTTGAAGAGCAGTAATAGAAAAAATCCTGATATGCTGAGGCATTTAGGGATTTGCATGTATTGAATGTTATTAGGTAAGAGCAATCATTTAACATCTGAAGTATAGATACAAAATTATTTCTGTGGGAAACAGCTAGCATTTAAATAGAGAAAATCCATAGCTTGACAGGTCATAATGTAAAATTTCTATTTTACTTAATGTTGTGGCTGGCTCAACCATTTGTTGGAAAACAGTAATCAGCTTTTATAGATGGCTGAACCATTGATGTTTTACTCTTCACAACTTAGACCTACATCTTAAAAATTTACCATTACATAAATATAGAATTGTTGTTCCATCACTTTGGGCACCATTTAGAGAAAAGAAGAATGGTTCCTTACATAAGCATATTGGAGTGTTGGTACCTCTGAGGAGATGAATGGCACTGTGTAGCAAATAAGAACTGAAGATCCAATATTCTGACAACACAGATGATTTTAGACATCCAAAGAGAGCAGCTTTAGAAAATGGAGCTAATTCTGAAATTATTGTGGTTTTCTTATATTTGCTCTAATTGAATTTGCTTTGTATTTTTTTAATTGAAAGTTGTTTACTACCTCCTATTATAAGGAGACATTAATTCTATTAAGCAGACATTTGACTAAAGCTATTTACTGCATGGAAACTAGTAACAGATACTAAGTATAGTTCTGAAAGATCAATGTCTTTAGACTCTGAATGTGCGGTTTATGAGGTGTAAAGCAAAAAACAAACGCTACTTATGGGCCTTGGAATTCTTCACCATGAATTGCTGTATGTGAAACAACAGCATATAGAAAGATCCCAGTACAAGTAAATAAAACACTGAGTAAAGTTCAGTATAATTTTTATGAGTTTTCATCCTCTTGTAGATCTTTTGTAACTGCATTTATAACACTTACACAATTATTGTTTTGGTGATCAATGTTTAATAGTAATAAGAAAGGTCTGAACAATGGTACATTTAATTTTTAAATATATAGATTTATTCAAAATGTATAAGTGACAGGTTTATAAAAAAAAGGTTTATAAAAAAATGTGTAGTGCTTTACTTGTAAGATTTACCTTCTGATTGGTGGCATCACAGAATTAATAAGAGAAGGAAGTAGAACAGCTCCCTTATCCTCATAAGGCTAAGGGAGATGGGGTCTCTTCAGCTTGGAGAAGAGGAGGCTGAAGGACACCTCATTAATGTCTATAAATATGTGAGGGGTGGATGTCAGGAGGATGGAATCAGGCTCTTCTCAAGGTCATCTGGTGATACGACAAGGGGTAATGGGTGCAAACTGAAGCATAGGATGTTCCATATAAATATCAGAAGGAACTTCTTCACAGTGAGGGTAACAGAGCATGGGACCAGGCTGCCCAGGGGGGTTGTGGAGTCTCCTTCTCTGTAGATGTTCAAGACTTGCCTGGATATGTTCTTGTGTGACTTGGTCTAGGCGGTCCTGCTGTGTCAGGGGACTTGGACTAGATGATCTTTTGAGGTCCGTTCCAATCACTAATGATTATATGATTCATTGCTAAGACCATCAAAGTCAGAAAGTCAGAATGTGGAAATGAAGGGTAAAAAGACAATCTGATGTTGGTTAGTTGCATTTGTTAGATGGTCGTTCAGGTACTTTAACTACTCATAGTTGTTCCCATTAGCCACTCGTCACTTTTAAGGTTTATTCTGAATACTGCTGTGGGGAGAAAGGTCTTAAGGATGATTTAAAAGTTGAGAGGAGGGGGACTTTCTTTATGGGCTGCAGATAGGATTATGTTTTGTATAAAGAGAGACAGTAAATACGAAAAAGGTTCTGGATGGAAGGTATGCTGATCTTTGGTGTGGAAGAGGAGTTGTGGAGGTTCTGCAAGGCACTTATTAAAACAATGAAAGTTAATAAAATGGGGAAAAATAGGCTAATGGTGCAGAGAGCAGATTATTTACAGTAGTTTATCGATAGGGGGAGAATATTATTTTCAGTGCACATTTTGAGTGCTCTTCAGGTGAATTGCATGTGTGAGACCAAATGGTACACTGCCTTATGATGACAGAGCTTGTTATCAAAAAGAAAGGCTAATGTTTTTCAACTCTTAAGACCTAGATTTTTTTTTTGTTTCATTGCATAAATTCTTTTGACATTTCTGTGCATCACAAGGGAGGTATATATTTACATATAATATTTTAAAGTTATCTGCATGGACAAATACAAAACCAATTAGCCTTCTCTGGTTACTTTTTGTATTAGAGCATTGGCTGGGAAAGTCTAATAACACTTGTGTATGAAGAAAAGTAAGTAAGGAAAGCAAGAATTGTAAGAATGAGAGTGAAAGAATTAACCATTTCATTTGCCTTTTTGAAATCAGTCTGTTGGCAATACAGTTCTTGCTAAGTTCACACTAATACTTACAATCAAAAAGCAAGCACCCGTGCTGCTGGGTGGAGTTTTCAGTGTGCTTGTGAGTACTGGTCTTCCTGGTACAACTTTGTCTACAATAGAGATCTTAAAAGCAGAGAAATACTGAGCCATGTGCCAGTCTTTGTGTCTTTTGGGTCAGAAAATGTATTAGCTGTGTGTGCATTTTCACAGTTACTGGAATAAAAATTCCTGATCAGAATGAAGACACTTCAGATAAAGGCCTGTTGCTAAAAATCTCTAAATCAAGAAGAATGTTGTAGTGTCTAATAAAGACATCTTTGTAATTCTGCTAATACTGGATTTACCTACATTCATCAATATCCTTTAGATAAAGATCCCAATAATAGCTAGAAAATATCTACATTGTTTTGAGAAGACACTTAAGTATTGCTCTTAAGATGCTGGTTGCTCTTGCTTAAGTAAAAAGACGTGCTTTTGTGATGAGCAGCAATGGATCTGTCACCCTCTCCTGAGGGAGGATACAGTCAGTCTAGAACTATTCTGTTGTTACTTTATGTTGGCTAAAAAGGCAGCTGAAGAAAATACTGATTGTCTGGTAGTGGCCAAAGGGCAATTCAATTTCAAAGGGCAGTGATACAGGCAGAATATTCACCTAGCCAATTATAACTCTATCTCGCTAATAAACATTTAGCGCGATGTGTTGTCTACCAAATGTTTTTACACAGTCAGTGCCTCATAAGGAAGCAGCAGTGGAAACAACTTGTAGAGAACATGAGGAGAGTAACATTTTGGGATGCATAAGATCCTGTAGATGTTAACATCTGAAATTCCAAGCATGGAAATACTGATGAGTACAGTGGCCTCTAAATTAATGTGCAATTATCCAAGCCCAAGATTTAAGTGGGGTTTTTTTCAGCTTCCTTTTCCTTCCAGCTAACTTCTGCAGGCCAGAGGTGATTCATTTGGAGGCGAGAATTTATACATCAGATATTAAAGACCAAGAGCATTGATGAGGAATTTATGCATTCTTATGTGTGGTCAAAAAGAAATGTGGGACAAGGCTTGTTACTGGAAAAGAAGTAATGGACAGTAGACTAAGATGTAAATGGTTAAAGCTATTTTAAGTTATCTTTCTAGGTGAAAGTAGTTCCATTGAAAATGTCACTATAATTGAACAAAAATTACCCCAAAAGAATTTTTCTCTAACTCGTGGTAACATATGCAGCTAAAATATAATCTATGGGTTCAAAATTCTTGGAGAAAACCAAAAGAATTTAAAATCAAAAGCATTGTTATTCTGTGTTCAGGACAGTGCCTTTTTAAATAAACAAGTACACTCAAGTAGAAGGGAGAAAAAAAACATCAGTCTGGACATCTTTGATCATACAGTATCTGAAGGGGGCTACAAAAAATGTGGGAAGGGGCTTTTTAGAATATCAGGTAGCAACACAATTAGGGGGAATGGAGTAAACCTGGAGATGGGTAGATTTAAACTTAATGTGAGGAGGAAGTTCTTCACTGTGAGAGTGGTGAGGGCCTGGAATATGCTGCTCAAGGAGTTAGTGGGAGCCCTGTGCCTTGACATGTTTAAGGCCAGGCTGGATGAGGCTCTGGCCAGCCTGCTCGAGGGTGGGGTGTCCCTGCCCATGGCAGTGGCGTTGGAACTCTATGATCCTGTGGTCCCTTCCAACCCTGACCAATTCTATAACTTCTTCCCAGAGAGGGAGATGGGGCACTGTAGGGTGTTTGTGGAGTCTCCTTTTCTGGAGATGTTTTAAACCGGCCTGGACCTGGTCAGGGTGTCCTGCTATGGCACGGAGATTGCACTAGATGATCTTTCAAGGTCACTTCCAATCCCTGATGATTCTATATATCAAATGGAAAGTGTCTGTTTCGTAATCAATGTCGTTTAAACTTAACATACCTTACTCCCACTGAGTAATCCCCTACAGGACTGCTTATATTCTAGAGATGTCCAGAAAACATGTTTCTATAGAGAAGGTACAATTTTTCATAGTATTTAAAGTGAGAGTGCAGTTTACTGTGGAAATGCTCATACTCATTCTCCTGTTCAGTCTTATTTGCCTGTATTTTAATTGTTTCTGCCTGTATTTTAATTGTTTCATCTAGAGTTGCCTTGTTTAATAACGATGTTAAATTTCAATGTGTCTGGTAACAGATGGGAAAGTCACTGTAGGAAATGTGTTCTCCCTAGATACATTTGCAGAAAGGAGAAATTAATCTCTGTTTGTTTTATAAATACAGAAGATCATCTGGTTATCATGTGGTAAATTGTTACGTAGCTCACAAATTTCTTTTTTTATGTATTGCAGGTAGCATAGTGTACCTTGGGATGATGGTGGGGGCATTCTTCTGGGGAGGCTTGGCAGACAAGGTGGGAAGGAGACAGTCACTCCTGATATGCATGTCTGTCAATGGATTTTTTGCCTTCCTTTCATCATTTGTCCAGGGCTATGGCTTCTTCCTCTTCTGTCGCTTGTTTTCTGGATTTGGGTAAGCTTTTCTGATTTTGTTCTTTTTTATGATTCTGTGCATTAATAAAGCCTCTCTGTTTTCAAAAACACATTGTTTAATGTAGACCTATAGTCTGTGTCACTCAAATAACTTCTCAGTTGTTGGTAAGAAGAATCTCATTGGCCTGTCACCACATTGTCAGATAGAGATCAAGAGGAAAAGGCAACTGCTATCATACTTGAAAAATCTTAGAAAAACAAAACAAAAAATTCCCATCCAGCTTCTTCATCTGTTTTTCATAGTGATATCCATTTCAGGTGCTGTGTTTTGTCTCTCTGTAGAGAAACACTAATCATTGTACTGTTGTATTCCTGCTTATCTTGCTCAGATCATGGGGGCAGTTATTGGCCCCTTGTGTTAGAAAAGTTTGTCTTTCAGCATACAGGCTTTGTGACACTTACTTTTCACACAGATTGTCCCTCTTGGGGTATACACCAAATATATGTTTGCTGTGCCTCACACCAAACTTTCCTGTAGGATCTCTGCGTCACCTGTAGTTGTAGCTTTTCGAGTAATGTGCAGTGCCTGTGGCTTTATTTACAGTAGAGGTATGTCCTAGATTGAGAAGTATGTCTGTTGTGTACCCAGTTTTATTGTTTTACATCTCTCTCAAATACCTCTGTGGATCCCAACTGTGTATAAAGTTATCTTCTCTAATCTTAGAGACCTGAATGACTAGATTATAGAAAATTTACCACTATGCACTGCCCACGAAAAATACTGCAACACAACCAAACAACACCACAAAACACAAGACAGTATGAGCTGCAGAGTCATTCCTCATAGCAATTAGTGCATTGTAAAAGCCAAGAGTTTAGCAGAACTGAATCTGTGCTTCATACATTCAGGGCAAGGGAAAACTTTTCTGTTCTCAGTGTTGACCAGTGATGTTAGAGGTTATCCACCAGACTTTGCATTCTTAGAACCTTTCCCTTTTACGTGCTTACTTGTTGTCAGAGCAGATTTACTTTTCACTTAAGAGGCATATTCAAGATGATATTTGTGTCACGTCTGTCTTTCCTCTGTTTTTGTACCCTGTTTTGGTCATGATTTTATGTTGAGAGCAGCTGCAAGAGCAACAGACACAAGCACCAACAAAGGAAAGACTAGAGCATGGCAGAGGCAACAAAGTAGAATCTTTTCACTTTTAAACAGCTGGGCACAGTTATAGCCACTTTCAGAGCACACATCTACAGATCTCTGTTTCCATATACTTTGTATATGTCTGGATGAAGTGCTGACTGCCATGATCTAGATGTTAGGTTTACTTGGTTGGTTTTAGGTTGGACTACATGATCTTTAAGGTCTTTTCCAGCCTCATCATTACTGTGATTCTGTGATTATTGTGATTACTGTATTAGCTGCTGTGCAAGAAGGCAAACTCTTTTTGGTATCACTCACTGTAGGACTCTCAGATGTTTGCACCAGCTTTGAAGTTACATCTTCATGCAGAACAACAGGAAATTTGTTTAAAGGGTTTTAATGGAATCTTGAGCATCTATTTTATTCTTTACTACATCCTTGCTCAAATGAAAAAGAAGTTGTGTCAGTTGAATGGCAATAGAAATTCAACTTAATTCCTGTTCATAAACTCTTATTTGAGGAGTCCCATTTTTGGATGGTAGACATCAGTTCCCCTTTCTTAGTGAAAGATAATAGATAGTCTGTTACGGTAATTTTGTTTGACTCAAAGATCCAAAATAAATGTTGGAGGATCTGCTAATTCATTTCCTTTTTTGGAAAACAATATAATAACTGTGATTCTTCCATTGATTAATAAAAAAAGTCAAAGGAAATTGAATCCAAAAGCCTGATAAAGGTGTAGGAGGGCTTTAGATAGCATTTCCTATAAAATACAAAGGCCTAGACAAAAATATGTGACCTCTATTCATCATTAATTATTGGAGGAATAAGCATAGATTGTGTAAAAAAAAAGCGCCGTGTCAGAGCTCTTTTTGAAATTCTCAAATTAATGTTTTTCTAATACTAGAATGTGACTAACAACATCTCCGCTATCTTTAATGGAACTGGAGTTGTTGCCTATTGAACATACTTGCCACTTAGCATGTCCCAATTCATTAGAGTAGGCAGTCATTCAGGTTCATGGATTTGCCTGGATTGAATTAAGGAGACTTACACCAGAGGTATGCAGAGAAATCAAGTTTCCTAAAGTTACCAGATGATCATAGAATCATAGAATCATTAGGGATTGGAAGGGACCTTGAAAGATCATCTAATTCAATCCCCCTGCCACAGCAGGACCACCTGGACCAAGATGCGCAGGAGCACATCCAGAGGGGTCTTGAATGTCCCCAGAGAAGGAGACTGCACAACCCCCCTGGGCAGCCTGGTCCGATGCTCCGTCACCCTCACTGGGAAGAAGTTCCTTCTGATATTTATATGGAAACTCCTATGTTCCAGCTTGCACTCATTGTGCCTTATCCTATCACCAGATGACCTTGAGAAGAGCCTGGCTCCATCCTCCTGATATCCACCCCTCACATATTTGTAGACATTAACGAGGTCACCCCTCAGCCTCCTCTTCTCCAAGATCAAGAGTCCCAGCTCCCTCCTTTCCTAATAATGGAGCTGTTCTATTCCTTCATCATCTTTGTTGCTCTACACTGGACATCCTCCAGCATCTCTGTGTCCTTGAACTGAGGGACCCAAAACTAGACACACAATACTCCAGATGCAGTCTCACTAGTGCAGAGTAGAGGAGAAGAACCTCCATCAGTCTGCTAACCAGCTACCTTCTGATCCTCCCCAGGATGCTGTTGGCCCTCTTGGCCACAAGAGCACATTGCTGGCTCATAGTCATCCTGCTGTCCACTAGGATCCCCAGCTCCCTTTCTCCTACACTGCTCCCCAACAGGTCAGTCCCCAACCTATACTGGTACATAGGGTTGTTCTTGCCCAGATGCAAGACTCTACAGTTACCCTTGTTGTCCTTCATTCAGGAGTGATGTTTCTCAGGGATCTGTTTTGGATCCACTGCTGTTGAAACTTTGTTGGTTCAAGGACAGTGGCATTGAGTGTACCCTCAGCAAGATTGCCAAAACTTCAGCTATGTGGTGTGGTCAAAATGCTGGAGGGAAGGGAGGCCATCCAGAGGAACCTTGACAGGCTTGAGAACTGGGCGCAGACAAACTGCATGAAGTTCAACAAGTCCAAGTGAAGGCTCTTATATCTGCGTTGGGGTAATCCCAAGCACGTATAGATGCTGGGTGGTGAATGGATTGGGAACAGTCCTGAAGAGAAGGACTTGAGGGTGTTGATACCTGAGAATCTTTACATGAGCTGACAGCACGAGTGCAGCCCAGAAGATAAGCTTTATCTGGGGCTGTGCCAAAAGAAGTCCACCAGCAGGTCAAGGGAGCTGATCCTTGCTCTTTTGTTGTGATCTTACATGGAGTACTACATAATACTCCCCAATTTAAGAAGAATGTGGAGCTGTTGGAGTGAGTCCAGAGGAGGGCCACAGGGACGATTAGAAGCCTGGGGCACCTCTCCTATGGGAAAGGTCCAAGGGTGTAGCTTATAGGAGCCCTTGAATACCTGAAGGGGATCTACCGGAATGATGGTGAGGGTCTTCTTATAAGGGAGTCTAGTGATAGGAGACATGGGAATGGGTTCAACGTAAACCAGAGTAGATTTATGTTTGGTCTTAGAAAGAAATTCCTCCCTATGAGGCTGGTAAGGCCCTGCAGTAAGTTGTCCAGGGACCATCTCTGGAAGTGTTCAAGACTAGGTTGAATGGGGCTCTGGACAACCTGGTCTAGTGAATGGTGTCCTGCTTATGGCAGTAAATCACCTCTGAGGTCCCGTCCACCCTAAACCATTCTATGAAATTTATGAGCCTGATATGTTTTCTATTGATTTGTTTCCTGTATCTTAAGTGTGAGATTTACATCGTGAACCATTTGTGGTATCATACTCAATTGGCATCTTCCTTACATGTTTGGTGTTTTTTAAACTTTGGGCTAATGAGACCAATTCTGGTTTATGTGTTAAGTCTAGAAGAAGTTGATGCTGTTGGCCCAGATGGTCACAAGAGCACATTGCTGGCTCATTGTTGTCCTGCTGTCCACTAGGACCCCCTGGTCCCTTTCTCGTGAAGTGCTCTCCAAAAGGTCAGGCACCAACCTATACTGGTACCTGGGGTTGCTCCTGCCCAGATGCAAGGCCCTACACTTACCCTTGTTGTACCTCATTTAGTTTCTCTCTGCCCAGCTCTCTAGCCTGTCCAGGTCTCGCTGAATGGCATAACAGTCTGCTGGGTGTTGGCGACAAGACACAGCTGTCTGTTATCTGCAAACTTGCTGGCAGTGCACTTTAATCCCTCATCAAAGTCATTAATGAATAGATTGAAGAGGACTGGTCCCAGTACTCATCTTTGGGGGACCCCGCTAGATACAGGCCCCTGTCTAGACTCTGTCCCATTGACCACCACTCTATCCTGGCTTTGACTCTGTCAAATCCCTTATGGAAGTCAAGATAGACCACATCCATTGCTCTGCCATCATCTATCCACCTGGTATGGCCTCATTAAAGGCTATCATGTTGGTCAGGCATGACTTCCCCTTGGTGAAGCCATACTGACTGTCCCTAATGACCCTCTTGTCCCTGATGTGCCTAGACACAGCATCCAGGACAAACTGTTCCATCACCTTTCTTGGGATGGAGGTGAGGCTGACCAGCTGGCTATAGTTACCTGCGTCCTCCTTTATACTCTTCTTGAAGGTTGGAGTGACATTTGCTGACCTCTGGTCCCTAGTCGCCTGTCCTGATCCCCACGACTTAGAAAAGGTGACAGGGTTTGTCTTCGCAATGACTTCCACCATCTCCCTTAGCATGTGCGAGTGCATTTCATCAGGGCCCATTTATGGTTTTGCCACCTTTGAAGAAGTTCAGGGCTGCACCCCCTGCGGTGATTCCCCAGCTAACACTGTGAGAGTAGCAAAATGCAGACGACTCTCCAGAGCTTCCCCATGCAGGAAAACCCCCAAATCACCCCAAAACCTTGATAAAACAGTGTCTGGGGCTGCTCCTCTGTTGCTGCCACGGCATGGTTCAGAGGCCACTGAGTTTACTATATTACTAACTCAGAGAGTAGAGGTAAGAAAAAGGGAAAAGAGGGAAGACAGGTAACTGGTTAGATGACCACTCCAGGCTGAAGCATGTCTGGAAGACTCCATCCTCCTCCTTGCTCCTTGGCTAAGCAGGTCTTTGTAAAACTCCTTGGTTTGTCTGTCAGTCTTTGCAGTCTGTTTGTTGGAGCAGTTGGCTTCATGGATGGGGGTGGTGGCAGCAGGTGATCAGCCCCTCTTCTTCAGCTTCATAGATTTTTGGAATTCTTCTGTCAGTTTGTCTGCATGACCACAGGCTAAGGGGGGTTGATGTCCACCCAGTACCATTTAATCCTTCCTTTTTCCCCTGATGCTAGGAGTGTTTTTTATCACTCCCAGCAGTATATGGGACTTTGTTCTCAGGGGCTTAGACAAAACGCTGGTGGTAAATCCTTGAGAGATGATAATTCATCACATTCTCACAGCTTAAGCCTAGTTTTGTTGTTAGAATGACAGTGGCTAGGCCTGCTTATTCTGTTAGACATAAGGCTTCTCCTGTGCTCCCTGCTCATAACATCTGAACCATTCCACTTGTTGCTAAGTCTGGCACCCCTGTGAAGTATTGTTCTTACCTAGAGAATTTTATCTAACTTCTGCCATGAAATGAAAACCAAAAGGCATTTATTTTTTAGAATTCAATGTAGAATAAAGTGTTTGACGGTGCTCTTTATATTTGTATTATCCCAGTACATTCCATTTTGCTTGCTTTGAAGTAACCAAGGATGATACCATTTGTGAAAGTATATCTTGCCTACCACCCCAAATGTTACTTCTGAAGGTAATAAAAATATTCATGCAGTAAAAAGCTAGGTGAAATAAATATCCTAAGATAACTACAGTTTAGAAATTCTTCAGACAACCTTAGGTAACTAAAAACTATTGAGAAGCCTTTTCCCTGTCCATTCCCCATTATGAATAAATGTGTCTTTTCTGGAATACTTTAGACTATACTTCATTAAATCTTGAGACACCCTCAAATAGCTTTCTTAACCTATCCTCAGAAAATATTTCTACAGTTACTTGCAGTACTCCTTCCACAATCCTGGATGTATTGAAGAGTTAATGAATAGAGTCAATGTAGTAACACTGAACTCAGGTATTTTCTTGGACTTGCCATCTAGCAAAAATCCAAAACTGTGGATGAAGTTTCTTAAAACTAGCAGTTTTGAGGTCACTGCCTCTGCCAATCCATCCATGTTTGCTTTTGCAACCACTTTTAAAAATTGTCCAGTGGCAAGAAATTCTTAGTGTTGTGTATCACCCTTCTGTTAATCACTGAGACAGCAAGGACATGCAAGCATTCCATATACATAACACTGAAAATGCTCCTGCATGGGCACAGCACGAGAAGGTTGTCCTATGCAACTAACTGTCTTCAGGAATTTCAGAACTGGATCGAAAGTCTCCCTTTAAAATCACCTCTCGTCAGTATTTAGTATCATGTATTTATTTTTTATCATTTTATTTATCTTTTACCTCTTCATAATTTTTTTGCTCTGATTCTTCCTCATGCAATATTTTGTTTCCTTTCACCCTCAAAAAGTGGTAATTCTGATGTGTCTAATTCCTTCACAGCTCTCAGCTGTCTCCCACCCATGGTTATCAGTGTTTTTACACCATGAACTAATGAATAGCTCTGCAGGTGACTGGCTTCAAAGCTGATACCATATGCCAAAAAGGTAGATATGCTTCCCTATAGAGCCAAGGAAGCAGTTGGCAGGCTGATCTTTCCAAATATGTTTAATCCAGCCTTTCAGCTCAGTTGTGGGTAAATGTTGACTAATATAAAACTGGAAGACCTGAGAGAGACATTTTTCCTAAGATTTAGGAGAAAATACTTTTATGAACAAGGGAAGATTATATAAAAAAAGAAAGACTAGACAAAGTAAAAATGTAAATAAGGTTACATGGTAGAAAATGCTAAAAGGATAGATCTATAGAATGATTTAAGATTTTCAATTCCAACTATTAATACTGTGGTGCAAAGTGATCACTAAATCATGTCTTTCAATATCGCATCTACACATACTTTAAATAACTCCAGAAATTAGTTATTTAAAATGTTAAGGAATCCAGCATTTACTGCACAACCTGTTCCAGTGCATGAGAAATGTTCATGTTCATCTTTATCTGTTTCAATGAAGACATTTTTCCTAATGTAAAATATAAACTTCCTCTGGCACAACTTGAGGCTGTTTGCTCTTGTTCTATCACTAGTGAGTTGTGAAAAAGAGTGAACCACAACTCACTACAACCACCTTTCAAGGTAGTTGTAGAAAATGGTATCCGCCTTTTGAATAAGAAAAGTAAGAACTGCAGCTTAAAATATTCATAAACAATTATTTTGTGATAACCAATACTGGAAAATCTGAAAGCAATTTAACTGATGTTTCTACCTGAGCAAGTAGAAGCAGGCAAAAATCTTTCCAGTTATATGATTGAACTTGATGTAAAATTCTACTTGATTTTGTTTTAAATAGCATTGGATAAAGTTGGGGAATTAATTATTTGCTCATGAGTTCATCTTCATTTAGAACTGATAGCACTGCAGAGTTCAATAAATAATCATGTAAGTCTTTATCACCAGAACTCTTATCACAAGCACAGATGCCCTGTGGGTACCTGAAAGACAGCTTCTCTAGCAGAGATTAATTTGTTGTGTGCTGCATTTTTTGTGGGACTTTATCCAGCATTTCTCAAGGAGGACTGGTCAGTTTGGCTGCACACTTAAGATACCTCAGCAGTCTAACAGCAGTTCTGATAAGTTAAAAAACAGGAATGGTTTTTATGAGACATGATAATGGGAGTAGAAAACAGCTATTAAAAGGGAAAAATTGATGCAATTGGATGGAAGAACAAAGAGCAGTGGGCTGTTCCCAGAATCTCAAGTATGTTCTGTTGAATCTGTGTTTTGAACACTATTGCTTCTTAACAACTTGCAAATAGCAAGGTAACAACTTGCAGATGACATCTCACACAGACATTATTCTTCATTTCCAGTCTAGATGTTGTCCAAATTTGAAAGAAAGCTCACCAACTTGCCTTATACATTTAGTATTGTGTTAAGTTTTGTTTTCCTAATTATCACTGTTCCTTGTAAACCTTTCTGTTTCAAACCCTTTGGCTAGTCAACCTGCAAATAAACAAAGGCTTCTTTCTGAAGCCAGAGGTTTCAGAATGCCTTGCAGAAGTGTTTTCATCCCAGCTGTCACAATGTTCAGTTGCCAAAATCTGTTACGACAAATCACAGCTCTGAATGTAACGTAACATTTATTTATCATCTTTGTGACAAACACAAATGTACCTTACCTTTTTGTGCTTTTCTGTGATTCTTAATCTCCTGGGGTGCACTGCTTAAATCTCCTTTCAATTTCTCCTTCCTCATAATTTCACAGAACATACATAAATGGAGACTGTACATAAATTATATAATTAAAGCATAGCTTTCAGTTGGGATGATTTTCTGAGTCATCAGAAAATTGAACCTTATTTTTCTGAAAAGTTGTCTAATGATCAGGTGCTTATTTCTGTATTGTCATTTCCCTCTGATTACCTATTGTCCTTTTTTAGACTATTTTTTTAATCAATATTGGAAAAGGAGCCACCTTTTGTGAATAAATAGAAGAAACAATGCCATTCTTGTTTTTTAAGCAACAGGAATAAGCAGATATGATTTACCACCTAAAGCACATGCTAAATGGTGCTGAACTGTGTTGAAAAGCCATTCACTAGAGACTAAAGGTAGCTGCAGAGCACAGGTACCAGACAGTGAATCACTCTGTATGTATAAGTCTATATATGAGCTCAAGCAGACAGAAAGAAGTAGCCAGAACCTAAAAATACAGATGGAAATATATTGAGAACATAATCCTGAAAAAAAACAACCAAACCAAACCTAAACCAAAACCCCAGACTAAAAAGTAAGGTTAAAATAAGAATTTTGGTGTGGAGTGTGTATATGCACACAATCCCTGTAATCTGGATGACATCAAATTACAAGTTCAGTTAACTATTTTTTTTTCTCTGAACAGGAGTAATATGGAGGACTCCAAAACTCTCACCTTTTGCATAAAAATGACTAACAATATTCACAGTAGTCAATACTTCCAACTGAACTACATGTTTCTGAGAAAATACCCAAAAATTACACATTCTGCTCTTATTCTGTCTACTTCTATGGTTATTAATTCCAGAAGATAAATGTCAGTAATTCTTGTCTTTGTTTTGCCTGACATTTATACCATGCTCTTATGAGCAAGGTGTAAGTAGAGAAAGGCTGCTGTTTATTAAATGTTGTTCTCAAATGTTTTCCTACAAGTTTATAAAAAAGACAAGGCTGAAGGAACACATCCTGTTGTTTTAGGTGCAAATAGTAACCCATACATAGTAAAAAAGTTTGTTTTATGATCTTGAGCCATTCTCAACAAAGTTGTTCCTCCTGCTAGCATTAGACTGTGCCTCATTACAGAATCTGCTGTTCTGGAGACAATTACTTACAATCATCAGTGGTTTAGACCAGTGAGTTTTAATGGTTTGTTTTTTTAAATGTTCAAGACTCTACACAATTTTTTAGATATTAAAACCTTATGTATTTAATTTGTACATATTCAAAATATATTTGATTCTCATAGATGGTTCTTGTGACCATTTAAGAAGTAACACATGGATTACTCTGAGTGACCTGCAAGGGGATGGACACGTTCGTGTCCACTGCTTTGGCTTTGATACCTGAGAAATGCATACAGATATCTGAGTATACAAAAGAAGTGGAAGATTTCAATTTCACCAGTGTGATCTCCCTTTTCCCTGATTTCCCTTTGATCCTCACCCGTAAGCTCTCTTGTTAGTTCATCTTCCCTCCCCAGGTGGAGCTCCATGCAATCAAGTTGATTTTTGATGTAGAAGGCAACGCCCCCTCCCTTTCTCCCTTGCCTGTCTTTCCTAGAGAGTCTGTATCCCTTTACCTCCAGTCCTGAGAACCATCCCACCAAGTTTCAGTGATACCAATAACATCATAATCCTGCAGGCATTCATAGACCTGCAGCTTTTCTTGCTTGTTCCCCATGCTCTGTTTATTAGTATAAAGACACTCAAGACTGGCCACTGTTGAAGCTGGTTTACTGACTGGAGTTCCACTGTCCTTCACTTCAGGTGCTCTCTTCCTGGTCTGTGGTTTATTTCCAGACCCAAGATACCTATTGGTATAATTGGCCATTGCATGGAAAGGATTGCAGATCCCTCTCCTCCAGCAAACCTAGTTTAAAGACCTCCTCACTGGATTGGAAATCTTGTGGCTAAAGACATTCTTTCCCTTTTCTGATAGATGTTCTCTGTCAGCCCCTAGAAGATCAGGTTTCTTAGAGGCATTCCCTCAATTTAAACAGCCAAAGCCCTGTCCCGAGCACCACTCTCTCAGCCACTTATTGATTTTCTGTGTTCTGTAGGCCCTTTCAAACCTCTTCCCTTTAATTGGGAGGACTGACGAGAAGATTATCATCTATTATCATAATGGGCAAAAGATAGACTCAACTTCAGGAAACCAAAAATCAGTTTAAATTAAAGAATAACACACACACACACCACCCCACCACCCCAAATCCTCCATTAGGACAGTGAGTTTTTAAACACACCTTACCCCCATACCTCCCTTCTTCCCAAATTCTCTCCAGTGAATTAGTGTGGGGAACAGATGAATGAGCCAGTTCCATGGCTCATTCTCCTATACTGCCAAATCCTGAATGCTGAAGCATATGAAAGACCTTCGCAAGAGAGTGGTGGAGAATTCAGAGTTGCTCTGATCCTATCTTGCCCAAGTTTGTGAGAGGTAATTTATGTTTCAACTAGAAACACTCAGTACATGGGAAACCACAATATTTGCATAATAGTATATGGCTACGGTACACATTAAACTTTCTGAAAGAATCAGACAGAAATTTCTTTGCTCCTTAAAAAGTGTTCTTTAGGTCCACACAGTTTTCAGTAAGGTTTTTCTTTGTTGTCCAGTGTCATAACAGCCATAGCTCTTTCTGCTCTCTCTGCTATCAATTCTCTGCATTTAGGAGCAAGTTTTAAGGAGCACAGTCAAGAGTACTGCCACCCAGAGAGCATCCAGGAAATAGACAGCCTTCCTGCAGCAGATTGCTTCCTGTCTATCAACCTCTTCTCTCCACTAATTCACATTTTATTAGCCTTTAAAATTTTCATAGTATTTTTTTTAGTCATTGTAATAGCCTTATGACATAGGAATTACTTTTTAGATACTGGCATCCTAAAAATTTCTACCATTATAATTGTGCACTTACATAAGGCCACCAGGAAGAATTTAACCATTTTCCCATTCATACATTTTAAGGTATGAAAAAGTGCACAGTACACATTACTATACAGTTGCTATGAAACAAACATACAAAGCTGGAATGAGAGACTGACATACCAGAGATTCATCTAGCGTGACCTGGACAGGCTGGAGAGTTGGGCAAAGAGGTACCTCCTCAACAGATGCAAGTGCACCTTGTGAAGGAATGAGCCCATGCATCAGTGTAGGTTAGAGGTGAACATGCTGAAGAGTAGCCTTGAAGAGAAAGATCTTGGAGTCCTGGTAGACAGTAATCTCATCATGGCCTGACAGTTGCCCTGTCAGCTAATTATTTTTTCGCTGTTTATTTGCACATCCTAAATAAGAATTAAATGTCTAAAAAGTCCTTTTTTTTAAAAAAAAAAAAAATGCCCTATTAAAGTAGTCAGTTCAGACAATGCCTACTTTATAGCCTTGAAGAACATTTAGAAAAAGCATATGATTCAACCCACCTCAGTTTCAACTGCAAGAGCAGCTTCAACCTCCCACCCGTTATACTACTGTTGATTCATGCTGACAGCTAGGATCAAAAGCTGCCTTTGGTCAGAATCTCTGTATATTTTTTGGCAAGATAGGGTATGTTCCTTGCACTTGAAGCAGCCTCCCATTTTCTAAACCATCATCCCACAAACATTTGTATGACCTACAAAAGGTAAGTGAGTTTTCCACTCAGTGGAAACTCTCTAAAAGCTCCACTTCACTAGAATACAGCCTAGGAGATTTCAGAAAGACTGTATATTGATTTTGTAAGTAAAACTGTGTTTGCCTGAAATGGATCCTATGTGTTTTCAAGCACATTGCAATAGGAAAATATTAATGTGTTAAATGTAATTTATTAATTGTGCTACACAACACAGTTTCAGGCAATATTTACTGCTGTAGTAACTGCATTACAAATTAAACAAAACCATATGAAATGAAGAAAACAGTAAGTAGAAGAACATACTGTATAGTAGAAAAGTTACCAATACAGATTTAATTGCCTCTCTGTATACTTCTCTTAATGAGCATAAGCCATTTGGGCAAAAAAAACACTGATTTACAAAAACTCACTCTCCTCAGGAAGGTTGTTACTGCATGAATGATACAATGCCATGAGCAAGCTATTAATTTAGATCGTCTTGACAGTGGACACCCGTTACTCCTCATCATCACTTTCCAGCTTGGGCAAGAAAGAGGAAGACCTTGCTTTTGGTTCTGCTAATGAATTTTCAGCATTAGGAAAAGAATCCTAATTAGATCCATGATTACTCTCTTTGGGGAATATTGTGGGAATGCAATTCAAAGTGGTGCCTGAGACCTGGAGAGAAAACAACCATAGCTGTAGTCAGCTTGTACTTTGGGAACTGGAGAGCCTTGTCCATACCACCACTGAGGCAGGAATAGTTCCCCATCACAGCTAAATGAGCTGTACTTCTACCCTTGGCCCTACATCTTCCACCTCTCCCTGCACTGTTCATTAGTGAAATCATTTAGTGTTTTCATTCCTGAGAAGAAATGAGAAACAGCTATATATCTAACAAGAATTCATGGAGGTGTAAACCTTTACAGAACTGGTAGAGTAGGGATTAACAGGCTCAGCTGAGGAAAATATTTCACACTAAAGCTAAGAGTTCAGCAGTAGTTCATGAAGAAGCTAAGACAGTTGTGGTTGTTCTGCTTGGAGAAATCTCCAGGGAGACCTTGTTATGGAATTTTATTTCCTAAAGGGTGCCCATAAGAAAGACAGGGACAGTCTTTTAAGCAGGGTTTGTTGTGGCAACAGCAAGGGGTAACAGTTTTAAACTAATGAAGGTTGTATTTAAACTATATATACTGAAGAAAATGTTTACAATGAAGGTGGTGAAACACTGATAGATATTACCTATATTGGTGGTAGATGCAATGTGCCTGGAAATTTTCGAGGTTAAGATTGATAGAGCTCTGTCCAATCTGATCTTAGTTAAAGGTATCTTGTATCATCAGAAGTGTGTTGGACTTTAAAAGTTGTTTCCAACCAAACCCATTGTGTGTTTCTGTGGTTTTGTGGTGCTCAGAGCTTCCTAGGAGGAAGTAACAAAATAACAGACCCCGGAGGAAGTGTAACATCTCAATCAGTGCTTCATCACTGTAATTGATATTACTGTACTGATATTGCTACAGCACTGAATCTTTTAAGAATCAAATATCATTTCTGTATTTATGTTTCCTTTCCAGTATTTGTTTTAACCTGTTTCAAGCTTCCTTCTTTTTGCTCCCAGTTTGACCTCTCCCAGATGATAGTATTTGTCTTTAAAATTCAGGTAAAATTCAAACCAAAAGACATTTTCAAACTTCAAGCAGTTGTTAACTCTCTCCCTTAATCCATTATCTTTATCATCTTTTAGGATAGGTGGAGCTGTGCCAACAGTGTTCTCCTATTTTTCGGAAGTCCTTGCTCGGGAGAAACGAGGTGAACACCTGAGTTGGCTCTGTATGTTTTGGATGATTGGCGGCATCTATGCTTCTGCAATGGCTTGGGCAATAATTCCTCATTATGGTAAGAAAAACACCTCCTTGTGTCTGTAATTCTTCTAATATGGAAGAAAAATCTGGCCTTGAGGTATAGTTTAAAGAGGGAAATTCATGACTGTTCTCAAAATACTGACCATCACTGTCACGAAAAAAAATTTACCCCTTTAGCTAGAAATAATGATAATTACTTGTACACTAAATTAAAACTTATATATCAAAAATTACTAAAAATATCTAATACAAATATTCATACAAAATCTTTATATTACTGAAAACCTGAATACATGAGAATATAATTGGTGTAATTATGGGATCTGGAGGAAATAGTTGATGTGGAGACTGAGTCTGTGCTCAATTTGTTTGTTTGCTACAGAGATAAAATGTCAGTTATGCATTCTTGAGAAAGAAGCGTAAATTTGTAGCAAGAGCTCAATTAAATACTTGGTTCTTACTAGATTTTTTAATGGTGTAGAAATAGGTAAATTGAACATAATACATTTAAAAGCTGTAGGGGTGAATGAGGGCATATAATACAAAACACTTGGCCTTTATAAGGCTAAGTTATACACAACATATGCAATCATGCCACTTTGTGAAAGAGCTCTTTTACTGCCCTGATATAGTTAAACATTATGTGGAAGTACAGATTCAATTTCCAGTTTCCTGGGCTAGCCTTTCAGAAGATTGAAGTGTTTGTGGGTCTCCAGGGTTGGCGAGACTGCTTAGTGGTTCTTGAAAATCAGCCTCTGCAAGCACTTCTCCCTGCTCTCCTGAGGAACAGTAAAGCAGATTTGAGAGGTAGCTGGCATCCAAAGAGTCTATCTTTAGCCAAACAATGAGGTTTATCACAGTTGGATTATGAAAGAGAGGACAATTTCATAAGGTTTTCCCAAAGTGATTGGAACATTTAGCAAGCAGCGGTATCCATTAATAAATTATAATCATGCAGACTAATTAAATGACTAGACTACTGCATTGAAGTTATTTTTAGAGTCCAATACACACAACCTGAATCTGTCTTCAACCATTCCTTTGGCACTGAATTGTTGGAATCAAAGAGTGGAACTTTTGCTGGCAAGACAAAACATGGAGAATTAGGTTTCTTAAATTAGTAAAATGCTCTGGATGCCAACTGCTTTTTGCTTTCCTATGGAGTTTTATTTACTTTATGTTTCATTGGAAAATTAAAACATTATGATAGACCAAGTTGTATAGGTTGTCTAATTTTATTATAGGTTTTTATAAATAACTCAATAACCTTTACCAAGGTGCTTTTAAATCATGACATGGCATTGTATCTCCATAATACACTTTGTTAAGCACCAGAGGGAAAAATTTTCTTCTTCCTTTAGCAATAGAAGAATATCAGCAATAATAGCTATGCTGCATGGATGCAATATATATATATATCAAATGAATTAATGAAAAAAATATTTTAAAAGATAATATTCTCCAGTGTTTGACATATAATTCACTCTCCATGTAGTATACTAACAGTAGTTGTAACAGCTAAAAGGCAGGCTTAAAAGCAAGCCATAAACAACAGAAATAAACTGTTCCTAATGTTCAAAGACATTGATTAACACATAGTTTTGGTGATATTAAACAATATATTTATAGGTTTTGATAAGATATTAAAATTTTCTTCACTTTAATTTGTCTTCTTTCATTATATTGTGAGGCTTAAAGCCTGTGTGTTAATTCCTAGTATAAACATGAAGTAAGTCCAGCTCAGGACCAGGGGCAAACTGCTTCATTATCATGATACTGTGCTGAGCTCCCAGGTATGGCCAATGGCTCCTAGGGCAAACCCTACTCAGGCACTCAGGACAGCATTGCTGCACATAACTATACCCTCCTAGAAACACTCCAGATCAGGTGAAAAACAGGTCTCTTGTAGTAATATTTCTTCTTTTATATTTTCTGCACGATATCCACGGAATTATTTTTTGCACATTTGAGCAAAGATACAGGTTTTTCTCCTAATCACTTCCAGTCCTTCCAAGTCCTTCACATCTCCACTGTCCAAGAAACAATATAAAATTTTCAGAAAGTGGACCACTTACTTCTAAGCCTCATTCTGTAGTGCATATGGATTTCTGAGAGCCATCACCTTCTCATTTGAGGAGAAAACAGAACTGATGCTTCCTAGCTGAACTCTGAAGTTACTCAACAGCAAGGAATGAAAATGCATCTGCTGAAAAGCAGTAAACTGCCACTGAGCATAGTGGAATTATTCTGAAATTAATAGAAAAATACTGGGTCAACAGAGTAGTATAATTTCATAGATCATCATTTTTCCTCCCTCTTTTATGAATATACTGCCTCTTATATAAGCCACTTTAAAAAGTCCTAGATTTGCAGCTGGTATATCTAGCCCAAGGCAGCCAGTGAAGCTATCTATATGCATTTACCAGCTGTACTTTTTCTGTGTGAAAACAAAGATTACACTCTCTGTATCCAACACTTTCTCTCTGTTGCTGTTCAAGCAGCAAAACAGTGTCTGAAACCTGGGTTACACTCTGAAACGCTAAATAAAGGGAAGCTAACAGTTGCATTGATATCAACATATTGTTAAGAGAGGAATCAGTGTGGTGTACTGTTTCAGTGGTCCCATACAAAAAGGCAAGTATCATCTGTAAGACCAGCATGTATGTCTCATGGCTCCTTGAATGATATAGCTGCTGGCCTTTGATAAAAAAGTGAAAATGGATGTAGACTTGTTTAGCATGTCTGAAGGAGGAGTTCAGGTCATGGAGAAGCTGTTAGAAGAAACATCTGCAGAGAAAAAAGCTTTTAATGGCTGTAATGTAGTAAAACTCCATGTTAGGCTGCTACAAAGGAACTGCTTTACATAGTACTTAGATTAGACTGGATGGGAAGGAAAGTTATGGCTTTATAAATAATTTTACAAACGCAACTTTAGTGCATCATGTTTCAAGGTAGTTGAAAGACTGTTAAATGCATCAATTGTGTATTGTAATATACTTTTTAAAGTTCATTTTTCAAACAACAAATATGTTGACAGCAAAAATTACATTTCAGTTTACACTCTAGATAATTATATATTACTATTTTGTTACACCAAGTTTATGTGTTAGCCTGAGGACAGGAATTATGTAAATTGTTCTAGCCATTTTAGTTTTAAAAAAAAATAAAAAGGAAAGCTATAAAACTATCCAAAAAGAAAACATTGCCTCCCATGCATGTCACAGCATTAGCTGCACTTGAAATCTGATGGTTTCCCCATGCTCTAAACATGTCACAGAAACAATAACATCAAGCAGCTTCAATGAACAGATCAGCACACAATGGCAGAGGCAGAGCAATTACTCTATATATCCATCAAATGTATATCCATCAAATTCCAATCACAGTAGGCTACATGCTTCACCAAAAGACTACAAAATTAATAATACAAGACCAGTATGATAGGAAATATACTACTTTGTAGCGCATTCAAAGAAAAAATAATTAAGTCTTTAAACATTTAATACAGAGCACTATAATCATGCTGCATAACAGATCATCGTCTAAATTATTTGATCTACATCAGTAGTCTTATTTTCACTTGATTGGGGACTGGCTACTTGTATTTGTAAGATATTTAGCACAACTCAGGGAACAAAACTTTCAAGGATAAAAAAGGAAAAAAACTTTCTTCAAAAAAGAAGAAAACTAAGAAAAGTCATTTAATTTTAGAATATCTGTCTAGGTACAAGTAAGAAAGTAGTTTTTCACTATTTAAACAAATTTTCTATTGCATTTGCAAACAACTTTTACTTTACCCTGTGACTGAAAGAATGCAAATTGCCAATACTTCTACTCCAGTCATTAGAATTCTACTAAACTGAACAAGGACATCTTTTATGATTTTTCTATTTTTTAAGCTAATTAGCCCTTTTAAGAGTTTAATTATTTTTTTACAGTAACACAGAACTTTAAAATATCCATTTAAAGTGTCCAAATGATAAGCTCACACTTGCCTTACAAAACATAGCATTTATAAGATTAATGGGAAATTCTATAGTTAAAATATTCAACTCTAGGAAATTCTATATTCTCTTCATAGCTTGTAAATAAATTTGCTTCTACTTTTTTTTTAAGATCTTCACCTGTTACCTTTGTCCTGGCAATATCTGTAAGTGACTTTAAATAATGGAAACACATATTTAGTTTAGATAGGAAAGAACTTTTAAATGCAGATATAATGAAGTACTAACATGAATTGCCAAGTACAATTACAGCATATCCATCACTAGTGGTCTTTAAGGCCACATCAAACCACAGCCTGTCCTCAGTAGTTTAGGACCACACTAAATTCACCAAATCCACTACTGTAGACCCATTGCCTGTTCTTCTTCCATTTTCCTCAAGTAGATAGGTATTTTCATAGGAATAACACTCCATAAATTGCTTCTATTCCTAATTGAGTGTAATTTTTATTATAGTGGACCAATCTGCTTTTTTTTTATTTAACTGGCTTGCAAAGTGGCCTGAAAAAATTTGTTTGTAGCAGAACATTGTTAAGGTGAAGCAGACCCATTCACCTGAAGAAACTAATTTTACCTGCAAAAAATATTTTTAGAAATTTTTTACAGATGTCTCAAAAGCAGTGTCTCTAGTATTTTCTAGTATTGTCATTTTTGCTTTGCTTTGTTCTTCTGTGGTTCAGTTTGATATTAAAAAACTGCAATAAAATACTCTTCTATATAAAACTTCTGCAAACTGCAGTAGAACAAGCAGGGAGGCAAGCAGCAACTGTGCAGATTAGACGTGCAGTTCAGGCTCAATGTGCAACTCAGTGCATGCACAGTACCAGGCAGTTTTAATCTCTCAGTCTGCTTTAGATTGAACTGTGACCAGGATGGACTACTATTGTTTAGCAGCAATGAAGTCAATAAACCTTTTAATTCTCATATTCTATCATGTTTTCTTGGGCCAAAGGGTTTCTCAGTGGCACATGACAGCAGTATTTGGATAAAAAATCCTACGACTATACTATGTATTATAGAGTATGATGAGTACCTGATTGATAGTAAAAGCAGAAAGATCATTGGAGTCATCCATCTTCCAGCACTTCTAATGAGCAGAAACAGATCCTCTGAGTGGTGAGAGCTGTAATTGTGGATGTACAGAGAATCATAGGGTCATAGAATCACCCGGCCTGGAAAGGACCTCCAGCCCTCATCCCAACCTCTCCCTAATCCGTAGACCATGGTTTCAAGTGCTCTATCTACTCACTTTTTAAATACCTCCAGGGACAATGACTCCATTACCAACCCATGTGGCATGTGCAAGTGCCCAACCACTCTCTCAGTAAAGAACTTCTTCCTAATATCCAATCTAAACCTCCCTTGACAAAACTTGAAGTAATTTCCCCTCATCCATTCATTCTTAATTTGGGAGATCAGCACCAGCCTCGCTACAATCTCCTTCTAGGTATTCTCAGAGAACTATAAGGTCTCCTCTCAGCCTCCTCTTCTCTAGACTAAATAAAGCCAGTTTCCTCAACCACTATTTACAGGGCCTGTTTTCCAGACCTCTCACCTGCCTTGTTGCCCTTCTCTAGACCTGCTCCAGCACCTCAATGTCCTTCTTACACTATGGCATCAAAAACTGGACACAGTATATAAAGTGCAGTCCCACAAGTGCAGAGTACAGGGGCAGGATCACCTCCCTGCTCCTGCTGGTTACACCATTCCTGATACAGACCAGGATGCCATTGACCTTCTTGGCTACCCGGTACACTGCTGGCTTATGTTCAGCTGATTATCAGCCAACACCCCTAAGTCATTTCCTGCCAGGCAGCAATCCAGCCACTCTTACTCTAGCCTGTAGCAAGCACTACTGTTGTTGTGACCGAAGTGCATGACACAGCAATTGGCCTTGTTAAACATCATCCTGTTGGCCTCAGCCCATCACTCCATCATGTCCAAATCCCCTACCATACCTCTCTACCCTCAATCAGATTAACATTCCCACTTGATTTCCCATCATGTGCAAATTTACTGATAGTGCATTCAATCCCCTCATCCAATCATTGATAAAGATAAGCACAGATACAGGCTGGGCAATGACTGGCTGGAGAGTAGCCCTGAAAAGAGAGAGTTGGGGATGCTTGTGGACAAAAAGCTCAACATGAGCCAGAATTGTGCTTCTGCGGCCCAGAAGGCATCAGAAGTGTGGTCAGCAGGTCGAGGGAGGTGCTTCTCCCCCTTTACTGCACTGTCTGGCATAGTACTCCCCACCTGGAGTACTATGTCTAGTTCTGGAGCCCTTGTTATAAGAAGGATGTGGACGTGCTGGAGCGAGTCCAGAGGAGGGCCACGAGGATGATCAGAGGGCTGGAGCACCAATCTTATGAGGCCAGACTGAAAGAGTTGGGGCTGTTCAGTCTGGAGGAGATTCCAAGGTGACCTTATTGTGGCGTTCCAGTATCTGAAGAGGGCTACAAAAAAGCTGGGGAGCAGCTTTTTAGGATCTCAAGAAGCAACAGCACAAGGGGGAATGGAGCAAAGCTGGAGATGGGGAGATTTAGACTTGATGTGAAGAGGAAGTTCTTCACCGTGAGAGTAGTGAGAGCCTGGAATGGGCTGCCCAGGGAGGTGGTTGGGGTCCTGTCCCTGGAGATGTTTAAGGTGAGGCTGGATGAGGCTCTGGCCAGCCTGATCTAGGCTGGGGTGTCACTGCCCATGGCAGGGGGGGTTGGAACTGGATGATCCTGTGGTCCCTTCCAACCCTGACCAATTCTATGACTTCTTCCCAGTGAGGGTGGGGCACTTGAGAGGGTTGCCCGGGGAGGATTGTGGAGTCTCCTTTTCTGGAGACGTTTGAAACATGCCTGGACCTGGTCTGGGTGATCCTGCTGTGGCAGGGGGATTGGACTGGATGGTCTTTCAAGGTCACTTCCAATC
>VZRI01006500.1:0-44791 GCA_013397515.1 Upupa epops | reverse complement strand
TGAAGTCCAGGTAGACAATGTCCACTGCTTTTCCCTCATCCACCTGATCATAGAAAGAGATCATGTTGGTTAAACAAAACTTTCCCTTCGTGAACCCAGGTTGGCTGAGCCCAATCCCCTGTTGTCCTGCACTTGCTGCATGATCACTCCCAAGACGAACTATTTCATAATCTTTCCCAGTACCAAAGTGAGGCTCACATGCCTATAGTTCCCCGGATCCTCCCTTCTGCACTTCTTGTAGATGGGCGTCACATTGGCAAGTTTCCAGTCATCTGGGATCTCTCCCATTAGCCAGGACTGCTGATAAATGATGGAGAGAGGCTTGGCAAGTTCCACAACCAGCAGCCTCAGTACCCTCAGGTGGATCTCATTTGGCCCCTTAGACTTACAGGTGTCCAGTTTTCTTAGGAAGTCATATACCACTATTTCCTGGATTATGAGGAGACTATACTGATCTCCAACCCTACCTTCCAGCTCAGGGGACTGAATACTATGAATATAACTAGACTGACTAGTAAAGACTGAGGCTAAGAAGGCATCAAGTACCTTAGTCTTTTTCTTGATCTGGATAATGATGTTCCTCCTTGCATCCAATAAAGGGTAGATTCTCCCTGGTTCTTCTTTTGTTGGTAGTATATTTGTAAAACACACTTTTTATCATCTCTTGCAGTGGTGGCCAAGCTGAGCTTTTGCCCCCATAATGCTATTTCTACATGACCTAACTAAATCCCTATACTCTTCTTGAGAAGCTTTTCTTCCAAGGGTGGTAGACTCTCTTCTTTCTCCTAAGTTGCAGCAGGAGCATCTCGTTCAGCCAGTTTGTCTATGATGCAGAGGTTTCTAGCTAACCTGCTGATCTCCTTCTGTTACAAGAAGAATAGTTTTTTGCCTTAGCAAAGTGGAGTCAAAAGGTTGCACTGTTCTATGGTGATAATTATTCCAAGATGAATGCAGAGAAAGACTTGTTTCCCGGTACATACATGTTACATGGTACATGTTTTAGAGAATATAAGTAAAAAGCAGAGGTTTTGCTGTTTGTCAGCATTTCTTTTTGTAAAAACGAAAAGATTAACTGAAAGCTCTGTTACTAAGGTGAAGAACTAGAAGCCAGATGCTATCAACTTGTATAGGGTATTTTTTTTCAACATTAACCTATGAACTCAGTTATCTCGAGGTCTAGGTCAAATTGTACCTGGACAAGTATAGAAGATTCTTGACTATTTTGAAAAATTACAGACTTAACCTCCTTATTACTTGTCAGCAAAACCCCCCACAATTAATTCCTTTGTTGATATTGCATAGGTTAATATCTATAAAGTACTTTAGACACAATTGGTCTGCTCAATCCCATATGTTTTGAAGTGTCGAAGTCCATGCTGATGCTGTAAATAAATGTTTCTTTTACAAATATCACTGCATTTCAAATCTTTCTTGCAGTGCTTCTAAATTGTAAAATGTATGCTAGGTGTGGGTCTGAGCATCAGAGAAACAGCTTGGTTTCATTCATGGTTGTTTTATTAGCTGCTCCTTGCATTTTCTCAGCAGTAAGGTGCCCAGCAGCTTATAAATTTATTGTAAATCATATTAGAGAAAGGATCACAAAGTCTCCTCTTCCACTCTTCCTTTGCTGTAGACCCCAGAGAGGAGTATGGCTATCTCTGATGCAGTGTACTCATCCAATCAAAAGACTAGGATGCGTTTACATGATTTATAATAAAAAGAGCCACACTTGACTGATTTCATATTGCTGCATCACTGCAGTAATTGTGCCCAAAGCAACCAGACAAAGAAATTATACTCAGTCATCATATCTACAGAGGTGATTTACTGCAGGTCATTGTACATCAAAACCTGATTAATGTGAGTTGGGAACAGGAAAAACAGTTATGTGATAGCTGTTTATTTTCCTTCTTCAAAGTTGGAACATGCTGAAATAAAATCCCATAAATGATGTAGACATGCAAGAGGCGCATCACTGATGTTGCCTTCAGTCTTGCAGAAGGCAAATAAAAGAAAAGCATGATTAGCTTTGAAGGGAAAAAGAGTAAACTGCTTACTGATGACAAGACAAAAAAAATTAGTTTCTGTCAAGCAATATAGTATAAATAATAAAAAAAAGTGTTTTAATGGTGTGGTAGTTAAACATCTGAACAAAACTGCTCTGGAAGTAGTGAAATCTCAGTCACCGTAAGTCTTTAAGAACATATTTTGAGAATATTGTATGGACCATAATTTATTCTGATTAGGAGCAAGTGGATGCATAGGATTCATCCTCAACATCCTGTTTATCCCTGTTCTCAGTGAACTATGGAACACATACGTTTGCCCCAGAGGGCGCTGCAGTAAGCCAGAATCAGCAAATGCTGAAAAAAAAGGCAAAAGGAGTAGAGTCCTTCAGAAATCAAGGTGGGAAAAAAGGAAAATGGAACAGCAATGGAACTTCCCAGCAAATGTAGGAAAATACCTACCAAACTATCCTAGGTGGTAGTCGCAAAAGGAAGGCAGAATTGCTTTGCACTAGTACCAAGAGAAATTAAAATAATGAAAACCGTGAACTCTTTTTCTTATTTTTCTCAGATATTTTCCTACTACTCTGCCTTTCCATGGTGGCTCAGCACAAATCTAAGCCATGTCAGCAGCTATTTTGGAAAAAGCTGAGCCCAAGGCTCAGCTTTTTTCTATTACACAGCGGCTTCTGTTCTTTGTAGAAGATCTCTGAATTTTATAGTTATCCATAACAAAGATGCCAAAGAAGATGTCCTGGAGAAGAGCTGCATGTGTCATTTTTTAGTTGCAAAAAGTCCATGAAGGCACTAATAAACATGTAGAATTTAAAATATTTTTATTTGACTTGCAGGAAACATTTAATCCACATTTTAAAACTAAGAGCAGTTCTTCAATTTTTCCTTCTCCATACAGTTGTCTTTCTGATACACCTTCTGCCTTCAGAAAACATGAATATGCGGATACCTTAACCAATGAAAAGTACTGTTTGAAATTCAAATGAAATTGGAACTTTGTTGAGACTGCCTCTGCATTTTCTGTGAAATAGCATCATGCTGAACAAGTGGAATAGATCAGATGTAAAGGCTTCTAATAAAGATGTATGTTAACCTGTTTTGCATTCTAGTGAGAAACAAAATAATCCACAATATTTTATGATTCCAACCATATTTAGTGCATTTCCATTAATCTGGCTTTCAGTACACTGAATCTGTATTTATACTTGTAAAACCTCAGCTAAAATGGGTATAAGATAGTTTTAATGTTCCTAGGATGATAGGTAGGGCTTGGAAGGGACCTCTGGAGATCATATAGTCCAACACCCCCAAACTTCAATTGAAATAATTCTATGAAATTAGATTATACTGAATATGTATACTTAAAAAAAAAAAATCTTCATTTTTAGGAACAAGAATGACAGAAGATGGAAGACTTTGTATCTTAACTGCTTATGCAAATATATCTAGGAAAGCAGCAGTTTGCTGCTTTTTGTGCCTTAATGCAGGATTTCATGTGGTCATTCAAAGCCTTATATTTTCAAGCAATAGAAGCTTAAGTAGCTTTTAGCATATCTATTTAATGACCACTAAAGATGCTCATTAGAGAGCTTTAAATATAACCTTCTGGGCTCTTTAGATTAACTGTGAAAGATTTCTTTTATTGAAAGTTTCAGTAAAATATTAGAAAATTGTTTTGTGAGCAGAGAAGGTATGAGGCTGTCCCAGTCTGCTGGTCAGATTCCGGGAAAAGTTCAGAGATTACTAGTGGCAGAATTAAGACTCAAGCAGAGTCAAATGCTGTGGACACATTGAGGCTTTATTGTTTAACAATACACAAGATAGAAAGAAAGATATGGAGAGAGAGAAAAAGGGAAAAGGAGAAAGGGGTAAAGAACAGAGTGAGGAAGAGGAGATAGCTACTGCCATTGAAAACTTAGGCATCCCCATATTCCTTCAAAGACAGAGAAGCATCCTGACATCTTCTGATCTTTTGGAGGGAGAAGCTTCCAAAGTCCTGGATAAGAAACCACGTTTTTTAAGCTGAATGGTGCGCTCCCTCCTTTATCTCACTGTGGGATTGCCCTCTCCACTTGGTTGTTCTTTATTCTCCACTGCTCAGGACATCTGAAAGGCCCAAGGTTAAACATTTCATCCCATTCAACGAGGCTGAAGCTCCTCTAAATTTTGTAAGGAGTTGCCAGTACAGTGGCATAGCTATGTGGGTTTCCAAACAGTTTCTACCTGGTCTTGGAGAGTAAGGAAAAAGAGGCCATTTCATTTTGAATAAAACCATGTTGAGGCAGAGAGATCCTTTTTCAGAGTGTCAGAGAGGCACAGTTTACTTGGAATTTTTGTCTATTCCTCTGCAACCTGCTTTAGATGAACCTGCTCTAGCAGAGGGGGGTTGGACCAGGTGATGTGCAGATGTCCCTTCCAAACCCTACCATTCTGTGATACTGTAGCATCTTCACAATCCTGACTAATGTTTTTCTCTTCTCTCTTGTCCTATATTCCCTACGAGGCATCACAGTAGTGTTTTTAAGTTTTACCTTGTGCTCTCCAGGTCCCTTTCTGCTACATGCTCTACAGTCACCTTTTCTTGTTCTCAGAACTGTACAATAACACTCAACTTACCCACCCTCTCACCACACTCCCTGCTGTGTTACAGACCTGTCTCATTCGCTGCTCTCAGGGAGGAGGCAAAGTGTATTGACTTCGGCCCGACTGGTGACTATGGTGTCATCCCAGCCCCCAGTCTGGCTGCAGCATAACTGAGAGACCACTGGCTACTCCTGGCTTTTCCTCCATTCTCTGATGGGGTCTCTCACCTCTACCAGGGTAGTGCATTTCACAAGACTTTGTGGAATATGATTATCTTTCAGATTATTTCTTCCTGTCAAGTTTGACTGAAGTAGGTCAGTGGCTTTAAACAATGCTAGTGGGGGAACTGACAGGCAGATGAACAGACTGTTGCCATAAACATCACTACCTGTAAACACAATTTTTCCACAGTAACCTTAATAGCGGTCAGTCATTCCTATGGCAATAAAAGCACAACTCCTCAGACTTAGTTGTAATGAAATCTCACTTTCACACAATTAATTGTCTTTTAGTATAAATGAGAGGATTGGATGTACCTTCAGTGAGCTTGTGGATGACACTAAGTTAAGCACGAGTGTTGATTTGTTGGAGAGTAGAGAGACTCTATCAAAGCATCTAGACAGGCTGGATCAATGGGCCAAGATTAATTATAGAAAGTGCAACAAGGCAAGTGCCAGGTCCTGCTCTTGGGTCATAACAATCTGATGGTAGGCTACAGACCTAGGGATGTGTGGTTGGAAAACTGCATACGAGAAAAGAAGCTGGGAATATCAATTTGCAGTCACCTGAATATGAGACAACAGTGTGCACAGGTGGCTAAGAAGGCCAGCGGCATCCTGGCTTGAATCAGAAATAGTGTAGCCAGAAGGATTAGGGAGGTGATCATCCCCTGTGAGACCTCACCTCAAATACTGTGTTCAGTTCTGGGCCCCTACAAGAATGTGAAGTGGGGTTGTTTAGGTTAGAGGAAAAGGGGGCTGAGGGGCAACCTTTCTCTGTACAACTATTTGAAAGGACATTGCTTGAAGTAATGAGGGGGTCAATGTCTTCTCTCTGGTCACAATCAATAGGACCAGCTGAAATGATTTCAAGCTGCACCAGGGGAGATTTAGGCTGGATGTTTGGAAGAATTTATTTACTGAAAGAATTGTAAAGTATTGGAACAGGTTGCCCAGGGCAGTGGAGGAGTCATCATCACTGAATGTATTTAAAAGCTGTAGTGCTGAGATACACCCGGTTAAAGGTGATCTGGCAGTGCTGGGTGAAAAGTTAGACTTGATCTTAAAAGTCTCTTCCAATCAAACAGTCTGTGATTCTGTAATCTTTGCTTTCCTCTTTATAAAACAAATAATCTAATGAGATTTCTTCTTCATTCAAATTTTCAATGGCAAAGACAAAAATGTTTGTTGCTTTGATTGACCTATAACAGATGAAAAATTCAGGTTATTTGTACAGATGGGCAGACTAGATCACTGATCTAACTGTGATTATTCATATACATACATACATTAATTTTCTCTGGAACTCAGTACAACAGTACAAATTTTTCAACTACCTTTGCATATGGTTTATCTGACATATAACTCTGTCTACTCTGAAGGAATAATTTTTCTTTTAGTAGCACTGGCTTTTGACTGAGATAATATATTCTTTCTATACTGGATATACAAAGGGAATGCAATTTTTCAATGTGCAGTGCAGTTGCCTTTAAAGTAACATAATAAATTACAGGGTAACATTGGACTTTTCTATTTCAGAAAGTTTATTTATACTTTTCCTCAGAGAGAAATAGTAAATGTTACTTTAGAAAATCATGCCTATTTCAGTGTAAGTAATTTCATCGAGGCATATTCAATTATCCACATATTTCTGAGTACCTGAATATGACTTTTGACTGTATTCTTTCCACTCATACTTACAGGAGAGAGATCTGTGCAACACACAGAAAAAAAAAGTTTGTGCTAAATATTCTCCATAATGGCTGTATTTTTAGGTTTTTCAAAGCTGTCAGCAGAAAACAGTATTAACTATGCAAGAATAAATAGTAAATTTTGGTGGTTGTTCCTTTGGGCTGAGGTTTCTATTCCCAGTCTCTTCAGCATTAATGCTGACTACAGAGAGGAGGGAGTTGCTGCTTTGCGCTGTTCCCTGTTCCTCTCATGCTGCTTGAGTTTGCATTATCTTACTTCCTGTTTTAATACAGATGCATTTAGTTTGGGGCCATTGAAAGTTTGGGGCTAATGATACTTGTTTCCTGGAGGTAGTATTGTCATGTAATAAAGAAGTGAGGAATTGCAGCTAAAGAGATTAAGGTAAGGCTTTCAGATTGTTTTCTTTTGTCACAGGACTCTTAGGTATTCCAGTCTGATAGAAGCATCTGATTCCCTGATTCAGCATTCATGATACCTGGGTATCCTAGACTCTTTAAGAAAGTCATAAAGCTTTTATAAAAGGAAAAAGAAAATAACATAATGATCTGTTTATTTAATATATTGTGTCTTCCTTGTGCCCTTAAATAACTGTATTTCAAATATTGCAACTGCCTCTCTGTAAGCAAAATCCACCTCCCACCACCCCTCTCCTTAGACAGCTATGGTAGATGATAGCTAAGGATCATTACTACTTGATTTGTGAATGCAAATAGTATTTGTGTTGGAAATGTTCGACCAAAGTTTGAATGAAGACATGCTCACCCATGGTTCACAATACGTAAAGCTCCATGCTTTCTACTAACTAGGTCTATTTGAATGACTGCTGTTAAATTAAAGGATAGTTCCTAGAATGCACATCTGGTGTAATTATTAGATCACGCAAACTGCATATTTCTCTCAGTGATAGGGCATGGCTTCTTTTTGTTTAAAATGTTTTTAAAAAGATAATGAGGTAAATTAAATAGCAAAGAATTAAATGAGCCTTACTTTACAACAACACAGTTTAAAAAAATCTTGTTATATTTATCAAACAAATAATATATAATAAAGTTAAAATTAGACAAATTTTCTTGAATTGTGTAGATATTCTGTTGTTACACTGCAGCAGCATGCCGAAGGTAAAACACCTGTCACTGAAAAAAGACATGTCCTGTCTTGTATTCCTCAGAAAATCTATTACAGCGATTGTTCTTCCTGTGAGTTAGGCTGGATAAGAAAGCCCCATTTTCTTTTCATAAACCGCAGTGTTTTATTATGCCCTTGTCCGATTGTCTTTTTTGATTAATTGCTTCTCTTTTCTTCACTGTGAGACCATCATTTAAATGATGGGCCAGGAGAGAGAACACTTAGATTTTCAATTAGCTTCCACATTTAACAGCTGCTGTTAGTGCATTTACAGCAACTCATCATGAGTAGTACAATACAGTTTGTTAGGTCAGAGATCTGGGTAGGCTGCAGAGGGCACTAAAAATAATGCATAGACTCCACTGTATCTGTGTTTTTTATATTGGTAGGCCAACAACATAATCAGATTTTGTTGCATGTGAATGTTTTCTTTCTGTCTTGGTACACAGTGACCATTGAATAGGGTATTGGCAACTTTACATTGTCTGCTTATAAAAGTGAATTTTGTCTGGAGTGGATAATTTAGTCTTACTGTAGTCCATAACACTGTCCAAGCAGATAATTCAAATTTCATATGCATACCATTTGCAATCCTTAATTTGATGTAAAAAAATGTATTAGTGGAAACCACTAAATAAATGTGTCTTCAGATTTCTACATGAGGTAGAAATATCAAGAAATAAAAAGTAAGGTCATACAAGCAAAATTTGAAGCACCTTTTAGTGCTAGAGTCTCAAAGTTGACACCGACCATGGTATTTCAAGATCCTAAAGCAGCACCTTTTAACCTGTTCTCCCCTTCTTTTTGTAATATTGGTTACATGTTGTATGAAGATGACAAGCCTAACAGTTCTATATTCTGTGCAGAGTATATATAAATTTAAGTGAAAGGCTGACATATCACTGCTAAACCACTAATTTTGAGCACATGTCCTACCATATAACTGCCTGACGTATGGGGATATACAGACTTCCCACTCAGTGAAAAATAGAACTGGGCAATACTACAGAAACATTTACGAAGAGGTTTATTGATGTTGCTATTCAGAGGTACAACACATGGAAACCTCATTGGACTACAGTGCCATGCTGTCTAGAGGAGTTCTGTCCTGTGGCATTAGAGAACAAATTACTTTCTATATGATGGCAGCCCTTCTTGCAGATGTCCTACTCCTTGTCTGAATGGCAGATAGTTACCAGAGGGACTAAAGACCTAATAATCTCAGGTCTTCAGATGAAAGGGAAGTGACGAGTCAGTGGCTGACAAACCCTTCCTCTGTGAGACAGGAAATAAGTCTTTAGAAATAACCTTGGTCCTTTTAATCAGAGTTTTAAGTGTCACCAGACCAATTCTTAATTGTTTGTATTAGCAAAATATATCTGGTTAACACTGTCATTTTCTTTTTTCATTGAACCATTAATCCTCACGGCATCTTCATCTAGAGTCAGACACATATGATTGAGAGTTAGAGACATGTTTGTTAAGGTACCTCCATCACAGTCTGCCACATTTCAGGTTTTTATTTCCACATTCCTTCTGCAGAAAATGCCATCAGCTGATCTCCTGAGCCAGTGGGTTTGCAGAGTATCTAAGTGTATAAAATGAAAATATCACTGCTTTTCCCACATGGCATTAATAATCCAATCACAGGAAAGAAAAGCATTCCACCATGTGTTGCTGAAATTTCACATTAATACAGCTACAAAATAATTCTGAAAACATTATTTCTGCATTTATTTATAAAATCGTGTTTCAGTCAGTCTTGTAAAAAAGTCTATTTTGTTTCGTGTTCGGTGGTGTTTTATTACTATTCTAGCCATGAAGATAGGGTTTTTTATTATGATTTGTATTAAGTGTAGTAATAGTGCCGCCATGTGGAAATTTACAGCAATCACATATCTTAGCTACTGGAAAATTTTCAAACGTAAAAGATTAAAATTTGAGAGTAGAAAACTTATTTCTAACCAAAAAAACGTATGTGGTAAAACATATGAAACAAAAAAAACGTATGTGGTAAAACATATGAAATCATAGAAAAGAATTGATTGACATTAGATTTTGGAAGAAATTTCTCCCTGTGAGGGTGATGAGTCACTGAAAGAGATGCCCACATATGTTGTGGATGCCCCCTCCCTGGAACTGCTCAAGGCCAGGTTGGATGGGATTCTAGGCAACTTGGTTTAGTGAGAGATGTCCCTGTCCATGGCAGGGGGTTTGGAGCTAGATGACCTTTAAATTCCCTTCCAAGTTAGCTATTGTGTAATTGTGTGATTCTATGACAATAAGAGCAAGCACCTTGACTGCACTCTTCTGACACAGATGAAAAACTCTATTCTGTGTGCCCTTCTCTGTGATACTAACATTTGCATGGCTGTCCAACAAGTAAAACCATCTCACTGTTCTGTAGGGCCAGGCCCAAGAAGTGGTGGTGAAAGTAGTTAAAAGCTGCTGGTAACAGGTCACACATGAACCTCAGGGTTCAGTATTATGACCTTTTATCTTTAATATCTTTATCAGTGATCTCAAGGAGGAGACAGTGTAACCATCAGTAAATTGGGAGGGACTGCTGATCTTCTTTCTGGAAGGTAGGGAGGCTCTGGTGGGCTGAGGTCACCAAACTGTATGAATTTCAGCAAGGCCAAGTGCCACATCCTGCACTTGTGTTACAATAACTCCATACTGTGATACAGATTTGGGAGAGATTGGCTGGAAAGCTGCCTGGCAGAAAAGGATGTCTGGGTATTGATCATCAGTGGTCTGAATACAGCAGTGTGCCAGATGGCCAAGAAGACCAATAGCATCCTGGCTTGTATCAGAAATAGTGTGGCCAGCGCTGGTAAGGCCATACGTCAAATATTGTGTTCAGTTTTGGACCCCTCACAACAACAATGACATTGGAGTGCTGGAGTAGATTGATGAAGGCTCTGGAGAACAGGCCTTATGAGGAGCAGTTGAGAGAACTGATACTGCGTAGTCTGAAGAAAGACTAGAAAGAGTGAAGAAAGACCTTACTAATTTAAGAAGGATGTAGTGAAGTGAGGGTTGGTCTTTTTCCAAGCAGAAGTGATAACAGAAAATGGCCTCAGGTTGCACCTGGAGAGGTTTAAATTGGATGTGAGGAAAAAGTTCTTAGTTGAAAGAATTATCAGAAGTTGGAACAGGGTGCCCAAGGAACTGGTTTAATAGCCATCCCGTAGCTTAGGGATGTGTTTCAGTAGTAGGCTTGGTACAGCTAGGTTACTAGTTGTACTCAAAAGTCTTTTCCAACCTAAATGATTCTATGATCCTATTACAATGTTTTGGAATGCAATTTAACTTTAAACTTCTACCAGCTTATTTTTCTTGAAGGGAACTTTAGAGGGGGAAGGTGTGTTTCTCTCAAGCATTTCTGTAAAAAATAGTAATATGGCATTCCAGGACCATTCTCAACACTGTCATTGTTTTTTACCTCTGACTTCCTAGGATAAAGGCAGTGAGATGGTGTCATTTTAGAAACACAAAATTTGAATAGCAAAAAAAATCAGTTTCCCAAGTCTGCAGAGGCAAAAGTTTTGCCAAGCAGTTGATAAAGGGCAAGGAGTCATGGGTTGACTGTATTTTTCAAATAGTAACATATGCATGCATGAATATGAGAACAATTTTTTTATCCCAAGAAAGCATTTATCACCCACAGCATGATATCTTTACAGTTCAAAATATACTACACAGGTAGCAGATAAATACCTCATTTAAAGAACTATTTAAGTAGCCATTTGATACCCCAAGGTACAGTTGACTTCCAACAACCAGACAGATAAATTTTTTTGTCTAGAAAAATTAGTTAGCAAAGCAATACGTCAGATTATTCCAAAGTCAGGTCTTTCATTGGCCAGGAAGGATTCCACTTTCTTCCTGTAACAACTTCTGTCTTTTATCATCATTCTTATTTTTTACTCATTTTTTAGTAAGTTATCCTTGAACCTTTTACTTGAAGACTTCTGCTATACAGAAAAGACCAATAGACCATGAAGTTACCCAAGTAATATTTTTTCTCTTTCTTAGGATCAATTCTGAGATGTGTTGAGATTCTAGCATTTCAACAATCCACTCATAATATACCCAACAATCCCATATTTTATTAAAAAGCTGAACTACTGGACCTGCAGTTTCACACATGGGATTCTCAGTATTCTCTTTTCTGTTCTTCTCAGCATACTTTAACATTGGCTTCTATAGTATGTTTTTAGCCAGCACTCAGAGAAGCTAAACTTTTGAAGTGACAGATGATCTTTGTCTATTTTTTTCTCAATCTCTACTAATAAGGAATTCTGTCTGTACTTCAGTTAAAGTAAATTCATGTCTGATAAAGGTTTAAATATTGAGTAGTTTTCCTGTACATTTAATTATGGGGCAGGAGAGACAGGTGTCATTTAACTTCTAACAGAATTTAAAGCAGTTGTGTGGTGCTGTGGAACAAGATGGAAACAGAAGTGAGGCACTTATTGATGTATTGTGTTGTATTTTATTATATTAGGAGTCTCTTATTAAGAGTACTGAAGAAAAGTATTTCTAGAAAAGGTTACTCAGAAGCTTGTACAATTTTAAATTCTCTATTCTTCTAGGATACTTAGAAAACTATTTATTTGTATACGTGTTCTTGCATGTGGTGATGGTGTCCCTGGTTGGATCCTGTAACTGTCTTCATGCAGATTGTGCTAAGAAACTCAAAAGAGGTGTCTTCACGCCTGCACAAGGAGATAGCCTTCCTTGTATAAAATGGCCATTTTCCAGCATGACTAGCCAAATGCAAGAAGCAGAAACTCATATGGTAAAATCACTTGTGAAATTGTCAGTATCTATGATAATAAAAGAAATCAATCAGGCTTTCCTTTAAGTGCTTGTGTCATTCTGCATTTCCAGACGATGCATAATTCCAGTGTAATATTCCTTATTTCTCTACCTTTTGTGTGTTTCTCATTTGATAGGATGGAGTTTCAGCATGGGTTCTGCCTACCAGTTCCACAGCTGGCGAGTATTTGTGATTGTCTGTGCTCTTCCTTGTGTCTCTTCTGTGGTAGCACTCACCTTTATGCCAGAAAGCCCACGGTTCTTGCTGGAGGTATAAATTTCCAAACACTTTTTTAGAAAAATTAATTCTGTCATCACATCGTAAACTCTATATAAAAGGCATTAAGATTGTTAATGACTATAGTGAGTATCTTAATCTGTATTTATATTTCATGTAAATATTTTGATCAAATGTTTAGATTGGAAAACATGATGAAGCGTGGATGATACTCAAGCAAATACACGACACAAACATGAGAGCTCGTGGTCAGCCTGAGAAAGTCTTTACAGTGAGTACTGTTTTGAAAACTAATTGCTTGGCACAGCAGCAAACTAGCTGACCGGTAAGCTCCGGAGGGCTTAACCAATCAATGCTAATACTTTGCATGACAAAGACAATTGTCTGCACTGTAAATATCTAAATATAAATAGCTAATTCCTGATGAAATATATGCAGCAAGTGCTAAGATACCAGTCTTTGAGCAGAATATTCTTGGGTATATGAACTACAGTGGGATACTTCAGTGTACATAGATAGTTATGTTTTATTTATTAAGTTTACCTTTCCTTTAATAACAATAGGCACATAGAAATTTATATTAGACTGTTGTTTCTTTAGACCTTTAAAGTATGTTTTTCACTAGCTAAAATAATCTTTTATTTATTCATTTTCTTTTCTGGGAAATAGTAATTTCAGACATTCTTAACTTTCATAACTTTCATAACATTCATAACTTTCTCCAAAATATATTGAAAGTTCAACTGCATCTCGTTGAATTTCAACAGAATAAATCCATATTTGACATACTGATGGATGTTTATATTTGGAGGAGAACTTGGTAATTCAGATGTGAGATTTTTTCATAACATTTTCCTTATTTATTAAGAATCTACACAATAGTTTTCTCTTCCTGGATACAGTAGTACCAAACGGCAGAAGGTATTATCTTTTTCTGAAATCCAGTCTGTTTTTTCAGCTTGTCCTGTGCCATAGGAGGGCTAGCACTTTGCTTCCTCTCAGAATTAATTGTGGCATGTTTTGTTTTTTCTCTTCCAGAGGCTTTCTTCTTACTTTAATATGCATAACTCAATTAAGGAACCCTGCTAAATGTTCCACATTTTCAAGCAGTCTTGTGGAAGGATCATCTAACCATATAACTTCATTTCATTGAGACTTGCATTTTATCGACTTGTGTGTAGTTTCTGTGGCCTCCATTTAATCTGTTCTGTGAAGAAACTTAAGAACTCCTTTATTTAGCATGAAAGAAAGCTGGTCATCCCAGCTACCATGTTAAATCCTGACTTATTGTCACACTAATGACCTATCCCCTAATTCAGTCTAACTCAATATTTTATTGTTTGATTTCATTTATGAATAAAGGACTTTGCCTAATAACATGTAGCTAGGACTTTTGAACAGAATACACCTATCCGTAGTTACTGTTTTTCTTCTGCTAGTGTTGATATTCATTGACAGATTGCACAGTCAGCCACAGCACAGACCCCGTCTCCCTACAGTGTTTGTTTAGACATGAGGAATAAGACAGAAATATGCTGGGACAGAAGGTGGGAGGAAGGATCAGCCAGCTTTACATCAGTTTTATGCAATTTTAATCATGTTCTAAAAACGTGGAGAAGAAAACAAAGTGTATGCTTGGAGTTTTCAGTTCTTTTGATCTAGCAAGTCTTTCTTTCTGTGACACTGAACCATGTTGAACTCGGTGCTTTATTTATAGCTGTTTTTTGTTAATTGGTCACCCATGAATAAGGCATGAATAATGAAAAAATACCGCTTTCTTTAGATTTTTACCAGCTTCTTCCATGGAATCTGGGAAAACACAGCTCTAGATACTGAGGAGTTGAAGGATAAATACTGTACTGATACACACGTATAGAAGTCCCTATTTCTGGCTTTCATTAATACAATTAGAAAATGCCCATTGTCTCCCCATTGGACAGTATCAGCAATATTGCATTATGAAATGCAAAAAGCAAAGAATCGGTGCATAACTTGTTTGGGACATCCTCTTAGTATCTCTTCTTTTTTAATATGTTATTTGTGGCTATTGTTTTATTTTGTCTCAGTAACTTATTCACACAGCTCTCCTAAACCCTGTTGCTTCATTCAGTTACATGCTGTCATGTATACACTGCTATTTTCTACATGGTCATGTCCCTAGCTGCATCAGATATACCTGGATTATATGTTTTCTAACAACTCATTACTGCTATGATTTTTGTGTGCTTTCCTTTTACATTTCTCTAACTGTATTGATGTAATCTTTTCCTAGTTACTGACTGTGGAGATGGTGGCTCTTAATACTTTTGAAAATACCTCCTGAGAGCAGTAACACTAGTACAGATAGTAGTAAGTTGACAGTATCTTCTAATGCACAACTACCCGAGTTAGCTGTTTATCTACAAGCTTATTGGTTTAACCAAGATCTGTTGGTTAAACATTTAAGTAAATATACATATATATATATATATATATCTATCTTTGTATTCTTAAAACCAAAATTCTGTCCACTCTCTTACTGCCATTTATTAATTTATTTTTTCAAACATTTTTCCTTGCAGCATGTTTTCACTTTGTAAAATTTAAAACATTATATGTTTCTAGCCATTGTTTTACACAGAAGTTCGTTTTCCATTAAAGTAGGTACACTTGATTGTTTTTAATTTCATTCTTCATATACTGACAGCTGAATTTTCATGGTCTATTTGGACCATTGTTCTGATACAATAGGATTTTTCTAATGTTAAAGAGCTATAAAAGCCAGGGTCATTTTGCCCTCAGTTACATACAGGGGTCCTAGGATATATACGTATTTCCCCCCACCTCCACAGATCAAAAAAAGTCAGGTGACCAGGACAATGAAAATGTTTCCCATGAGCCTACAAAATTGGTACTGATTTATGCAGCATGTGTCAAAATGTGTACCCTTTCTGTTCTGTGGTGTGGCATGTAAGGATATCTGTATGAATGAGCTCTTAAATAATTGGAGGGCTCAGCTCAGCTCAGTCTTTTCTAGAGTATATTCCTTAAAAACATTTTAAGAGAAGCTTAAAATCAATGGAATGATGCAGACAATATAACTGCTATTGGAAGACGAGTGACAAGAGTGGCACAGACTTTTGATGTCGTATTTTGGCACGGTAGTGAGCTGCAATATATTCAGAAATGAGGGTGGTTACAAGTGAAACTGCTTAGTGGGCTTGTGTTTTCTCTAGTTCACTGGATGAGGCTGCTGGTGCATCTTAAACAATGTACAATCTCTAAAAGCAGTAGGCTGAAAACTAGAGCTTTACCATGAGTACTGCTGTTTCGTGATATTCTGTAATCTACTATGATACATCTCTGAGTGGTGGTGTCCTTGTTCCTTTAAAAAACAAAAGGTGTTAATACCTTCAGAAACTGCAGCCAAACATGAAATGCTCAGGGTCTTGTTTATGAGAGTCACTTTCCCCATTTTATTTCTTTCCATTCTCTAGTTGCCTTATTTTTAAATAAACAGTGATACCACCTTTGTGATTTCACTAGGAACCTGGGAGTGTAAGTCCAAAACAGAACTATAAAGTGCTGTAATTTTGTCAGATCCTGTGTCTAGAAAGACCATTTATCACAGCCTTGTTCTGCTACACAGGAGAATGCAAGTGAAAACTAGTACTGTAGGCAAAATAACATCCTCTGTCACAGATAATTCTATATTTGGTGTCTCTGTATTTAATTTAGATGAAATAGGTGACTGCTTATAGCAGCAGTAACATGTACAGTTCTGGATGATTTCACCTAACTTCTTAAAAAGGATTATTCGAGTCAACATCCAAAAGGCAAACAGAGTACTCTTTCTATAGGAAGTAAGAACAAAAGAAAAATATTATTCAACTATTGATTTTTGATATTTCAAATACTTCTATTTTGAATTCTGTGTATTTAATTGATAGACTTTCAACAGTGTTGTGATAGCAGTTCAGAAATACCTTGACAGCAAATTCTGGATGTGGTCAAGTCACGGTTTAAATAAAGCTTTGTCTTTTTTTGGTATTAGGGGTATGAACAACGACACTAGCAGAACCTGACGGTGACAGCTTGTTTCAGTTAGAAAAAATGGATTTCCTCCATGCTTTGAAAAGAGAGATATTTTTCATTATAACTCCATCCGTAACAAGCTTCAGCACTACACTGTGATATTCCTTTGTATTTCTAAAGATTTTGTAGTGTAGAAACAGGTTATGGTATTCCTTTTAAAACTCCTTAAAATACAGTTAATCATTCAAGAAAATGCAAATATTTGCTGTTATGCTTTTATTTCTAGGTTACCAGAATCAAAACTCCGAAGCAGATAGATGAGCTCATCGAAATAGAGAGTGATACAGGAACTTGGTACAGGAGGTGCTTTGTCCGAATTCGCACAGAGTTGTATGGTGTAAGTGACAATATGTCTTTTCACTCTGCAATGATCTTCTTTATAATGAGACTTTGGAAATGGGATGGATTGATTTTGCTCATGCTGGTGATATCTGCAATGCTACATTTTCCGTGCCACTGGGAGATGCAGGAACCAGTGAAATCTTCTGGTTTTCTAACCTAGAAGAGTCAGTGGTTAATCACAGAGACTGATCCCATCTTCTGAGGAGGAAAATGCTGCACTGATTTTCACAAAAGTGATGGGTACGTTCCAAATCAGTATGGCTGCATTCTCACAGCCACATTCTCAAGCAGCACAATTTCACATGTGCCAGGAATGCTTATCGATACGTACCTATGGAAAGAGTTAACGCATGATGACATGAAAAATTTTCAGCAGGAACTTGAGGGAGCTACATTATTTACAAATGCCAAATTTATCAATACATTGAGTAAGTTAATGTCAAAACCTTTATAAGGCAACATATCTGAATGTAGTTTTAGGCATGTCAAATGTTCTACCACAGAAAACAATTACAGAAAGTTTTATTGTGAACTATCTTTGAACTTTGTAAAGAAAATTGAGAAAACTCTCATTAACAACAAAATAATCCAAAACTAACACAAACAAAAGCAAAAACATCAAAAATAGCTTTTCACAGGTGTTGTAAATTTGTCATTTCAAAGTTCTCCAGAGCTGTGAGGAATCATTGTAAACTATGGTTTGTCACAGAATTGCTTTGCTTGGATAATGTAATTTTCCCTATTAAAAAATGCAGAAAGTTTCTACTTTTGTACTTACTTGTCAAAAAATTGAGTATTGGATGATTGAAATGTAATGATTTGACCTTATTAGTAAATCAGTTCTACAGGAGTTGCAGCCTTGTTGCCTCACATCCTTCTTATCTCAATGGCATTGTCCCTGCATCAAAGCACCTTCTTTGTTGCACTATATGTGCTGAAACCTTCTAGGGTAGGCTGTCTCTTCTCATCAAAAGAAGATCTCGTCTTGGGACAGAAGAGAGCAGGACCATTCTCAGTCAGCTTTGCGCTAATGTCTCTGGACTCAGAGTAGTCACAGCTTTTCCTTACATAGTGAGAGTAACAACTTCTAGCTGTGGTACATTATGAATGATGAAATTCTGAGTGTGTTCCTGGTAAATTACGGAGTGTAGTTTGTTTAAATGGAACACATTCAAAGAAGGGCAATGAAGCTAGTGAAAGGTCTGGAGGACAGATCTTATGACAAGTGGCTGAGGGAACTGGTATGTTTAGTCTGGAGAAAAGGAGCTTGAGGGGAGATTGTGTTGATCTTTACCATTACCTGAAAGGATGTTGTAACAAGGAGAGGGTTAGTCTCTTCTCCCAAGTCACTAGAGATAGAACAAAAGGCAGTGGTCTCAAGCTTTGTCAGGGGAGGTTTGCATTAGACATTAAGAAAAGATTTCTTCACTGAAAGTGTGATCAGGTTTTGCAGTAGGCTGTCAAGGGAGGTGGTGGAGTCACCATCCTTAGAGGTGGTAAAAAAACAAGTAAACATGGCCCTGGGGGAAATTATTTCATTGGCATGGTGCAGTCAGGTTGACAGTGAAACTGGAAGATCTTGTAAGTCTCTTCCAACCTTAATGTTTCTATGATTATAAATTTAAAACAGGGAGAAGAAAAGATTTCTGACAAGATCTCCACTTTATTTGAGATGGTGAATTGAAGAAATGTCTAGACATGAGGAAAATTTGAGTAGGTCAGAGGAAGGGTGATGGTGATTATGTGTTGTCCAGACTGTTGTACACAGTTTTTATATGAGATGGCAACATGTCCTTGCATCTACTGGGCTGCATCAAAAGAAGCAGGACTAGCAGGTTGTCAGGGGTGACTTCCCCTCTACCTGGGCAAGACCCTGCTCTGCAGTACTCAGTACAAGAAACACATAGGCCTATTTGGTCCAGAAGAAGATAACAAAAATAATCAAGGGACTGGAGTACCTCTCATATGAAGAATAACTGAAATAGTTAGGGTTGTTCAGCCTGGAGAAGAAAAGGCTCCAGGGAGATTTTTTGTGGCCCGTCAAGACTTACATGAGACTTATTAGAAAGATGGACAGATACTATTTGCCAGGGCCTGTAGGGACAGGGTTTTTAGGCATCTTGATTTAGTGGAAGATGTCCCTGCTTATCATAAGAAGATTATACTAGATGATCTTTGAAGGTCCCTTCCAATCCAAAGCATTCTATGATTCTGTAAAAAAGCCCTATAAAGTCACATACAGTCTATAGCTGGAAATTAAGATACTTACATGAGATGGACAGTTAAAAAAATTTTCACAGAGGTTGTGTGCTCTCTCTGAGGCACTGAAGAAGCAAGCAACTCAGAATCAAACCATTTCTGTCATTAAAAATCTTGTTCATAATATGATTTTAAATAAATGCATTTCCTAATGATTACAGATATGGTTGACATTTATGAGATGCTTCAACTACCCAGTGAAGGATAATACAATCAAACTTACAGCTGTATGGTTCACCTTGTCTTTTGGGTAAGATCTTAAACCATTGTTTACTGACTTGATGACAGAATAAGTATCTGCATGCAAATTTATGTCACATATATTATCCTGTTTATTATGGAAGGTTTTATTCCTTATCTTCCCATCAAATATTATATATTTATCAGTTATTCTGTTCTTGGTTGCAAGCTGACTCATCAAGAATATCTGCTTCAGAAAGCTGGCATCTTCTGGTGGCAGCATCTTCCAATATTTTTCCTTTATGCAATTTTTTTATTATGATAGAGCAACTGCTCCATCATCTAAATGGGCCAAGGGAGCCTCACATAGGTTTTCAAACAAGAGGGTTGGTGACTGTGCTTTTTGTTTTTTCACAGCTACTATGGCTTATCTGTTTGGTTTCCTGATGTAATTAAACACCTGCAGTCAGACGAGTATGCATCCAGAGTAAAACATTTCCGCAATGAAGAGGTTTCACATTTTGTCTTCAACTTCACACTGGAAAATCAGATTCACAGCAACGGACAATACATCAATGACAGGTGCAGAGTTTTCCTAGTATCCTGACTTGGCTGGAATAAATGAGTATTTTGAAGAGTATCTTAATAATTAATATTTTTCTCCATTAGCTTATGATAGATGTTTTTGCTCTTTAATGGGGATGTTTGTTCTTGATTTCTTGTCACTCATCAGGCATGGGGAATGGAGGGCCTGCATATGTCCTGGTGGTTCCTCTGAAAGGATCCCCCATGCAAGACAAGACCAGCTTCCCTGTCATGTTGAAAAACCTAAGTTAATGACACTCCCTTTCACAGTGGGATTCAAAGGTTTTCAGACAGGCAGGATATTGAAGAGGTCTGGAGAAGGACATACATTCACCTCTGTTGCCTGTTCTTATATCAATGAAAGTCACTTCTGAGAATACATTGAACATTGAGAGATTAGGATCTTGTTGCAGAAAAATAAATGTAAATGTTGCTCTAAATCAATAAAAGGTATTAGCAGGTCTGAATCTGGAAACAATACATTGGCAATGCCTTTTGTTTTGTTTTTTTTAAACTAAATCCAAACATATTGAGGATCTATCCAAACTTTACAAATAACTAGGTAACTTAGGGTAAAATTAAACACAGCAGTTCTACTGTTTTACTAACAAATATCTAGAATATTAATGTGAAAAGTTACCTGAAATCCATGGTGCTAATTAATTATTATTTCAATTATGTCCAGATGTCTAAATGAGTAAAATTAATGATATGGGTAATATGGAACTTCTGTATTTGTTTTCGTAAGAACTTGACATCTTAAATGTTTGTGCAGCATTGCAGATGAAAAATAGAAGTTATCTAATTCTTACACTAGCTATAAGCTTTCCAGTTCCAAACCTTTCCAGAGGGAGATATTCTACTAAAAGCAAAGAACCATTTACTGTCAATAACTGACTGCACTTTCTCATCCAAAGTCTTAATCAATTTGAACTGAAAATTCTTGTAAAGCACTAAGGGAAAAAAGGAATGAGAGATCTTTTAAAAAGTCTTTTGTTCTACTTTGTTCACACTAGCAGGTGCTTGTTTGTTCCAAGAGTGAGTTTCTGGAGCATGACATTCCTATTTCAACTGCAATGTAAAGTTACTTGTAATAGTGGTTTTTGCAAAGCTGTTCCATGAATGTCATGACATTGGTTTGGGTTCATGATTAAAGACAAGTTTGAACAGAAGTATTACCAAAGCGTGGTATTACTGTTGTGGCCAGTAGCTGTGTGAAGCAATTTATCCTATTAATGCTTTTTATGAATGATAGTATTCTAGAGTCATCTGAACACTAATTATGTCTCCAGAATGTCTTGAAGGAATCATTGTTACACATGTTGAGATTTTTATTAAACCTGTATAGCTGCATCAGCTTGACTTGTTGCTTTTACCAATCTAGGAAAGTAGACTGACAGAAATTATTTGTATTGAGCAGGTTTATTATGATGAAGTTTAAATCAGTTACATTTGAAGATTCACTGTTTAAGAACTGTGTGTTTGAAGACATTACTTCACTGAACACGTACTTCAGGAACTGTACTTTTGTGAATACCACCTTCTACAACACAGGTATTATGAGGAAAAAATATCCATTGTGCAGCTACATGTTCTCACCTTATGTTCATAATTTCTGAATTTCCAGTAAGTCATACAAGAAGTCCTTTCATAGGGAATAAACAGATATAAAAAGCATCAGGATCATACATACAGTAGAAATAATGTAGGCCTAACATTGATTCTGAGAATAAACATCCATTTGTTTTCAATAATTTCAAAACATATCTCATTTGCAGCATCCATATATACAGTGGAAATGCAAGAGAAGAGCTCTGTGAAATGTTATAAGAAGAATGTCCTGAATCATTGCATGTAGTAACTCAAATGTGTTTGATCTGAAGACCATAAGGCTTTCTAAGAAACAAAGATTTGTTTAATCTGAATTCCATAGTGAAGTTTTTCTTTAAAGAAATCTAATCAAATTAAGCATGACCAGAAGTATCATCTGAGAGAAGTATCATCTGAGAGGCTGTCTGGTGTGGAAATAGGAGGTCTGATTCTGAGCAAGACCAAGCTGATGGAAACTTGCAGGCACCCTGTGCTTTCTGTGCAAGACCTGCTCATGTTGAAGGGTCTTAACCACATACAGTCCAAGTACATCTGAAACACCATAATACAAATTGCCTTATTCCAGGCCTTGCTATTTTTCATGAGCTTTGCATATTTTTATATTTTCTATTTCATGAAACAGTGAAAGCTCTGAGTTGTCATGAAAGTTGCTTAAGCTTTAAATGTTTTTAATCAAATTCTGCACATGAAGTCAGCTGTTAGCTGAAGCGTTTCTTTTCTTCTTTCCGCAGATCTCGAGCAATATAAGTTTGTTGACAGCGAATTGATAAATTGCACATTTTTCCACATCAGGACAGGATGCCAGATTTCTTTTGATGATGACTACAGTGCCTACTGGATTTACTTTGTTAATTTCCTGGGAACATTGGCAGTGTTACCAGGGAATATTGTGTCCGCTCTCCTGATGGACAGAATTGGACGGTTAACAATGCTAGGTAGGGACTTCACTTCAAAACATGGAAAACCACCAATACTCAAAGCCTTCCTGATAAAGTAACATTCTCTTTTTAAAGAATCTCATTCAGAATGATGCAAAACATTCCTTTTGTAGATACTTAGATTATGTGACTTTGTAAATGCCATTTTAAAAAAAGCTACAACTTAAAAACTCTAGGAATAAAAAGGCTTCTGCAACCTTTCTGCTATTCTAAATTATCAGTTATTGTGCTTCCATTTTGGAGAGTGCTGATCATTGGCCTGTCTTTGCTTCAGCTGAAAATAAAATGAGATGTACACAGATAACCCTCAGCTAGTTCAGCAGTTCCTTGGAAGAGTCAGCAGGCCTTTGCATACTATTTTGCAAAGGTATGCGGTTGAAAGATCTCTCCTGTCAATTATCATCTGCAGCAACAGATCCTTACTTAAATAACTGTGTCATTGTGTTGATTTTCTAGAAGAATATCTCTCCATAAATGCAATTCCCATTCAGTGTTTTTATGCATAAGTTTCATATTATTACAGAAGATGGTGAAAAAGGAACAATATCTGGCAGCTTGATTTGGGAGTTCAGAGAGCTTGATACTATATGGTACATCCTAATATTTGATGAAGTGGCTTCTTTCCTATGAGCCCCTAACAGCATTTATATCCATGACTGGTCTTACTAGCAGAGGAGGTCTCTGGTTTGTAACTTATATGTTAGCCCCTGTACCAGTCAGCCCAATGCATTCTGTCATTCTATGATTTAGGTATATTGTGTATATAGAAACAGATAAAGATCATTATATAAATACAGCTACACTGTACATTTTTTTCACTGGTCTCATACCTAGGTGGTTCCATGGTTCTCTCTGGCATCAGCTGTTTTTTCTTGTGGTTTGGGACCAGCGAATCCATGATGATTGGTATGCTGTGTCTGTACAATGGCCTTACCATCTCAGCATGGAACTCTCTAGATGTCATTACTGTGGAGCTGTATCCTACAGACAGAAGGTATGTGCAGATGCGACTACTCTAAGCTCACTGGAAGTGTTTCTGTATCAACAGAAATGGCTACATATGATCTTTAACGAGATAGTGATGTGAGAGGGCTAAATCAATAATTTGTCTTATGAATAGCAAACAGATAAAGAGGGGTTTTGAGCTATATGATATGTCTTTCACATCAAGTATCTCCTAACCAGAAAAATACCACAAGTGTAGTTTATATAAAAAAGGTCTGACAGCTACTGTCTTTATAGCACAGCTAGTGAGTAGTATTACTGAAAGTAGTAATGGAGTATTTTTCTGAGTTTCCCCTAGTGCAACTGGCTATGAAGGCAGCCATACAGCTGCCTTTGTTGGTTGTCTGTGAAATGATGAGGATGATGAAAACTACTGTCTGGAGGAGAATAAACTACAGGCTTGAACCATGCTGAGATGTTAATCAATCTGCTATGAGTTTGTATGCAGGGTCACTAGCAGTGTGCATGCTCAGCATTAAGAGGATACAAAAATATCTCCAGGCACTGCTCCTGACTTTTCAGGGCTCTTGCAGGGAAGCTTCAGCACAAATCTGAGTTGGATTTTTTTTTAGATATAGGTTACATTTTAGTGCTGATCTTACAACATTTAAGAGAGTGAAGGAACAACAGTGCTATATGTCAAATACAAAAGCTACCTTTTCTTGAATAGACTAGAATGTTTCTCCTGTTACCTCTCCTGTAAACGTCACCAGATTCCTGACTGTGATACTGCTGTTCTTATCACATTTGCTAGAGGTTTCAAATGTGGTGAAAAATATTTCCTGTTCGTGTATGTGTGATATCTTGCTGGAAAATATTAAGGTTTTGGGCACAGATACGATTGGCTTTAGTGTTGTCCATCAGCAGACTGGTTGTTCTGTTTCCTTTTCATTGGCATTTAAATATATGTTTAATCACACAAGAAGTTGATGTCCACAGTTGTGGTTGTATCAAATAACCATACTAGGCTATTTACAAACCCAAAGCACTAAGCTTTAATGTTAAGCAACAGTGTTTTTCCTACACCTCAGGAAATGGCACTTCTGGCAAGAATTAGTCCACTATGCACACTCTGTGATACTATTCTAATAAATAGCTGTGCTTCTGGTGTTCTTGAATGTAGCAGCCACAAATGTTTTCTCAAAGCTAAAAATAATTGGAAAAGCCATTGGTGTTAATGAAAGCAAAAATAATCATCATTACACAGAATAGTAAAAAAAAAAATATTATATGCCAGGGTATCTGTATTTTTAACCGATAGTAGTTTCTATTACTTTCTGCTATCTTTGTATCAAATTTTCCACCATATCCTTAAGTCTCAACAGCCTTTCGAGGTATATATGTCACTGGAAGCTTCTTGCTTAGGTTTTGCACGTGAAGTTTTTGATACTTAAGATGAAGCTTCCTTAAGATATAAGGAGATTTTGATTTTCATACTTAAGATGCAGAGTGAATCTGGTCCTGAAACTTGCTTCCAGCTTTCCCCTAAAAAAAAGACAATCTCAGGGCAACAACTTTGCTCACTATTTTAATATTCCAATATATAAGTTTTTCTTAGTCCTGATCAATGAAATGAACACAAATAAGCAGCAAAGTACAGCAGGAAGTTGAGCTGGAGAAAAGTTTGTGGAACGAGGCCAGTTCATGCTACCACGCACAAGAGACCAGAATTGGCAGCCCGTCCTTTTCCTCCTGCATTAACTCCTTTTGGAAACCACCCAGTTGCCAAATCTCTGGGGCTTTGCCTGTGCTGTGCAGCCTATTACAAAAGGTGTTTCATAAATTGTACTCCAGGTTATTTAGGGATCATACTGGCTTTTTGCCATGTGGGGGTGTGGTGAGCAATTTGGAAATGTGCAGTGTATATGATGCATAGCATATAGTTCAGTTTCCTCATCAGCTGCCCACAGGGCAGAGTTACGGCTGCTTCAAAATCTTAACAGATTTGGATTCTGTATGGTTCATACTCATCTACCTACTTATATTTTAATTTACTGATGCCTGTATTTTAATTAATTAGTTTGCCCTATATTCATGATGAGTACTTTAACATTTTATGCTATTTCTGTATAGCTTTTGCCTGCATGTTCTTTATAAAATCTCAGTTGACTTGCATCACTGCTAAAGTAAGAGTTGTTACAAGCTATATAAATTTGAAATGGTTCTTGGGTAGATGATGAAATCATGTTAAAAGTGAAGATATGTTATTAATGCTGATCTGTCAGCATTAATAAGATTCTGTCTTCCAGATGACACACATGGCAATAAATAATAATTTGAAAAGTAAAAAAAAAATTAAAATATTACCAATACACAGATTTTAAATTACATTCATGATGACTAGCTGTAAACTCTCTGATTTTCAATAAGCAAGTAAATTAACCTAGCTGCACAATGTAGAGAATTTGTATTAACTCGTCTTTTGTATCATCTTTTCTGTTGTATTTTGCCTTATTTTCTTAATGATCTATGCTATTCTGGACTAATTAGCAGGTTATGTTCAGCTGGCCTCTTGATGACCAAGCTGTCATGATAAGGAGTATCATAAAGGATGAGTTTCAAGAGGAAGGGACTGGACTCTTCTCAGTGGTGCTCAGCAATAGAACAAGAGGGAATGGGCACAAATTGGAACACAGGGTCACAGAGCACCAGGAAGGGTTGCCAAGATTGCTTGTGGGTCTCCTTCTCTGGAGACACTCAAAACCTGCCTGGACGTGTTTCTGTGCAGGTTCCTCTAAGAGCTCCTGATCTATCAGTGGAGTTGGACTAGATGATCTCTAGAGATCTCTTCCAATCCCTACCAACTGATGATTCTCAAGCACAAACCAAACTATTCCATACCCTTGGAAGCTCTACTCTGGAGGAAACCTATTAAATGTCTTGAGAGCCTTTTTAGGTGTTTCTAGAGTGCTTTCAAAAACTTTCATATTTTTCAAACATTGCTTTCAAAGGAGATGACGTACTAATTGAGGCACACGGGAAAAACCATTGCTAAAAAGACTGCAGTATTTTCTGTCAGGAGAGGAAAACTTCAGACTGGCACATGTGGTACCAACAAGCCCAGGGAATGAGTGCTTTGGAAGAGTGAGTGGGCTGAAAGTGCAACTTCTACTGCAGTTACAAGTGCTCAGCACTTCAGCAACACAAACCTGGAGCACACAGAAAATGTGAAGTACATACTTAAAGACCATTTAGTTAGCTTTAAGTGACTGGCTCCATCTTGCACAAATTCTGTGGCAGGGATGGGGATTGTATCCTTTCTTCAGGCAGCACTCAACTACCTTAACCATGGGACTGCTTTCTCATCTTGAAGTCTCCAGCCTTATACTTGCTACACATTGCAACTCCTGCAGCAGATAAAGGAAGCAAAGTTTTACCCACTACATTTATGTTTTACCCTCAAGCTCTCTTTGTTCTTTGCATTGGCAGAGCAATGTGGAAAAAAATTGTGTGATGAGGTAATTATGTCTTGCGTTGTAATGTGTGTGCCCAAGGGGCTTGCAATAACATTGGACAGTTTCCTAGCTCTGCCTGTAATATAAACATGAAGGGAAGAGAGTTAAAATATCTGAAGAAGTAACATTCAGGAGATATTTATGAATTTAAAATGTGGTAATTACTTTCACATAAATGTTAAGTACCTTCTTGCGAGCTAACTTAGGAAGCACCAACTTTATATGCCAAGATTCTTGTCAAGTAGATAAAGCAAATAACCCAAACCCAAATATAAAGTGAAACAGAAATAGGTCATCTCCTGCAGAGTAAATCAAAGTCAGATTGCATGAGACAACCAACAATTTATCAGTTTCAGTACAGCTGCCAGACATACGGGTTTGAACATTGGTCAGGAATACGTAGAACTCAAGGTGTGCTATAAAATGAAGTCATGGTGTTTTGCCTTTTTAAATACTTCTGAATTAAGTTCATAAGTGTTTGGTCATAATTAAGATGTAAGTCACCAATCCTCATTATATTTATCTTTTTATCTTCTTCTTGTGTCCCATGAAACTATCCTCATAATAATGAATATTATGCACAGGGTAGCTAAAGTAAAGCTTTGTATTGTGACTGTCAGAAGTTTTCTGTTCTTCTGAGACATAAAAGGAGTCATTGATTTACAATAGATTTCCTGGCAGCTGTTTTCTACTGCCATCCTGTGGCTATAGTTCAGCTGCATTTTGCTGAAATGTCATGTTAATATTTTCAATGTATGACATGCTGAGCCTATGCAATGCCTTGGGTAGTCATCCAAGGCAAGAAGGCAAATTATAGTTTTACTTCCACACTGAGACCTATATATCAGCCAGATGTTAATAAGTCTTTACACTCATTCTTTAAAAAAACAACAACTGTAGGTGTCTGGTTATCAGACAATTATCCATAATGCATTGAGACAATTGTCCATAATGCATTCAGAAACACTGTTTTAATAGCCTTTGCATATTATCAACAATCCCAAAAGTGATATTCAGAGTACTTTATAACTTGTTGAATAGGCTTAGCACAAGTTCTATCAGGAAGGTTACAGATATCTGTGCTACTCATTCAGTAGAGCTCCACTGAAGGACAACGAAGTTTTTAGGGACTTTGATTATCAGCAATGGAAAGATAGGCCTAAAGTATTTTATGTAGGAGTAAAAGCACTTGCTCTAAGAAGGAACTTATTTGGCCACAAGGAAGCAAGCACATTTAATCTAAAGGCTTGGATAATCCCTCTATTTTTAACTGTCTGGACTCTCATTTTTATGCAATGCTTGAGTGAAGCATTTTTCATTGTTGCATCTTTCCCAGCTGCATTGGGGAAAATTCCTTTTCCCTAACATACAGCTTTCTCTTAATGCTGACACTTTTATAAGTCATCCACATTTATCTCCTGTCAATACTGAACTCTGTAACTTTTTTTTTAAGGCAATTCCAAACTGATTCACCAGCATTATTTTACTAACCAGCCTGGAGGATTTCAAAACTTTTCTCTAGGTGAACAAGGAATTTTTTTGCAACCGAACTCCCTTAACCAGTAACAAGGATTGCTTATGGACTCAAAAAGATTTTACTGTGCCAGTGTTTTGCCCAGTAACTTATCAACATGACAGAAATTTGTGTACATAGTAATGGCCTCATGCCTTTGGATTTTTTTCACTTGACACTGAGATGACACATTATTTATATTTGATAATTTGCAGACTTTCTGCACAATTTAGCACTTTCCTGAAACATCATAGTAGAAACTGTACTAGTCCTCCAAGAGAAGATCTTGCTCCTATATGTACATGAATTGCAGCATATTTATTTCCTGGCTATGTTTATTCACTTGGAATGAATCAATTTAGATTTTAGCTGCTTTGAATCTCAAACACTGTTCAGAAGCTATTTAAAAACCAACAGTTCTGAATTTGCTATATCTGATTCTCAACAGTTTACTTAATGACTTTGTTCTGATTATTAGTACACAAAAAATTTGCATTCAGTTACAGTATTAACACTGAAGGATGTGGAGGCAGGAGGTTAAACAGTGACAACTCTTTCCAGCTGCAGGTTGCCGCAGCATATTACTGAAAAAATCATACTGTTCTTGCTGTTGATAAGCATATTTTAGACAGAAATGCATGCCTCAAAACAAAAAGATTGAAAGATAGAACTTTTTCTGGGTTGTTAACTTTGTATCATCAAGATAGACAAGTGCAGTAAGAATGGACTTGACTTGTCTTATTTTCCTTTTTCTAATGATTCTATCTTGTTAATAGCATTAGACTAATGATGAATCGCTACAACTGGAATAACCAATTAAGCAGAAAGTTTTTGTGTGTGACAATAAATTACCTTGATTTTGCTCAGGTACAACATATATTGTGTTACAAAATTACTATAAACATTAATAATTAATCTTGATATAACATATAATAGATATAAAGCACAGTGGCAGCCTGAATGTGCTATCTTTAAAGCCCAGCACTTGAGGAGAAATTATCCAAACTGCTAAGAAAATTACATTCAGATCCCTGTAATATAACGAAGTGATAAAAGTAAACAGTATTTGTGACACAGCTTACCTTTATAAGACAGTATAAAGCAACACCAAATGCAAGCAAATTATCCCCGTATATTTTCTGCTAATTGTTTTTCCATAAATTTCCTGTCTGTATCTATCCAAATTTGCTTTAGCTAGGTCTGTGTATTCTTTGGGAAAATGTTGTCCCTCTGAAAAGACTGAGGCTGTTAAGAACAAGGAGACTATTTTGTCTGTGTGTGTTATGTTTTTTCCTGTTGTTTGGGGGCGAGTTTTGTTTTACATCAGCACTGGCAGTGCAAGAAAACATGTTTGCGTTTGTAGACATTGATCTCAACCAGTCACAACCATAACTTTAGAGATACATTCTGTGCATAAATGAGGCCAAAATTAGAACAGTACTGATTCTTTACCCCTCCTTCTTCCCTTGATTTATTCAAAATAGATGCAACTTATTATTACCTTATGACATAAGTAGTTTTCCAGGCTTGCTGTGTTGTCTTCAACTACTTCCAGTCACCAGGAAGTTAACCCGACTGCCATGACTTTTCAAATATTATGGACAAAGGTTTTGCAACTACATCAGCCAATTCCCTCAAGTCTCTGAGATGCAACTTCTCAGGCAGCATAGATTTTCTGCAGGGCATCATAAATCTGCTTTCTTACAGTGGGAGACACTTTGCTCCCCTAGTTCCTCACTTGCATAGCATCCACTCAAGAAGTATAGAAGGAGAGGTTGCCAGTGATGGCTGAGGCAGAAATATTGAATACTTCAGCCTTATCTTTGTCTATTGATAACAGCTTGCAATTCTTGCTCATCAGAGGGAATATATTTTCCTGGAACTTCCTTTTCTGAATGATATGTAGAAGCCTTTCATACTGTTTTTTGCATCTCCTTCAGAGTTCAGCTCCAGCTGTTCCTAGACCTTACAAGGCCCATCCCTACACAACTGGACAGCATCCCCATACCCTTCTCATACCTGTGGGTGCTTGCAGTGCATGTCGATTTCCTTATTCCCCTTTAGTTTCAAGCAAGTCTTGACTCAGCCATGCCAGTCTGTTCTCTTCCTTTCCTGATTACTTACACCTGGGAATCAGCTCTCGTGCTCTAAGGGAGGTGTCCTTAAAGATCTACTGGCTCTGCTCAATTGTCCCTGAGGGCAGTGTCCTAGGGAGTCCTATTGACTAACTCCTTCAAGAGCTTGAAGTTTGATTTCCTAAAATTCATAAACTTTTCTAAAACACATGACTTCACTCTTGATCTGACACCCTCAGGACTCTTGTCTCTCCTCCAAACAGGCAGCCTGTATTGGACACCAACCACAAGCTTGCATCTGTTCCTTTAGTTTCTAATACTTACCCGTAAGCTTTTGACCTGCTGTCACAATCCACTTTCAGGCAGTACAATTTGGCAGACGTGGAACAAATTTGCTTTCTAAGCAACTTCAGATAATTGTGTGGCTAGGGGCAACTGGGCTTAACTCTTGTATGATGTTCAATTAGATATTTTATCATTACTAGGTTTTGTATACTCTTAGGAATAGAATGAAGACTCAAAATGGAGTCAAGTGCTAAGTCATTTTATTTAACAAGTGCTCCAAGAAAAAGAGAAAGAAAAGGAGTGTTGTAACAGCTACCACTGTGGATCCACCACATCCCATCAGTCTGATGTCTGATGGGGGAGTGTTCTGACTAGTGCTTTGGTTCAGTGAGAGAACACTCCAACCAGGTTTTGTTTCTGGTGGGGGAATGCTCCAATGCGTCCTCACTGCTCTTTGCTTTTTATAATGTTTTTGGAGCTTCTTCACATGCCCACGCCTCCCACTGAGCAGTAGGATGCATGTCCAGTACTGTCTCTAGAGGGTCCTGGAAACATCTAGAGAGTCTTTCAGGGTTCCAGATGCATGCACTGAGGACCAGAGACCATGCCTGCAGAAAGGCAACAAGGTGTGCACTTGGTTGTGGTGGCAATGAGAGCCTGAATATTCTGCCAGCAGTGTTGAGGCATAGGGTTCTTCTAGTCCCATATACCTGCTCATGACTATTGTTCAGAGCTTTTCACATGCTATCCATTTCTTGAGGCAGATGGCAACACTTCCTCCTTTCCTTCTTCACTTGACCTTGCTGAATAGCCTGTAGCCATTGGCACTGCGATCATGGGATCCATTCCACTAAGTTTAAGTAATGTCAGCTAGGTCACAACTTAGCAGCTGAAGGGCTTCCAACTCCTTCTGGTTGCTGCCTATGCTTACTTAATGTGTTGGTACAGAGTCACTGCAGCCAGGCTGTTGGTTGTGTCACCTTTCTAGATGAACAACCTCTAGTTCCTTTTAGGCAACATCAAACAGATACGTAGTTATCATACAGAAATTTTTAGCAGAACACTTTTAGTAGCAGAAGGTTATTTTTGCAACTATGAATCATAGTCATTTATCAAATTACCAGTTTATTAGTCAATTTAGTAAAATTATGGTGGCTTATATAATACATGTATGCATGGGCTATCTAACTCTGAATACTTAATCCAGACTACTAAAACCACACCACTGCAGTGCAAAAATCTGAGCTGCTTTTCATAGATTCTATAGGTGGTCTGTTTCTTTTCCTTTTTTAATACGGTTTCTAAAGTTTCTCAGGTACTTCTTCTGCACCAATCTGGGGTTTTAATGCCCTACAATCTTTAGTTCTGAGGAAAATACTGATTATTTTTGTAGGTCTTAATAGTCTTTTTTAAAATCACTGATTGTACATGTATGCTGCCAGTAAGAAATCCACTTCTGTTCAGTGTCCTAGGAGTATTTTATTCTGATGACTTCTTCCCCACCAAGTTGCACTCCTTTGGAGACAGCATCTCCCAGTACAGCATTTTAATTGTTACTGTCTTTTTGTTTGCAAGTGCTTTGTTGTAGAGATAGAAACTTACCTATTCAGTCATTCATTTCACAATTTGGCCCTGAGGCAACAAAATTAATTTGCCTCAATAAAATGCTGTGGCAGTTGATTTTTGATTTCACATTAGAAAGACAAGCACAGAATCTTTGTTGGCACAAATTCTGTTGAAGATATTGTATTAGGATGAGTTGTACTGATTTATTACCACTGAGAATTTTTCTTAAAGATTTTACTCCTTTATCCATATTTTGACTTTCTTCTGTTTTCTTTTCTAGGGCAACAGGATTTGGTTTTTTGAATGCACTATGCAAAGCAGCAGCTGTACTTGGAAACTTAATATTCGGTTCCCTTGTTGGTATCACCAAAGCAATCCCTATTCTCCTTGCTTCTACTGTTCTAGTATGTGGAGGTCTGGTAGGACTTCGACTTCCTGACACAAGAACCCAGGTGTTGATGTAACTGGAAAAAGTCATTTACTATTTATTTCCTTGTTTGTACAAATGTCGACTCTTCTGACTGATGGTGCAAAGGCTTCAAATTCTCAACACTTGGTAAAGTGCTCAGATGTCAGAAATTACATTCAAGAGATACTTTGGAATGGCAGAGATTTAGTAACCTCTGACAAAATTTTAAATCTCACTTTCATTTGCTTGCATACATTGCTATTCAAACCTGCTTAACTTCAAACTGCAAAGCTACCTCTTAAAACCCTCGGAGTGATGTGTCCAGGAAGGTAAAAATAATACCGACAATTAGATAGTTAAAATGCAAGCAATCATGTTATTTAAAAACTACACTCTAAATATAGCCATGGCATTGTGAACTTTTGTAACAGTACCGACATCCAAGCCAAACACTTAGTATTGGTACAGAGAATGTTATTGTGTCAATGCATGCAGCATTAATCAGAAAACTCTGCAGACCACATAAGGACTGAGAATACTGGACTTCTGCAGCTGTGCCTAGGTGATAAAGCTGGTGGCAATGCCTCTTTCCTGGGAAACATTTTTAGGCAATCAATCTAAAGTAGAGTTTCCAAACTGTACCTGGTAGTTGCTGAGAAGGCATCAGGTACTGCAGGATGATTAAAAGCTCATAAGGGCAAGCAGTAAAGGGAATAACAAACACTCTCACTCCCTGTTGCTGATCCTACAGGAAAATTTGGTGTGTTCTCACTTGTGGCATCTGAATTTTTCATAATCCAGCAGTGCATCAGTGCAAACGTTTGTTATTGGAAATACAAGTAAAGGAAAAATGAGGCCAGTAAACTATATGAAAATCAAGATGTTTTCAGAATTTTATTTGGTATTTCACTTATAATACGTTTTTCTTTGTCAGCAAATAGCTACAAAAGTATGTGACCATGAATTGCCACTCAGTAAATTTAGACAGGTTATAACTTCAATATAGAGTATAATGTAATTAAGACATGCCTAAAGTTTTTGTTTTTAAAGTAACATCAAAACCAAGAAAAACAACAATAAATCCCACTCTCATTGTTTTCAGCGTTTATGCACTTCTGTTACCATTTTCTCTGCTGATTTGTTCTTGGCCACTATTTAACATCTTCAAATATCTCTGAAAGGCCATTAAGAAATAAGCCATGTCAAAGCTTCAGGAAGTGATAATATTTTAATTAGAAGTGTAACTATGGAGAGTAAATGGCAGTAAATATATTCCTTCTAAGCAATTGTTGTGCACTGCTCAAGATTAAAGTGTCTCTACTGCTATGCAAAAGGCTATAGGACCTCTTTAAAATGGTATAATTAAAAACTTAATACATGTATAAAATTAGCAGACAAGAGGGGAAAATCCTCTGATGACAGAAACCGGCATTGCTTTCAGTGGAGCTGTGACAACTTTTATCAGTTGATGCATTAGCTGCATTTTCAAATTTTAAAGAACAAATCAGGTGTAAAACCCAAGGAAAAATTTATCAGTATTTTTTTTTAATTTATTTTGACAAAATTTATTAGGTGATTGAATCATTGCCAAAGAAATTAGGCTCTCAGGTAAGCTCAATGTGTAGTATTTTTCCTCTTGCTCATATACGTGAACTTAGTTTTGGGTACTGTTACCCATCAATACAGTTTGTGTCAGCTTTATTGAAAGAGTTAGTAAAATTAAATATAAGAAGATCATTCATTACATTTACATGTCACTGTTTAAATTACTAGTTCTAGAGATCACATTTTCCAGTTGCTAACACATGCCTATGCTACCAAAAATGTAGTCATGTAGTCCAAGTTGTGGCTTTCTTCTGTGAACAATGATAAACATAGCTGAATTAAGAAAGCATGAATATGGTAAACAAAGAAGCATTTGTTAATGCTGGCAATTCAAATATGACCTTCTCAGAAATGAAGTTTCGTATGTGTGTATATTTAGGAAAATATAAGGTCAAGATATTTGAGATGAGATATTTTATATTTAAATCAAACTTAAATATATATTTTACATTTCTAAACTAAGTTATAAAAAGGAAAGCAAGAAAATTCTTTTCACCAAGGTCAAAGTTAAGAACAAAATGCTGGCCTTAGTTTTGCATCTGTGGCTTTTGTCCACTAATAATAGCCTTACTACTATTTCAAGGCTGATTTCTCCCATGAGAATGATATTTTGAGCTCTATTTCTCTATGCCATTCTTTAGTAGCATATGTTCACCTTTCTGCACTTAATACACAACCTGTTTTGAAATCTGAAGCCTCTGTACATGCTTGGAATAAACATCAACAGCAATGATGCAGTATTACATTGTCTCGCTATGGACTGTTTGCTTGAAGTGGTATAATCTGCCCAACTCTGTATGTAATTCAACAGAAAAATAAGCTTCAACTTGCCAGGTCTACAGTTTAAGGCTAACAGGGCTTAGTTTAAGAGTAATACACTAAAATCTCATTGCATGTAAAATTATGTCCATTTCAATGCTCGTTCTTATCATATATCCCTACTGTATCATAACCATGTGATTAAGTCTGGGTGAAGAGGAATATAGCAACAACAAAATATGTTAGCAAAGATTAACAAAATTTCCAACTTGCATGGTCCAGAACTGTAGTGAACATTCTAAGGTCTGAACAAAAAAGCCAAAAATACACAAACTTTTCCCAAATATTAAACAAATACCAAACCTAGTGTTTCTCTAGCTGGTGAGACAGTTGGTTCAACAGATTTGCACTAGCATGCAAGCCAACATAAAATCACTTTGAATGATCAATTGTTTGGGTTTAAGATTTAACTGATAAAGACAAAAGAAATTAAGGCATTTTCAAGGTCCTAATACCTAAATAGGCTGGAAGTGGAATAGTTGATTTATGGAGATCTGGAAACAAATGTTCCTTACATTCCAAAACACGTGTTTTGGCTGGTCTTTAGCTAATCTGTCTTTTAGTTTTGTTTTGTTTCATTTTGTTTTTTCAACTTCCAATGCAATTTCTGGTAGTAAGTATTGGGTGGTAGGAATTGCATATCCTTTTTTTATATCACACTCATTGGCCTCGTTTGATTCCTGACACACCACAGAGAACTGAACTTGATAGCACTTGTATATCAGAGCTATCAGACGTCATCAGAACTGCTTATCTGACCTGTCGGACCACTAAGAGAAAAGTTCTTTTGAGTCTAAACTTGAGGATATAATCGCAAGCACTCTTCTGTAAAGCTGAAAGTCTTATCCCAGTGATCAAAAGTACAATGTCCCATGAAGACAGAGAAGACAGACAGGCACTTTCTGCCTGCAAAATGTTTTCGGTTTTTTATTACGCATATTTTATGCCATACGGGTGGCCTGCTAGTAGAATTTGTCACCAGACCTTTATTTCTTGAAACCATCTTATTAATTTTAGTCAGATTGGTTCTATTCATTGAATCATAGAATCACTAGGGATAGGAAGGGACCTTGAAAGATCATCCAGTCCGATCCCCCAGCTGCAGCAGGATCACCTAGACCAAGCTGCACAAGAACACATCCAGGTGGGTCTTGAACGTCTCCAGAGAAGGAGACTCCACAACCTCCATGGGCAGCCTGTTTCCACCTCAGGCTTGTAGCTTGTATTAGCATGATATCATCTTGTTTAGGTAAAGAGGTGCAACTGGATGTAAGCATCTTTCTCTCACTAATGAAGATGGTTTTGAAACATTATAATGGGGAAGAGAGCTAAACCTAGCACACAATCAATGGCTGTCCGTTTGAGGAGGCTGATGGCTATATTGCTAAAAAGTCAAATCAATCTTTAATGTCAGTTAAGGGAAGATAATTCTCCACAGTGATAGAAAAAGAAAATAACAGAGCATAGCATTCCCTCCAAATGCAGCTGAGCTAGGTGCACAAACAAGAAGATTCCTGTGTACTTTCACCCACAGCAGAAGAACAAGGGCCATTCTGAGAGACTACACCTCCTTGTGGTATTTCAGCCCTTTGGATATGTAGGGAAATGTGAAGTCTGGCTGGCTCAAAGCAGTAAGATTGTTTGAAGGACTTCTCAACTTCTTTACCACTTTGGTTTAAAAAGAGAAGGCCTAACTGCAAAAGGCATTCTTACCGAAATGCAGCATGGAAAAACAGACTTTTGCCTGCATTTTGAAGACAAGACAGGCATCAAATGGACATGTGTAATCAGTTTAGAAATATTAGCCAGAAAATCTGGAACTCAATTCAGAATGTGAGTTAAATAGCACCAAAATATATTTGGTACTCGCAAATCTCCCATATCCTCACCCAGACTGCATCCTGTCCACGTGCTTAAATCTGTCTAATTTGCTTTCTGACAACACTGACAATTTCAACCACGCAATATATACACAAAATTACATCTTTTGATCCATTATTGTTACCTAATTTGATCCATTATTTTTAATCCTATGGTGAATACATTAATTCTTCCTGCAATTGAAGGATCCTTCAGTATTTACTGTTATTCTAGGTGTGTAGTATTATTATACAGAACCTAATTCACATTCAGCACCTTTCTTTGATGCAATAAGTTAGCATACCAGAACGGGAAAAAGACAAAATGGCACTGACCAGTTTACTACTCTTATTTGGTAGCAGGTTGAGTTGTATCCAAAGATGCTTGTAGTTCATCCTGTCAAACTAAAAATTAATAAAGTAGTAATTCTTGTCAGCCTCCTTCCACAACATACAAACTACTTTTACTAGGACCAAATTAATTGGAGAAAAAGTGGGGGGGAATACTGGAATTACTGCTTTCTGGGATAAATGATCTTCCCAGCTTGTCAAAGGTCTAGAACATACCTGTTGCTTCTGACCAGGACACAGTCCCAATAATCTAAAATTGGCAATTACTTAACAGAGATCGTTGAGGATGACCTGACACAAAAATATTACCCCTTTGACCCAGGGTATTAATTAATACATTTTAATGCCCCATAACCAAGAAGAGTCATAAAGATGGCCTTACTTTGGCCATCAACAGTTGTGAGTTATTATCAGACACTTTAATCTGGAAAGTGAGAGAGTGAAACTCCTGGCAGGCTAGTTTTTATACCTCTCTCCACAGTTAGCTACCTAAGCTCATTTCCCTTGGATCCTGAGGATCTACTTGTTTTGCTCAGCCTACTACTTTCTAATTTTGGGTATCTATCATCTGCCATTCAGTTTTCACCTGTAGTCCTGACCAAGCCAGTTGAAGCTATTTGCTGCTAGTTGACATTACTCACAGCTCATCACAAGCACAGTATTCTGCAAAAGTCCAATGTCTTATGTGTTGTTCCAGTTTCATTGGTTGTCTAGAACTAGAGCAGTCACCTAGCATTTCTTTCTGATAATACTGCATGTTTTCTAACTTCTAGGATATGTCTTTTACCTTCTTAGTGTCTGCCTTGTAAATATATGTCTGTCCTGTACTGGCTATGTGATAAAGGTCATCTGTGAATCTCTTGTAAGCCTGTCTTACCCAGTTAAAAACTAATCCTTCAGAAGAACAGGGTCAGGAAAAACTAATGAAGTGTAATCACACTAAATACAAGCCATGGTGTGCAAGACTGCAAGGCCTAGGTTTCAGTTACTTTTATTTTTGTTAGCCACTTTCTGTAATTTCTAATATGCGGCTATATAATACTGTATACCATAAAGAGGAAGTATTACACAGTCAGAGGTAAACACATATGCAGAGAGGTGTGGGTGAGTATATGTACACACATATATGCACACACAGCTCCCTATAACACAGGTGGATGTTAGACTTAAAAACCATATTCTCGTCTAGTTCTTGATGACACTTTCTGCATTGTGCATTGTGCTTTGAAACAAGGTAACATCCATTCCTTGTGCAGAACCCTTCACTTACTCACATGCAAAATATTGGGGATATCGAGATTCATCTTAGCTGGCCATTAGCTTTCTATCACTGGAAGGGAACTCCTGAGATGCACTGAAAAACGAGCTCTGATTTAGCTGTAATCTACCACACTGTGCCAAACAGCAAAACAGCACATTGTGGAAAGACACTTGTCAAGTTCCAGTGACTAGGAGTCACAGCACTTTCAGACACATGAAATCCTAAAAGCTATGAACTTTGTCGTATTCAACTAAAGTCCTTCTGAATGTTCCACGGGGATATCTAGATGTTAACTTCTGTGTAATATATGTGAAAATGTCTGTGTCTTTTCTGTATTATGTGTTTTTAATTTTTTCTGCATATATATATAACTACTGTTTTATCAATGTGGCTAAATAATTGTTTGCTGCTGTTCTTATCAGCAATCTTTGATCAGCCTGAAAGAGAGACATTGTCAGCCAGGGTGGTTTTTTTTAGTTAATTATTAACATCTGCAAAGATCTTCTATAGTAATTAGTGCCATAGAAAGTACTTGCAGCTATAATTTGACCAGATCCAGGTTGAAAATAGCAGAGCATGCACACAGAGTAGTGAAGATGGAGAGAGCTCTTTCAAAACCTCTGGTATCTATTGTATTTCTCCTTCCCTCTTTGCAGTGCACTTCCTCAGTGAGATGGACATGTACACATGAAATGGACCTAAGAAAGAGGCAGACAAGAGGAGCAGTTACCTCCTCAAGACTTAAAAATGGATATTTGCTGTAGGAAAGCCAACTCTATACTAAGATTAAAACTAAAAAAACAAATTCAAGTTGCTCACCATTGTTTTTCTTCCCCATGTGTTCTATCAGTTGATAAACTGAATACCAGTCTGTATCAATCCTTTAAAAAGAGACAACAAAACGTAGCTATGCTCAGCTGATAGTGCTTTTAGAAAGTGATAGATCTCTCCAAAAGTAAAATATAACCACGAGTGAGACCATAGGATAGCTCCTAACTGTGATCATAAATAGCTTAAGTAGAAAGTGACTCTTCAAATTCAACATAGCAGTAGATAAAACTATGTTTTATTTCAAAATTTGTATTACATTAAAACCAATAGTTCAGAACAGAAAGTATTAAAATTTGGGGAGCAACTTACAAAACACAACTCACAGCATTTGTTTCAAACAACCTTACAGCTCTTTCCTGTTTCTTCCTGCTACAGATCCATTCTTATACAGTAACTGATTTCATTAGTGCTTCACTTGTGAAATTAAAGCTTCTTTTGACATTTGCATGAAAACTAGGGCAGTCATGAAATTAGAACAGTAAGAAAGCTGTTAGAAAGAATTAAAAAAATGCACCAAGCTGCTAGTGACTGTTCTTATGGTCTTTGCAGTAGTGTAGGGTCCTACAAAGTGTTACATGAAACTACAATTGTTTAAATCATTGCTGCAGCTTGCAGGGTAGCGACTCTAGCTTTCCCTTTCAAACATAGTAAATACATGATGGCACATTGTCATGCTAAAAGTCCTGCTGTGAGGAAAAATGTTTCTTTTAGCCCTAATTGAATAACTTTAACTTAACTTTATCCTATGAATATAAGATTTTCCAAACAATAAAAAGATTTTTAAAGGCATCCCATGGTCCAAACCTAATGAATCAACTAACAGCTTATTTTAGCCATTTGCTATAGAATTTTCTATTGAAACACACAATTAAAACTGTTTTTATATATGCTGTATTACCCTCAGCTGCATAACATTGTGACAACTAAATTGTGTACCACACTTGGCCTCAAATGCATGTGACAATGTTCTGTGCATAACTAGGTCTCTTTAAGAGGCCCTAAAAGAAGATGTCCTTTGCAATATAATAACTTGTGTGTACAGGAGTCAGGCATCAAGGATGAGGCATTGAAAGCAGAGCTCTTCACCTTCACTGTAATTTATTGGCATTGTCAGGTTATTTATTTTTTGAAAAACTTGTTGGCATTTTCTAATGCTGAGCAACAGAAGGAAAATACATGCTTTTCCCTAGATTTTTATGAGCTATTTTCTGCTCCTGGATTCTGCTATTAAACTTCCAAATTGCCAACTGCTTTGAGCCACTGGAAGTGCGATTTTTCAGATTGTTTTTAGTGTATTAAAGCACAGGTGTATGTGTGCATATGTTGTCAAGAAAATCATGAACCATTTCTAACAGTGTCCATTTCTTAGTTCAAGGAAACATGTACATACTGTATATACTTTAATGGGCTACTTTGCAGCTGAATTCCTATTTATACATGTTTACTTCCAAAACTGCTAATCTGCAACAAGATCTTGGCAACAGTCCTGTTTATTTCTTTCTTTGTTTTCTTTACTGCTCTGTGTGATGTCCTGTAAAGCAGGTTACTGTCATCACTATCGTACATATGTGTTTGCATGTGTGTGCCTTGATAAATTCTCTTTTGACATTCTGAAATTTTCATTTCAAGTCCAGCTGGTGCAACTGTGAACTCATCTTTTCAGTATGCTCCTCTGTGTCAGATTGCCAACTTCCCAAATGTTTGACCAAGTGTTTTGATTAAGACCCTTGATGAAAGCTGTCTGTATACTTGTGACAGGGCATGCTCTGTGTGGGATGACTGTGCACAGTATAAATCTATAAAATGTGAAAGTGTGTATAAATTTATCTGCCAAATACTTATCATCCATGTAATAAATACAAAGTTATTTAGTGTACATCAGATTAATAAAGGAGCGATTTTTGCTCCACTATATTCAAATAAAGATTTGTTCTCTGCAATGAATATATATCTGTGTGATGATAGTTGGAACATCATGCTTCATTACCCACAAAACACTGAAACCAATTGTTTTACCCTAATTAACCATTTTATCAAATCTTCTTAGTGTCTGTAATAGAGGATGAACATGCATTAAAAGAAAACTTGAACATGTTAATAAAGCTAAGGAAAAGCAAATGACTGCAAACACACACAGTAAAAGTCATTGTGGTTGCAAGGGTCAAAGTTCTCTGGCTAACCATCTGGGATTCATATTTTTATGGTTCATCATTGCACAGAAGAGACATCTGACCTTTCACTACCTAACTACACTGCAAGGGTGTATTATCACCCAAAGGATCTAATCTAATTCTATGTGAAAAGCATACAGCTGCAAGATAAGATGATCCATGCATCTGAAAAGCAAATGGGAATTTAGGCAAAAACTGTGGTTTCATGAGAACTTGGTATTCATCACAATACATTTCAAACCCAAAAAACTGAAGCAGCATTGCAACAGCATTAGTTTTTCATCACATTTGTGCATTAAGGGCCTCCAAAAAGCTTCAACAGATCAATGCGGTAGCTCTTAAATAAAAAAATCCTGCTGAGTTATTTATATTCTGCCATCTCCATGGATGGATTGGAAATACATTTCCAAATATAGGTTATTCCAAACAGATGATGGACTGAACAAAACACATGAATCTCTTCAGCTGTGTCAGCACCAGAGAGAAGTTAAACTACATCAAAATTGAAGTGTTTTTCAACTCATGCAAGAACACTGTCGGCAAAATCAAGGGTATGTATGATTTTATGATTGTCCTTTGGCAACTGAGTGGTTTTGTAATACAGTACAGAACAAACTTTCTCCATTAATTAAGGACAACCAATAGATCCATATTTCCAGTCTCCTTAGATGTACAACTTCATCTATGTGCCCTTGAAGGGGACTAGTATTCTAATTATATTGTTCTAGTGGAGAGAAAACTTTTATGTTTGTATCTCCTAATCTTTTCTGAGAAGAAATCAATCTCTTTTGTGACAGAGATTATAATCCAAAACTGACTGAGGGAGATCTACATGTTCTACATAGCCACCTTTCAGAAATTTGATTATTCTCTAGAAAGCTTTCAGTAGGAGCAAATCTTTTGTTTGGGCACAACAACCTGCAAAAAGGATGCTTTGGTTTGTAGGATGACATTTCATGAAATAATTCTGCTCTGTGTGTCTATTGTGTGACACAAGTACATGGAGATCATGGACGCAAATGTAAGATGAGGAGTAGTTCTGTTATCCACCACTGTGTATATCTGAGACCAAATGTTAAAACATACCATGTGCATTCTTCATCTGCTTTTCTTTCCAGTAGGATGCCACCTAAGTTATGCTTAGTACTTAATTTAAAAGTTATGGGCATGATGAGAACTGATGATCTACCCTGAACTGTTCCCCATCCTGTTCAGTCATCTCTGGAACTTTTTTACAGCACTTTACATTAGCAGCAGAGAAAAAACACATTGACTTAAAGCTCCTCACAGACTTTTGTATAAATATTAAGCTAAACTGAAATCATACTATTCTATATGTTTTTGGTAGCACCATACATAAACTTCCACAGTATACGAGTGAATGCACTCTTTCTACACACGCAGTTTCCATCATGTTACTTCTATCAGAGTAGACCCCAGTGGTCTGATTAAGACATAAGTAATGATCTTATAGTACTACTATAGCAGATTATAGTTGTCACTTCTCAAGCAAAATTCTTGGGAAGACACCAAGCCAAGGAGAGTCTTTCAGCAAGAGGAATATAGAGGTTCAAGTAAGAGCCTGACCACATCCATTAGTGAATTATATAGACATAAAGGGCTGATGACTGTGATTTGTGATGATAGCAATGTACCCTTGTGTCTGGGGTTAATTTTTGTGGGGCTGACCACTGACATAACATGACAGCTTAGGGAACCAAACAAGTATCCCTTCCCACAGTCATATAAAAGGCATGCTAGACCGGTGGATTTCACCTATTTTTCACACATTTTTGATGGCTTGCTTGGCTCTGGTAAAAGGCTTTCCTGCCCACTCTGCAAATGGAGATGATGTGACTCCTGCTTAGGAATTGGGTGAGAAATCCTCGCTCTTTTTCCTCTCGTATAGCTCCTGTCCTTACTGTGCCTTTGTTATATTTTTTCCTTTTTTTTCCCCCTTCCCTCTCAGTTGCCATTTGTATTTACTGCCTACAGGGAGTAGGAGGGTGGAATCTCTTGTCCAACTCTTTATCCCCATACACATCTGTCAGGGAAAGGATGGATGGGAGATCCTTACTACTGTTTAGCAGGGTGTTTAATTGTGGCCAATTAGTGTATTTACACTTTCCATTCTTTCTTTTTTTATATGGTCTTGTTCTTCTTTGCTAGTAAAAACATTTTTCCTTACTATAAATATGTCCTTGTTTATTTCATGGATGAAGGCCCTGATAAATCAAAACCAGGACACCTAGTACACTCAATAAATTGCTGTGTGACTTCTGATCAGAAATCCAAGTGCTGTCATTACACTTACAGACTGAAGCTTCATCTACTGCCACCACTAATAATGACTGAACAAACCATGTCTGGAAATGTCTACAGTAACCAAACCAGACAATGTTTCCTGCTTTGAAAATAACAAGACAAACTAGTGTCAGCCTTATCGATCCTTGAGTAACTACTGTTATCCTTCAGAAAAACCAAATTCATAAAACCATAGAATAATTAGGGATTTAAAGGGACCTGGAAAGATCATCCTGTCCAATCCCCCTGCCACAGCAGAATCACCTAGACAACAAGAACAGATTAAGGAGAGTCTTGAATGTCTCTAGGGAAGGAGACTCCCCAACCTCCATAGGCAGCCTGTTTCTACCTCATGTGTTGGAAGCACACACAGCATTTGGTATGCACTGCATTGATTGCTGCAGACAGGCTCCTAGCAAAGTCTCCTAGCAAAGTCTCCTAGCAAAGGAACCAGTCCTAGGTGTTCATGGTTTCTGGACTGCTGATGGGGAATGGTAATGATTGAAGTATTAGGGAGTCTCCTTCCTTTATATTTGATTTTAGCCAGATGTTCTACTTCATCATCTTC
>VZRI01006498.1:344871-359697 GCA_013397515.1 Upupa epops | reverse complement strand
CGCATGCGCACTATACAACAAGGTAGTCCCTTGCTGGGAATTTTCTGTGAGTAGTTACTTCGTTTAGCTATTCAACTGCTTAAAGAACATGAAGGGAAAATACAATCTGGTCATTAGGGTCATTGCAATTATAGCTTGGTTAACTTCAGTAAACACATAATTGTGTTTCAAGTAGGAACAGGCTTTACTTGTGACACTGGTGGTAACTGGCTGGATTTAGTTTTTCAGGCTTTACTATGTTTGAGATTCTCCTTGACTTGACTACCAGTAAGACCATACAATGATTAGGACCTGGTTCTCCAACAACTCTTAGCAATGTTTTCTTATGAGGAGCTTTTAGCCTTTTCTGAAGAAACAAATCTTTGAATCAGCTTGCAAAAGCTGATGCAAACCCACAGCTTCCTTCCACATGATACTCTACACTTCCATTTTTTTTACTTATTGCATAGTTTTATAAAAAGAAAGTCCTTTTACCTGCACATGATAAAAGAGATGGCCTCTGTCTCCCTCTCTCAGAAGCAAGATGAAGCCTGAGACCTGGTGAAGGCAACAAGAGTTACGAATTCACCCTAATTTTTACAGGTGTTGACTGCTCTCAGAGATCATTTCCTTTGAGATAGGTTGTGAGGCATCAGTGTAGGATTTAGGTCAAGATAATTAGAAACTCAAGTGGTTTTAGGACAGCAGAAAAATGTCCTCTGAACTCCTGAAAATGCTCTTTCAGGGCAGTGTTCTTAAATATGTGAATATGTTTTTTCTCCTTCCTAATGAGAGGTGAAACACTGAAACATGAAACAGGATATTTATAGCAGTGGGTTCCTGTACCTTTTGTTCTGCCAAAGTTTGCAGATTTCATGGGATGAGAGTGCTCTGCTTTGATTTCAGTATCTATCTAAGCTTAGCTATCCTGCTTTTCACTTCAGCTGCAAGGTGGGTCCTCTGGCCAGGGAGAGTAGGATGGCTTCTCTGTCCTGGCTAGCAAACTCCTTCCAGTGGGAAGTTTTCTGAACCTAGCAGTTTTCTGCTGACTTCTGAGGCAGAGCCAGTGCCAGACTGTGCTAGTCCAACAAGTAAAATTCAGCACGTGCAATTGTGTGAAGAAGGTTAAGTCTGGCAAAACTTCAGCTGCATGTTGTAAATGGTCTCTGTAACAGGGGTGTCCAAGCTGGCTGGATCTGGATTTTCTGTTAGATTCTGTGGTTGTAGATTTATTCACATAAGTGTTTCTTGTTAAAGAAAATGCCTTGAGGATATTAAGGGTTTGTTTGACTGCTGAGCTAAAATAGAAAGCTCCAAATTCCCATCTCTGCCATGACTAATTAAGGAATCTCATTAACCCTCTCTGTGGATAGATGGAGAGTGTGTCTCCTTTCTGCAGGCTGCTAATAGATTTTCTGGTAGAACAGCACCCTGAGCTGACCCCTACAATTTGGTGCTGTGTTAAACATCCTCTGCCAGCTCATGGCATTGACACTTCCTCTGTGACCACTTTGTTAAAGAAACTTTTCTAAATTAAATGCACTTCTTAATGGTTGATTATCCTCTTTTCTCATCCTGCTCCTGGAGCATTGCCTGTACAAAAGCTGCAAACCAGTTGCCTAATTTCATGGAAGTTTCTGGAATTCAAAGAGCCAAGGAATTTCTGGATGGTTGGTCATGATGGAGAGGTAAAATTTTGTGTCAGTTCCCTCAGCTGATGATGCAGAGATAACCTGGCAAACAAATTCACTGCAAGGCTAGTAAACATTTTTCCTGCATCTCTAAGGTTGCAAGTTAACAGGCTGGCCTGTACTACACTGACTCTTCCATGTTTAGTAAGCTATCTGCTGTTTCATTTGTCAGGAAAGCAATGATCTAATTTCGTACAGTTTCTTATGCTCAGCTTTGCTGAAGAAAATCTGGACAATGATAAGATGATAAAGGACATGCTGCTGAGCTTAGTGCAGGAACACTGCCCAGCTTCTGCAGGGAGCCAGCTCCAACCCAGCAGGGTTGATTGGTTCCCACTCAGCACCTGCATGCCACTTACTCTGACTTCAGCAGTCCCGCTGATGTGTCTTCCTCACAGTGACCGCAGTGCGGAGGCACAAGGGTGCTGCAGAGCAAGGGAACTCTGTTCAGCAATGGGCTTGAACTGAAAAACCTTAGGAGAGTACCAGGTGCCAGGAGCAGATGCAGAGGCGGTGGCAGTATGTGGATTCTCCTTTGGTCTGCTGTGGTAGAAGCCAAAAGCCCAGCTGGGCTCAGGCTTATTGTGTGGTGTAGGAGGAGTAGCTGTGTGACTTTGCTGCATGGACTAGAGCTGATCACCAGGAGTATAGAGATGCTTCATCTGGCACAGTGTGTTTGAGACTGCTGAGCTTCCTGATTCCAATGAATATTTTGGTAAAAGTAAGGAGATGTAGGAGTGGGACAGTAATCAGATGGACTTTTTTGTAGGCAGATGACAATAGGCAGATAACCAGAAAAAAAAGAGGAGCCAAAACACCACACATAGTTAAAATAGCTGGTCTGTACAGTGATCAGAGCATGAAAACTTCAAAAGATACCCATGAATTTGTTTGTTAAATGTATCTGTCTGGCTGAATTCATACCCTAAGCACTACCATGAGGATATGCGTATTGAGAAGGTTGTACTGTTTGTCTGGCTTTTCTCTAGCAGGTGGGGAACTGATTTTATTTAAGTGGGCTTTAAATAATGAAATGGAGAGCAAATGGGATGAAAGACATGAAGTTGTACTCATTTACCACAAAATGAATATACTGAGAAAACTGAGTAGTGGAAGGGCATAAGGAGAAACTATTTAATTTCCTGTTCTCCACTGGAGAAGGGGCATTGAAATATTTACAAATGGGCCATTTGAACTAGCAAAAAAACCTGCTGAGGAGATTCAGGTTTTTGGAGTGTCATGAAACTGCCTGTATTGCACTAGGCAGAGCAGATTGAACAAAACAGGCAAGGATTTTTGGCAGTTGGTAGCAAATCTGGAGCACTTGCTGATTCATATTTATATGAAAAAGCATGAGGCAGGTTGTCTGATACAGACCACCATAATCCCCATGTTAGTGTTTGAAAAAGACCCCTGTAGTCAACACTTCTTGTTCCAATCCCTGCCCACAATGGCCTTCCTGTTTTCTCTGGGTCTTTGTCCTTACCAGCCCTCTCATCCTTCACTCGGATGGCCATAGGAAACTCTGCTGGGATGATTCATGTGTACTACACATCAAGGAGAATATGCTATGAAGTGGAAGGACTGTTTTCCAATCAATAACGATAAGAAGAATCAATCATGTACCATAACCTACATATATCACAGAAAGGGATGTATATTGAGCAGTGTTCACAGCCTGAACAGTATGCTGCCCTATTAATTTTCATGAGTTTTTCCCCAAGATGCATTAACTTGGACAATACAAGGTCACTGCAGAGAGCTGGATAGGCACTGCAAATTGTTTTGTGCAAATTTAGAGTAATTCTCTTAGGCTCTGCTCATCCTTCTGTATTGTTAATCCTCACCAAGTCCTGAATGGTCAAGTTTCCTCCTTCCTAGTAGCGTTGCATAAGGTGTTCACAGCAGCCTGCAGAACTCAAAGCACTGTTTAAATCCTTTTGCATAACCATAAATGCCAGCAAGAATCCTGGAGAAACAGTAGCACATGAATTACACAATGTCTCGGTTTAGGAAGACAGGTATTAAATTCTTTCAATTTAAAGGCCTTCAGGCAAGAGATTTGGGAAAAAGGAACAATTCTTTATTAAGAACAGTAAGGAAATAACCCAACCATACACCCCAAACAACCAGTCAGAATATAAAGTGTCCTAGGGATCCCGACAGAGCAAAATAAAACCTGTCCCAATTTAGTTTTTCCGGCGTGGCAGCTGCGGAGAGACTTCCTCGGAGCGGGTGCAGGCAGGAGCAAGAGACGCAGGAGATGGCCAGGAGAGAGAGTCGGGCAGTCACAGGAGCACTCTGGGGAGGGGAGAGCGGGAGGCCGAAAGGTCTCACTGAGAAGCTGGATTCTGTAGAAGCGGCAGGGGGGGCGGCAGCGGTGGAGAGCGGGCGGCAGGAAGCGAAAAGATCGGCGGCAGGGAGCGAGTCCAGTCGAGACCAAGACTCTGCCGAGAAGCCGAGACCCCCCTCCTTTTCTTTAGTCCCAGTACGTGCAGCCCGGCACAGGCAGATTAGCATCCCCCCCCACTGCGTGAAGTCTCTCACAATGGGGAGGAGATGGGGGTCTTGATAACTCGTTAAAGATACTTAAGGAAAAATATAATCCCATCTGGTACATTCCTTTTTACTGAGTCCCAGTATGTGCCCAGCGGGCACGGGCACGATCAGCTCCCTCCCCACTCCCCCCCACCGGGTGAATCTTTTCACAATGGGAGGAGATGGGGTCATCAGGGGATATTTAACGATATTTAACCCCGCCTGGTTTTAACAATTGAGCCGGTACCGAGGCATTCACTCCCCCACCCCAAGACATATCGCCCCACCTGATTTTAACAATTGGGTCAGTATTCACTCCCCCACCCTCCTGAAGTTACCAAAACAAAACCATACAGCTTCTCAATTGCTTTTCAACAGATGAAAATAGAATACAAACTTCTTGCTTCTATGACCCGAGACACACAATTATGAAGGCTCCTGGGAATATAAAAGTAACCCAGGGACCCTTTCATTTAGTTGAATAAGGGAGGAAAAATGTCACCTTAGCTATCAGAGTCAAGCATCAAGTGATTATACTTAAGTGAAATATCAAGAATGGTATTCAGATGAAACTGTTCTCCCATAGCCTTTAAATCTATACCCTTTAAATAACTTTCTTGCATCCATTGATCTATTCTGAGACACATAACCTGTGCAAATTCCTCTGAGCTATTGGGAAATATTGGTGTAATTTGCACTAGTGATCCTGTCTGTTTACCATGCAAACGACGAGTATGGCATGGCAGAGAGGGTACTGGCTAGCTGTGTGGCTTCTGGACCAGAGCTGGCTTGTGAAGAGTGGTTTTCAATAGAGAAATCTGTTTGTACCTGCCTTTTTTTAAAGTTCCAGTAGAATAAGGTAAAGCTAGAATAGGGCTTGCTGTTTTTTTGTTAAATCTTTCTTTTATGGTCTAGAATGTATTTCTATTCTAGAAAATATATATAAAAATATATATAAAAAGTATAATAATATATCTCATATATAATGTATAATACACATAATATATAGTATACAATATACATAGGAAAAGCATAGCAGTGGAGAAGATACACCTTTAACAAGAAAATCTCTGCATATCCAAACCATTGTCTGTATCTAACCTGGTAGACACAAGGATAGACTCAAAATCAGTTAAACCACCCATATGCATTTGTAAACTGGACTAATTGATTAAGTATATTTCTCTGGCAAACACATTTCATACTTATATGATAGAACCATTGAACATGAAGTTCGTAGAGTAGATTGGCTTTGCAACAATCCTGGGAAACCCAGGCTTACTCAACTAGTGTGTTAAACCTACAGCATTCTAATTAGCTAATTAACAAGTATTTCAAACCTGTCATATTGATGCACTACAAGGCTAATTGCTCTTTTTACTCAAATAGTAGGAATCTTATGCTCTTTATTATATAATAAGCAAGCCATTATCACTTTCTACTCTTCTATATTTAAGGTTCAATAATGTCAAAACTTTTATCTCAATGCTGCAAAACACTAATTGGTTCCTGTCTGAAAACCTGCTTCTTCAGAACCCCCCAAATCTTAGCTTCTTGCCCATGTGCTTTGCTTGGTGACTTCAGATTCCTAAGAAGGATTTGTGTATGTTTTCAAGGTGTCCTGCCTTGGTTTTTTTCTGTAAGCTTACTATTTCCACAAATTCATCTTCTCTGCAGTTGCTGGCTTAGCTGGCTGTTTAAAGAATATTTTTTACCTAGTAGGTCAAAGGGAGTTTCTGAAATAGTGGTTAGCAGATTGAGGTTTTCCTCCCCTTCTACTCTGCCCTAGTGAGACCACATCTGGAATATTATGACCAATTCTGAGCCCCTCAGTCCCAGAAGGACACAGAACTGCTTGAGAGATTCCAGTGCAGAGCTGACAAGATGATGAAGGGAGGGGGGCATCAACCTGATGAGGAAAGGCTGAGAGAGCTGGGTCTTTTTAGCTTGGAAAAAAAAGAGACTGAGGGGTGACCTCATTATTGTTGTTCAATAGGGAAAGGGCAAGTGTCAGGAGGAAGGAGCCAGGCTCTGCTCAGTGGCATCCGAAGATAGGACAAGGGGCACTGGGTGTCAGCTGAAACATAGGAGGTTCCACATAAAGATAAGAAGATACTTCATCACAGTGAGAGTGACAGAACATTGGAACAGGCTGCCCAGGGAGGTTGTGAAGTCTTCTCTGGAGATGTTTAAAACCTGCCTGGACTGTTCCTGTGGGACCAGATCTAGGGGATCCTGCTCTGACAGGGGGATTGAACTGGATAATCATTCAAGGTCCCTTTCAATCCCTAATTTTCTGTGATGGTGTAATTCAGGTTTGCTGTCCATATCAAAGGAAATGTTTTAGCATGGTACATTTTTGTTTTGAGGGGTTTTTTTGTTTTGAAATTTGGAGCCTTTCAAAGGAAAAATATTTTATATTGAAAAAAATATTCAGAATTGACTTAGAACATTCTGACTTAATTGAAAACATTTTTTCTTTGAACTTTTCAGATCAGTATATTACTCTCCTGCTTCTCTTTGGAACATGTCTATAGAGCAAAGTTGAGAATTAAAACATTCCCTGGAAATAAAAAATCCATTTCATTCTTAGTTTTAGTCAAAACCAGTGCGTTGTTAGGTTCCAACCTTTGGTCCACAGGTCACAGTGGGGTGTTGGGATTACTGTTGAAGGTCAGTGTGAGACAACGAATAAAACCTGAACCATTATTGGCAGTCTGACATTCATTGTACCCATGCCTCTCAGCTGCAAATTCTCAGAGGTTTGCAAATTGAAAACATAGAAGTTTACAACCTCCCATGGCAACAGTCCCGATGATATGTTCCTATGCACATCAGCAGATGATGGAACAAATAATTTGTAAGTAAACAGGTGTTGCTGTTGGAAGTCTTTGATGCTGCAAACTTATTACCATCTGCATCTGCCTTTTGTCATTGTTTCTTTAGTGTTCAGAGGATTTACGTCATTTCTAATCATCCTGTGATAGCTGATGATGGTTTTGTTTAAGTAGGTTAAGTTGTCTAAATAATGAAATACTTGTGGATCCCTTGACCCAAACTCAGTTGAACATAGATGAGCTGTCTGTGATGAAAGAGGGAATCAATAGGATATTCCAGCCTGAATGAGTCAATGAGTCAGGTTTCATCTTCCTTATGCTCCAGCTCTCTGATCTTTATCACTTCTGAAATAATGTTATGCTCAGTTCATATCCTAAAGAAAAGAAACATCTTTTCCCAGTCCACCTTCTTAGCAAAGGTCATCCTGCTGTGCTGTCTTAATGCCCTCCAAGCATTAATGGCTTAGGGAAATTACTAAAATAGCTATCACCTTACATATTAGTTCTCTGAGCATTATACACTGTTATGAGTTTGCTGTTAGGGACTAGGAAGTACAGAATTGTCAAATCCAAATTAATTACAATTCTAAGAGATTAAAAAAAAAATCATCTTCTACAGCAGAACAGCTGCAAGGGGATGGGATGTGGCCAGGAGAGTTCACCTGGCAGCTTCTCAGAGTGGAACAAAATGTCTCTGTGTGTTTTGGTTTGCCTCAAGATAAAAACTTAGAGCAACTGTTCCTCTGCTGGGAAGAGGTCTGTGAAGTTACTGCACCAAAAGCAAGTCCCTCAGCACTGCAGCATTCCTTTTGCATAGGTTTCCCAACTCTCCTGCCAGGTGAGCTAGGTGCAGACTGTGCTGCACTAGAGGAAAAGCAGGAAGGCATGTGTCTAGCTAATGTGATGGGACCCCAGCTCTGAACAGCAAGTTCTCCACCACTGTGTTTTTCCACACTCCACTAAGAATCTGTAAACACTTTTCACTCTGTTGTATTTAAATAGGAGTCCAGATGCTCTTCAGACAGCTTTAGGAAATAAATGTTTAGCTCTGTAACTTCAGATCAACTCCTGTCAGAGTATATACTGGGCAGTCTCTTTGGCTTTGTTGTTCTGTTTAAAAGGAGCACCTCTGACTCAGCCTGTGGTAAATGTGCTTATGGCTTCTGATTTCCACCGTTCTTTCTGTTTGATCAGGCTGCACCTCCACTGAAACAGATTAAAGCTCTAGGACTATTTGATTCCCTGTCACTCCCATAATTAGAAGCATATTTTTAGGAGCTTCTCCTATTGTTGTAGGGTCAGAGGTGGATGATATAAATAGGAACTGACTGGAAGCAACTAGAATCTTGTTCAGGGCTAAGAGTGGCCATGGGAATTGGGTAAATAAACCCATCTGAACCCAGGGAAACTCCCCAACTGGAGTAAATGAAGCCCTGCACCTTTACCTTTGCCTTGTGTATATATCTGGGTATGTTATGCTAAAAAAAGAAATATAGCAAACAGAACAGTAAATATCCTTCCAAAGCAGTGTATTTTATATGCAACAGTGAAAACATTTCTCAGGCCAGGGCTGCCACTCAACAGTCAGCACCAGGACATGAGTTCTATGCATGTCCCGTGAGTGTTTAGAGCAGACAAATGCTGCCTCTGGCAGGTGTATTTGCAGGGCTCAATGCATTATTTGCATGCTTAACACACAGGAATGAGCAAATGCAATCTAATAGTACTGCTCCTGATCTTGCTGGCAGATATCTGTATGGAACAAAGAACTTCATCCATGCTCTCCCCAAAGCTTTCTTGTGGGATGTGATTTGCCCCCAAGAAGCCACTTTTAACCAATAAGGTGGATGTGGAGTCAGCACTTTTGTCTGTCATGGCAACCCAGTGCAGTACTGATTTATAATGCAAACTGCAGTGTTTTAAAACTCTGAGAACTTCCATAGATCACTGAGAGACCACTGGTCTTGTTCCTAGCTCAGAGAATGCCTCTCACAGCCTGGTGTCGTTGTAGGGGCTCTGTGGGGGAAAGCTGAGCTCTGGTGGTTGTTCTTTTAGCCCCTCAGAGTATCTGCTGTATTCCTGAGCTACCTTAGCTGTCCCAATACTCTTCTGAAGTAATTTCAAATGCACTCAAGTCTCTACTATACAGATTGCAAGCGAATTCTCTTTCATGTAGGTGTATGGAGACTTGCTATTATCCTGTAGCACTTTATTTATGTATTTCATGTGCTGTTTCTAAAGGGCTGTCAAATGACTGCCAATTATTTATTCATATCAGGTGGAGCAGATGCAGAAGAACTGAAGAGCTGCCATATGCGAAGTTAAAGAACACTATCTCAAAACTTTGTCAGAAAGAAGTAATTCAAATTTTAATGACCTTATATTTTACTCATGTTGTTTTTTTCCATTTCTAAGTTTTTGTTTTTCTTTTTTTTTTTTGATTGGGTTCATTACCATACACATTGCTGTAGGTGATTTTGTTTGAAGGTAGTTGAGTGAAAAATAAAGATTAATCTTGACTGAATTTTTAATCATGTTTGCAAATGAATTGTAGCAAACACATAGCAGCTGGTGTGGAAATGAATTTATTAAGAACATATGGAAATGAAACCGAACCACTTGGTAGCTTTACCAGCTTAGTAAGCTCCTTATGACTTCTTTCGTAAAGTTATTCATTTGGTAAATAATGGGAATGTCTTTAAGTAATGAGTGATGGTAAAAGTTTATTTTTATATTCATGTACAGTGTGAGGTGATGCATGGGGAAAAGAATGGGATTGGGAGAGTTACTGGAAGATTGGAGGTTGTGTCTTTCCATACACTTCATGTGTTAGCAAGTTCATTATCCCTGTGCTACAGCTTATTTGTATATAAAATGGAGAGGGAGGGCGCTAGTTGATGCCATGTGATGTTTGGATAATGTCCTGATGAAGGACCCATGGCTGATGTAAAAATGCATTTGAAAAGACTGAATGAAGTAACACATAGGCAGCTGGACTGATGCATGTCACATGGAGATCTGTTTTGTGGCAGTTCTTTAAATCTGTTACTATAAATTGACATGTCCAGTGTTTCCAAAGGTCCAGGGGGACAGATTTGTCTTCCGCCTGTCATTCCTTCTAGGAGCAGCTGCCAGCTGCCTCATTCTCTCTCTGGTTGCACTTTTTCTAACGCTATTCTTTGGGTACATGAAGTGCTATTGATTCACCTCAATCAGTATTTCCTGCCCAGTTTCACTCCTGTTAATCCACTGATTACAGGTGTCCCATGTGCCCTCCTGGATTGTGGTGCATTCCCTCTAAACACTTGGCAGAAGCCTGATCTGAAGGATTTTCTTATGGGACATTTTCAGTGACAGTGCTCAGACTTTTGCGCAGACATGTAGTTGTTTAGAGAGCTCTTAAGGATAGTTTGGTCAGATGCTGCTCCTATTGAAATGGGTACATTTGTGGTAACTTATTTAAAGTAACTTTAGTATTTTCATTAACATCTTCTAAATTTAAAGTCATTGTAACCTGCTTAAATAAGCTCAGATTTAATCTCTGTTTCCTCAAATACTGGTGTCTTGGGCAAAATGTCTATGAGTCTATTCTTTGGTTTTCTACTGACTAAATTCCATCAGCTGAAGTTGGCAGATCTGAATTTCATTTTCATTACTCTGTCCTTAGTAATAAATTGTTAGAGTTCAAAAAGAAATCTTTCTATAGCAGTTTATCTTTAACTGAACTGTGACAACTGGCCATTGTGAGATCAGGGTGGGAAAGCATTTAAGCATGTGTGTGACGACAAGTCCTATACTTTGACTCTTGATACTTGTAAATGGTTTGGGATTGGGTTGGTTTAGGGTTTGGTTTTCTTTTTTACCTTCCCATCCACTCCTCAGCCTAAAGAAAACATTTTGGAGATAGTTTCTAGTTTTATTTTAAAATGGCCATGTAACCTTTGGATGTTCATCACTTTTCCTGTATTCTTTTTGCAGATGGTGTTAAGATCTTAGCTGATTGAGCTTATTGATTTCTGAGTGATCTCTTGAGTGTTATTTCACATGCATATTCTGTCAGCATTGTGTAGACAGCCTGTGTTAGAAAACTCCGTATTTATTATACATGAAACTATAGCTCTGCAGCCTTCCAATTTCAAGGCATTGAATGGATGTAGGAACACAAGGGACAAACTGCTCAGTCTCTCTACAAACCACTTTTTATTGGAAGATTTCCCAAATTAAAAAAAAAAGAAAAGAACAAGCAAGAAAATGTGGAAAATACATTGAGGGCAGATTTGTTTTCTACAGTAAGTCCTATCAAGAACACAGCCAACTGGTTTAGAGCACAATGGGAGGAAGTAAAATACAAAATGCTACGCTGAATTCTTTATTACCCTTAACAAGTCAGAAGTTATTTATGGAAAAACTGTGGCAAACAGAAAGTGATCTCTTGCTTCTGAAGTATGTACTAGCTCCAGAAACCTACTGCAAACCCTGACCTGTTCTGTTCCTCACTGAAGCTCAGCAATAACATTTTATGAAGTCAGTGAAGAAGTGTCACTGTGATATTCAAGGCTAGCCACCTTTCTTATGCCCTAGAGCAGTGCTGCAGCTATATGGGGATGCCTTTCTCTTTCCACTTGTCTCTGGGCTTACTTTAGGCAAGTCAGTTAATCCTTTTCTCTAGCAAAACCTCTCAAAGGGCTTGCCCTGAGCTGTAATCTTGTGATCTTTCTAAAAAGATGCTCTTATAACACTTACAACACAGTGACCAAAATATGTTCTAAAAGCAATTCTGAGTTATGTTAGGTGTAATGATAGTACTATTTTCCACAGACCTTGACATTGCCAAGTCAGTGCCAGACAATCCCCTGTCCATCTGTGTGTTAAACTTTCCCAGTCAGCTCATTTCACAAGGCAAGTGTTAAGAAATGCCAGGAAATCACAAATCTGTTTGAAATTAATGGATAGAAGTAAGTAATGTTGAAAAAGACAGTAAAAAAACAGTTTTAATTATTAACATCATGAATAGTTTGCATGTTCATAGATTCATTCATGTTCTTCAGTGGGACTCTTGGGATCTACAAGTTTATATTGGTCAGCAATTGCCTATCCTGGACACTCTTGGAGACTGATGCTGTTCATTTGTCTGTGGCTCTAGCTGATTACAATGGTTATTAAAAGCAGTGTTTATTTACAGAGACAGGAATAGGGAATTGTGTTAGACCTCTGGTAAAATGCTCTTCAAGGGAGATTCAGACTAGCTCCTCTGAATGAGCACAGAGCAATCTCAGAAATCTATTGATGTCAATTTCTTGCATATGAAGCATTTCTTCCTGATCATCCTATGCTGTGAACCTCAGTCTCCCACATGATGTAAACAGCTGCCCACTAGTCAAGAGCTACACCTATCTTCTCTGTTATTAACTTTCACCTTCGTCATCTGCCACCAAACTGAGCTGTGGATCTTGGACTTATTGGTCCAGTTTGTCAGCAGCTCCCCTATTTAAGATTTGTAAGATTGGTGGGATTTTTAGTCTCCTTGCTGTATTGCAAGCAGTGAGGAATCTGAGGTGGCTCAGATTCCACAGAGTTCAGAGGTTCAGAGCTCCATGACCCTACTCACCAGGGAGTATGAACATCTATTTATACAACCATGGGTTTCATACATACCTGCTTTATTTTGAATACTGTTCCTTTGTTTTATAGCCCAGTGATTACTTAATTCTCTTTAATCTCATTGGTGCAGGAACTTAGTAGATTTGATTAGCTCCTAATAATATTTGGTAATACGTTCTTTAAAGTAATGATTAATAACCTCAATTTAATATAGATACATAATGCTAAATATGAAACTGGACTGGTTTTTGCTGCTCTTTTGCCTGATTTCTTTTTCAAGTTACCAAATGAAGGTTAAAATAACATTTCAAGATGATCAAAGTCGATTGCCTACAATATCAAAATGGAAGGCTAACGTAGATGGCAAAAGACCCACGGTATTGCTAATCATACAGGACAAACCAGATATGAGTGAGGTCAAAGGCAAAAAGCCCAATGATTAAGATACATTGCCACGAAAATAGACAACTTTGAGGGAAATGCAATTTTGAAATAAATGCCTGTAAATGTAACAAAAAGTAGACAAGACACATTTTAGAGAGTCATGGACTCCGGAGGTATGGGGAGAGTGAGCAGAAAAACAGGAGACTTGTGACAGTATGCGGAAGCTTCATCCAGCAGTTTAACAGGCAGAAATACTGATCAAAGCAGAGACTGCAACTCATTTGCTTCTCTATCAAAGAACAGAAAATACCAGCCTTGGCTTTCAAAGTCAAAACAGGGTAAAACTTATTAGTAGTCACACCTTAGCTTTTGTCACGAAGGGTATGCATGCTGTTTCCTCATGCTTTCAGGGGTTGGGTTTGCTATGGCATAAATGTTTCTTAATGGTTCTAAGGTTGCTGAGTGCAAGGAGAGCCAAGTGACTAATTGTGTCTATGTCTGAGCTGCTGAGGATAACCTTGAAGTTTTTTCTTTCACAATGGGAAGTATGCAGTGACACGGGACTAGGCAAAGACAGGAAATCATGCAAATTACTAGTAAACTGAAAAACAAAAAAGGTCATTCAACTTAAGGTAAATGGTAATGAGCTTAGGATCAAATGTACACTACCTTCCAGCTTCACCAAAAAGCTGATTTAAACTACCTATGCTTAGCTCTGCCTAGATGTGATGCTCAAGAAGAGAAGTTCAGAGTGATTTCCATAAACCTTCCTGGGAATGGAAAAAAGTTCTGAAAGAAAATAAAGCTTCTTGGCCAGAAAGTCTTCAAATGTAATGTGATCATATTTTCAGTAGATCATTGTTGAGAAAACTGCTGTCCAGGTTCTGCTTTCATAGTCAAACAGCCAGAGGCCCTCTTCCTGAAGAAGGATTAACTAGGGACAGGCCATTTCACACAGCCATTTTGTCCTTGAACTGCCTCTCACATTCCAAACTGAGCTGAGCCTCTGCTTGGTGCATAAATTATCTACAAGCTGTGCCCAAAGATTTCTGGGTTCTGCACTCATCTTTTTATGCTTTTTGATGGCACTAAAGTAGTTGAAAGCACTTGTTTATAATAAGTTAACTATCATGTGAGGTTGAGTGCACATTTGAAACTCGGGGTGTGGAAGGGAGTGAGATAGACTCATAGAATCATAGAATCATCAGGGATTGGAAGAGACCTCAAAAGGTTATCTAGTCCAATCCCCCTGCCACAGCAGGATCACCTAGACCAAGTCACAGAACATTATGGATTGGAAGCAACCTCAGAAGACTTTCCAGTCCAATCCTGCTGCCACAGTAAGATCACCCAGACCAAGTCCGGGAGGGTTTCAGATGTCTCCGGAAAAGGAGACTCCACAAACACCCTGGGAAGCCCCCTTCAGTGTCCTGTCACCCTCCCTCGAAGAAATTATGGAATCAATCAGAGTCGCAAGGGACCACAGGATTATCTAGTTCCATCCCCCCTGCCATGGGCAGGGACACCCCACCCTAGATCAGGCTGGCCAGAGCCTCATCCAGCCCAGTCTTAAACACCTCCAGGGATGGGGCCACAGCCACCTGCCTGAGCAACCCATTCCAGGCTCTCACCACTCTCACAGTGAAGAACTTCCTCCTCACATCAAGTCTAAATCTACCCATCTCTGGCTTTGCCCCATTCCTCCTTGTCCTGTTGCTACCTGAGATCTTAAAAAGCCCCACCCCAGCTTTTTTGTAGCCCACTTCAGACACTGGAAGGCCACAATAAGGTCACCT
>VZRI01006498.1:313381-344175 GCA_013397515.1 Upupa epops | reverse complement strand
AAATAGGAGTTATGTTTCCACTTTTCCAGTCAGTAGGGACTTCACCAGACTGCCATGTCTTTTGGAATATAATAGAGAGGAGGCTAGCAACCTCATCTGCCAGTTCTCTCAGTACCCGTGGGTATATCCCATCAGGTCCCATGGACTTGAACACTTTCATGTTCTTCAGGTAATCACGAACCTAATCTTCATTTACAATGGGCAGTTCTTCCTGCCAGTTCCCACCGTTACCTTCCTTGACTCCAGGAGTGTGGCTGAAGGCCTTTGCAGTGAAGACTGAGGGTAAGAAATCATTCAGAACCTCAGCCTTTTCCATGTCACTTGTGACCACATCACTTGTTTCCTTTCTGAGGGGGCCCACAACTTCCCTGGCCTTCTTTTTACTATTAATATACCTGTAGAAACCCTTGGTGTTCCCTTTGAACTCCCTGGCTAAGTTCAATTCGAACTGTGCCTTGGCTTTCCTAACCAGATCTCTACCTGTTCAAGTAATTTCCTTATAAACCTCCCATTCTAGCTGTCCCCCTTCCACTCCTTGTAGAGTTTCTTTTTGTGTGACAGCACGTGCAGGAGCTCCTTGCTTAGCCAGTCAGGCCTCCTAGCATTCTTCCCTGCTTTCCCCTTTGTTGGTATACATTGCTCCTGGACACAGAGGAGGTGATCCTTGAATACTAACCAGCTGTCCTGGGCCCCTCTTTCCTCAAGGGCTTCATCCCATAACACTTTGGCCAGCAGATCCCTGAAATGATCAGTCTGCACACTTAAATTCAGGTTCATAAACTTAGAACACTTCCTCCTAGTTGCCCTGAGGATCTTAATTTCAACTGCTTCATGGTCACTGTAGCCAAGGCTGTCCCTGACTCACATTGGTTACCAGTCCTTCCCTGTTGATGCAAGCACTGTAAAGAACATTGTGCTTTTTCTAATTTAGATCCTATTTACAGCCATTGGTATCCTTGGGGAAGTACAATCATCAGGATTGAACATAGTGATAGCACAATAATTTCCTTCCTTGTGCCTCTCCTGTCCTGTTTGCTGTCTTTGATATTACATTGGAACTGAAAATTCTCAGGGATAGAGTTCAGTCATAACAGTACAATCACTCTGACAAGGGAAATGCAGCCTTTAGATGCTCTTCAATGAAATTCATATCACTATAGGAATAATAAATGTCTTCCTCGATTAACTGCTGAAGTCCACACCCAGCGTAGCGTTATAAGCACATCCTCTTTACTGGGTTTGATTTTGTTAATGAACTGATGAGCAGGAATACAACGGAGCACTCTAACCTTGCCCTCAGATTCACTGTACTGTTCTTATTCCAGCTCTTGTATCCTCTACATCAGTTTCATTACAGTGGGCTAACAGTGCACTGGCATCATGCCCTGCCTTCCCATCACCGTGAAGCTCTTTCAGAGGAACCTCCTTAGTGATTGCAAACAGAATTACCTGCATTAACTGCATCTTACGCAGGGGTAGTAAAGGACCTGTAAACCACAGATACATTGTTATTTATTGTCAGAGCTCAGTAAGTCTAAATATCTGGTCTTTGCTTTTGGAAAGAAGTCTTCTAGTCACACTAGAAACCTTTGCTTTTCATATCAACTTACAAACAGGAGCAGGAATGCAAACTCAGTAATAGTTTCATCTCTATCCAATTCTATATGGAACTGAACTACTTAAATAGTTTTGAAGTCTTAGGCCATTTGTGACTTCCATCATTTACAGCATTTTCAGCATATCTGATCTGTAACTATATCAGAATACAATCTGATCTTGGAATTTAAGGCAAATGGGGAATTGTAGCTGCAATCAGTTGTTCCTAACCTGCTGTAAAGGGATCTCAGGGACAGCCTATGTCAGTGCTGCCCCATCTGTGTCCCTGTACTCCTCTGTCCTACCATCAGCATTCAGCTTTGTGGAGCTTTTGGGATATTAACAGTTACTGTCCAAGGACAGTTTATGACATTTTGTTGGTTGAGGGAAATGTAGAGAAAGCAAACACTTCCCCATACTCTGTTTACTGAATATTAAATGTAATATCTTTTTTCTTTAAAAGTAATACCAGCTGGGCATTTCAATTAATTTAACTAGTATATTTTTGTGTGAACCTGGTGAACAGGCAATGATCTTTTTTTTCCCTGCATGGCCATATTTAACACAGCTCTCTCCTTACAAATGACACTTTCCAAACAGCTGTAGTACTGCTGGCTCTGTGCTACCTTCACTCTTACATAAACAGGACCTAGCATGTAAACTTGTATCACTTTTTCATTCTGGCAGGAGTTGTTTTCTTCACAGTCTCTTCATTATATTTAAGCCATTGAACTCTCAGTCCTATAAATACTAGAACCACACAAAGGTCAAGCAAAGCAAGAGCCCAAATCTGCCATTGGTGATGGGGAGGGTGAGCATTTCCATTGGTACTGAATTCATGGCACAAAGTCAATAACAAAGCAATATTTATAGAACTTGGAGATTATTGTAAGCATACTTCAAAACAATTCTTTTTAGCAGTGTTGGAAATATAATAATCAGCCATTGCAAATGCTTGAATTATTTTTTCCTATTCTTACAGCCAGGCTTTCTTACAGTACTGCTTTTGATGTTTTCATTCCTGTATTAATATAATTTTGCTGCTAAAAACAAGCAGAGCAGGGAACTGAATAATCAGGCACATTGACAAAGTGCAGCCTCCCACAGTTAGCAGTGTTCTATAGAAGGTTCAGCTTAGCTCTGAACCTTTGAAATACCATCAATGATGAATGTTTAGTGCTTCTGCATTTCATAATAGATATGTAATTTTTAATGGAAGTGTTACAATTAACGATGATCAATGTGGTCTTTTTGGACACAAAACCTACTACTTTGTTTTTTCAGATACTATTCACATCCATCAGCAGAACTTTAAGGTGGTGCTGTATTGGAATTAATACCTTGTTTAACTCCTGTTATGGTACAGCTAGTTCAGTGGCCAGAGTAGAGTAGCCTTGTTTCTAAGGCAGCACAACCTCACAGAGAGGGCTGAATTCAGACCAGTTACCTGCACACCAGAGCACCCAACACAGGGCCAATCTGTCTACACACAATACCCAGAGACTTTCCTGGAATGCTTATTAAAAATAAATATGAATGCAGCCATAGCTGGTGTGCCCTTACTGCTTGGCAGTGAGGAAATGTAGAGGAACATGGAGCTGTAGCTGGCTTGAACTTGTCTCTCCAACCCACATCCCATGAATCAAGGTTTTAGTCAGAAATAAAATAAGCAGAAAGATAAAGTTTATCGGAAACCTGAGTCTCATTTAAACTTTGCAAGGGACGTTTTTCTGCCCTCCCTTGGAGACATGCTGTGGGCCTACAGCCTGGTAAAGCTGTTGTGGAATAGAGTCAGATGAAGTGAGAAATGCTATGAACTATGCATTTACAGCATGGTTCAAGTATGTATTTACTCCCATCATCTCAAAGATCAGCTAGTGATGTGTTTCAGTGAGAAACAACAAGTCCTTTGGATACCTCAAACATCCACATCACAACTGGTGACTTCAAAATATACAACCAGCTTAAGGGACAGAGACATCCATAAGTGGCAGCAAGGATCAAAATAGAGAAAATAGTGATTTTGATTCAGATAAGATACAGTTTATGGCAAAGCAGCCAAATATAGGGAGGGTATAGTAGGACTGTGAGTAAGCCAACTCATGGTGGAGTTAAAGCTAATATGAAACTCTCAAGAGCAGAAGGCACTGTAGAAGATGAGGAGGACAACTTGCTCCAGTGCTGTACCTTGCCCTATTGAGACAATTGTTAAGGAAGCCTGTAGCTTCCTGATGGTCACTGGAGTATGACAAGACGCTGCATCAACTGAAGACAATCCTCAGGATACCAAGCAGACATTTTTGGTAAGAGGAGTGTGTCTCATGTCTCAGACACTAGAGGTTTTCTTTCAAATGCACCATGAGCTCTGCCAGGAAGACTAAGAAGTGCCAAGATTATTGGAATAATATCAAAGAAAATCTATCAGTAAGCATATGAAGTGCTGTTAGATGTTATGTGTTAGCAAAAATAATACTAAGTAAATTACTTTGTAAAACTGCACATAGCTTGAAACTCAGTGTGCAGTGAAATAATGCAAAATAGGTAGCTACCAGGGCAGTGAGTGTAGGCTGGGAGCCATGCTGAGACACAGGGAGAGGTAAGACACAGCTATAATAAACATCTGAGCTTGGGCTAAGAAGCTGGGATGAGAGAAGGCAGCAGACTACTATATTAGAAGAATCACAGGAGTAGCAAGTGTTACCTATACAGAAAATAAGTTAACCAAAGTCCACACCTTCCTTGCCTGAGACACAGATTGCATCGAGAAACTTGTAAAATCAGCTCACACCAGGATGATCGTAAGATGTTTGTGACAACTCAATCTTGAGATCTGCATAGCAATCTCCTACAGGTTCTGCTTACAGACAGGGGCTAACAGAGAAGTAACGGCTAACAGGAGATTCTTTTTTTGAGAATTTTGTTATTAAGTATGACAGATTTAAATGTACAAATGGGAAACCTCTGCACAGTACTTCTCATCTGTTGCAGTGAACATTACATGATCTGTTCGTTTTCCTTTGGGGGACCTTGAGCTTGACTATTCACCGAGGTGCACATCAATGTGATGACGGCAAAATGGTGTTTATTATCACGTGGCGTACACTTATATACCAGTGACCCACCCTTCGTGTACGCCCCCTTTCTTGCCGACGTAGCAGAATAGAGAACCTATCGCGTCACATCCCGCAAGCCCGCATCCGCACAATACAACACTCATCATCATAATTTCATACAATCACAAGTCCTCACAGCTCTATTACACAAGCAGACTTTGCTTTACAGTCTTTACTGTTTGGATTTAATAGACTGTTCGGCTCTCACCTTTGATGCCTCCTTGGCTTACCCACACATGACAGCTGGTTGGAATCACACAGGGACTTTTCCTGAATTCCAGACTGGGACCTGAACCATCAGAAAACACTGCAGATGTAGTGATATTTTAAGATGTTGTCATGGTGTGATTTTCCTACAGGATAAGCTAGCTGTGTAATGTTTTATGTTCAGCCTGGAAATTATCCGATGCCGGTGCTGCTCTGTCAGGCAGATATTTCTAAACAACACTGCTCATGCTGAGAGCTCTCTTCAATATGGAACTTTCCTCATTTATCAAATCCTTATTCCTAAACACAGTCTGTTAAATTAGACTGCCTATCACTATTTCACACATAATCTTGGCCTACATGTTCTTGAATCCAGGTCATGAGGAATCATAAATTATTTTATGTTTGAGTTCATGTTATTCCTGTTTTACTATGTAATTTACAAATTACAGTAGTTGGGGCAGATCTTCTATGCTGTAGCCTGAAAATGTGTTTGATGAGCTACTCAATACATGCAAAATCTGCCTTATCAGTTGCTGTCAACACTGTTTTCATTTGCTATTTGTTTCCCTATCCTTGACTCTTGGGACTGTAGCTATTGATTTGCATAGGAGGTGAACTGGTCCTGCTCATAGAAATGCAGCCATCAAGATAGCAAAAAAGGCATTGTGTTTAGGTTGGATTTATTTCTTCCAGATACTTTTTCTCTAGAATACCTGATAAAGTGTAGTTGTCCATGGAAAGATCCCTTTGTGATAAGATTGCCATATATAGAATTCATTTGGTAGTAAATATAGTTCACCTGGAAGAAGCTTAATTCAGCCAAATATTTTGAGCCAGTCATTGACTGATTGTCAGTGCTGGGGGGTGAGAAATGTGTAAGATCATCACAGTAGCAAATGATTCCTATTTAACATGGGCATGATTTCATTCTTCTCATTAGAGTTCATGATGCAATTTCATGTGTTTTGTTTGTACAAAGGCTTAGGCTGGAAGGGATCTCAGAGATCATCTAGTTCCAACCCTCTGCCATGCACAGCAACACCTCTCACCAGATCAGGTTGCCCATCCAACCTGACCTTGAGCACTTGCAGGAATGGAGCAGCCACAACCTCCCTGGGCAACATGTTCCAGTGCCTCAGCACCCTCAGAGGAAAGAATTTCTTTCCAAGATCTAAAATAAATATTCCCTTGTTTAGTTTGAAACCATTCCCCTTGTCCTATCTCTACAGTCCCTGGCAAAACTTTCATCTTCATCTTTCCTGTAGTCCCCTTCAGGTACTGAAAGACTGCTATAACATCTCTCTATAGCTTTCTCTGGACTGAACAACCTCAATTCCCTCAACCCATCCCTAGAGTAGAGGGCTTCAGCCCTCTGATCATCCCTGTGGCCTCCTCTGTACTTGCTTCAACTCACTTCAGTTGTGTCCTTTTCGTACTGGGGCTCTAGAACTGGCCACAGGACTCCAGGAGTGATCTCCTAAGAATGGAGAAGGCGGTAGAATCAACTTCCTTGACCTGCTGGTGACACTTCTTTTGATCCAGCCCAAAGTAGAGCACAGCAGTTATGAGACCTCACTCACTGAACTTGCACACATGTGTTTGTTAAGCATGGAAATAATCCAGCCAAAGTGAGTGAGTCTAGCAAAGCTTCAGTGTAAGCAAGAAGAGTACTGCTAGGTCATGTCTATAGTCAAGAACATCCAAATAATGACCAGTGGCCCGGATTCAGCTTGTGAGGCAGTTTTTCTTGGCATCTAGAAATGTTAGTTGTCTGGTCAGAAGGCAAACAACACAGAGGATTTTGTTCTGTGTGCAAAAGCAGACAATACCTGGCAGGTTATGAAGCCCTTCATTTTACCTCCTACATGTGGTCATCTTGGTCTGACCCCCCTGAGGTTACTGGGATTAAGGGAGTGTATGAGTGAGCAGGTTTAACTGGCTTGGCCGGTCAAAGATGAGACTTGAAAATAACACCTGCACGTTCTTCAGCAGCTTGGGATTCTTTGATTTTGTCGCTGTTCATGACAAATAGCACATTTTCCTCCCATGCATCAGCCAGCTTTCCATGGGATTTGGGTCCCTTGAAGTTATATTTCCAGACTGTTCCTCAGTACCAGGTTGCTGCTCATTTTTTCCCCTCTCATTTTAAAGGTATGTAACTCAAAGCAGAATTTGGTGCAAATACATAAATCTTGAGCTTGACAAAATAACAAAGCAGCTTTACCCACCAGCAGTAGTAATTGCAGTGTATCCACACTAATTGGTAGGTAGAGTTACAATAGAGTGTATGAAGCTCCACTGTGTCAGATCCACAGAATTTCTTCTTGTCATTACCTGTCTATTACATGCAAATTCAACTCCACCACAAGAATGATCCATGCTAGAAAATCTGACATGGAGAAGATTAAAAATACTTGCAAGATGAGGACCTGTCCCTCCTCCTTATCTCAGTCTTTTCACATTCATCTCTGTCCTCTCAGCCAGAGAGTCCTTGTTTCCTGGCTTTGTAACACCCATTATCTTCCATCTCAATCCATTCTCAGTTGTCCAACTCCCTGCTGGAGTTGCCCAAGGGGTGTTCTCATGAGAGTCAAGAGAGCTGCTGCTCTCCTGCTGGCAAGTGATTTTCTTTGCAGCCCACATTGGAAGAAAGAAGGGAAGACTGAGAAATCGAGCTGGTTGGATCAAAACCCAAAAAATGAAAACTGGGAAACAGAAGTATCAGCTTCTGCAGATACCACCTGTAGAAACTCAAGATAGAAATTATACAGATCCCTAAATAGTGCCAAGAGACTTGAACCCAAACTCTACCAACTCAGATAATGAATCCAGATAAGGAGCTGGCTTCACCTGGGTGCACTGAAAGCTCAGCCATCCTTTGTGCTCTGCCTCTTGGCCATTTTGATAGGCAGTAGAGGCTCAGTTACAGTGGATGTTTTAAGGGAAGTCCTCCTCAGTTAGCAGACTCCTGAAAAAGGCTGCTGCTTCTGAGTGCTTTGCTATTACCTGGCAAGTTGGCAAAGGCAGAAAATAGCCTAGTGCTTAATCTACTGCAGTTTGTGCCATTTATGCGGAAGACAAATGTTCACTATTGTTTGGGGGAGAGCATCAATAATATCAGTCTAAGCGTAGAGATTAGCTAGCCTTTTCTCCCTCTCTCTCCATTAAAACAACACATCTGCTTAGAAACTCGCTTATCTTACTAGATTTAACTTTTTCTCTGGGGTTCCAAAACCGCACTCTGTGTGTATTTTCCCATAATGAAGAAAGATAACCAAGTGCATTGTTTGATTTCGGTGTGCAGATAGGATTTTACCTGTCCCTTTGGCCTGTCTTGCTTAATGAAAGGTACTCTGTGGTCTGTTCTATAGCCATTCCTCTCTGTCCCTTGGTGGTTTTGTATATTGCACAATCTGGCCACAGATCCAAAACCCTGACTGTGGTTGCAGCTCAGTATTTCAGAGAGGGCTGGGCTTTTGACACACCCTCACATGCGCACAACTGTCATTTGCTCCTTGATCTAGGAATTACTGTCTGAGGTTTTACTGGATTTAGCTGTGCTGCATGAGTCACAGGCTGGAAATGTTTTTGGGCTTGGTATGCTCTCCTGTGTTATCCAAACTCTCAATATCGTTCTCACTTATGTCAGCAAGTGATGTTGTGGACTTCAGGGCTTTGAGTGCTCAGGAGCAACTGTATTCTGTTGCCATATTATGATAAAAAGAATTTTTGCTTATGAAAGTCAGGAGGAAATTCTTCAAAATGAGGGTGGTGAGACATGTTGCCCAGGGAGGTTGTGGATGCCCCCTCATTAGAAGTGTTCAAGGCCAGATTGGATGGGGACTTGAGCAACCTGGTCTAGTGGGGGGTGTCCCTGCATGGCAGGGGGGTTTGAACTAGATGATCTTTAAGGTCCCTTCCAACCTGAACCAATCTATGAATCTACAAATTTAAAATTAGCTAATGTATGTAACTGCTTTTCATGTTCTTTGGCAAAAAGTCCTCTCCCCGGTTTGTCAGGCCATGCCTGTAGAAAGCCTTTACATGCATTGAGAAGCCTTTGTCCCAAAGAAAGGTCTTGGTACCTTAATTTTCAGGTTTAGAGCAATTTGAAGTTTTAGTCCCTGGCAGCACACTGGTTCTAACCAATGAAGTAGAGACACATTTGATCCCTTCTGATTTTTATGAAACTTGGCTTTTCTGAATTCAGCTTCTACCATCTGATAAAGCAGCTGACAGATGTCAAAGATAAGATGCCCTCTGTCTTCAAGGGGTCATGGCATTTGGCTGGCTGTTCATCAGGGGGAAACTCTTAATTTCTGAGCACAGCAAAAAAATTTTAAAAGTACAACACAAGTGGCAAAAGAAAACCAAATCCCTTGAAAATTATTAGATCTGGACTGTATGTCCTTGAAATAAAAGTCAAACTTTTTTTTTTAGGTGAAAAGTTTTGACTTCACTAATGCTGATGTTCTCATTATTCTTCCCTTTATTTCATCCTAACCACTCGGTATCATAATGCTGATTAATTTGTCTCCTCAAGGATCGATCTCTTTTATTTTAAAAGTCTGTCTTTTTTCACAAATTCTGCACAAAGACATAAAAACTATTTAATTACATTAATAACATTTTTAGGTGCCTTTACCTCACACTCAGACTTTGCTACCAAGTCTGCTGCAGAATGCACTGCTGTGATTTTAAGATGATGATAATCCATGTATTTTGTAAACTGTCTTCCCTATTCTACTTGTGTTTATGATGCACATCTAGGTTTTGCAGTTCATGACCAAATTCACAATCAAACTGAATTCTCAGCATGGTTCATCTAAATGTATTGCTTTGATGGGCTGAATCGAGGCATAGTACAGAAATGCATTCACTGTGGCCATGGTTTTCCTGATTATGTAGCAGCTTAACATTTGATGCACAAAATTCAGAGCTCCATGTACAGATATATGCATATACACACTATATGCATTCCATATACATATATATATATTTCTCTAAATCAGAATTACCTTGGGGCAGTGGTGCAAATACTTATTCCAACTGTGGACTGTCTTTATAGGCATAGTCTTATACAGAACTGCTTGTAGCTAAGTGAATGCAAATTCACAGGAATAGAGTAGTCTGTGTGGGATCAAACCATGGAACTCCAGATTTACACCATGTATAAATATCTGAGAGTTATAAGTTATTTTGTGTGTGTGTGATCAGGATGTATACCTGCCTATCTCAAAAGTCTATGAGTTAGTGCAAAGAAAACCTTATTTCAGCTGTCAGTTCCTTAGAGTAAGTGAAGCTAATGCCACAGGCCTGTCTGTATCACAGAAGGAGTAAAGGAAAATATTTTGCCATAACTGAGGCTTCCTTCACTAGCAGTCATTTGGAAGTGGGTTTAGCTCCGTGAGCGGTAGAGCATAATGCTACCCATTGGGTGTCAGCCTCAGACAATTAGTAAGCAAAAGCTATCACCAGAAGGCAAAAAGGAAAAGGGATTAAAAAGAATTAAATGAGGCAAAAGAAATTCAATAATTTCCATTTGTAAGGAAAGGATATAATAAGACAATGATGCACTGCAGATTTATCTCTGGAGGAAAATTGGTCTTTATAAATATACAATGCCTTCCTTTACTATCCTGTGGTATCCTTCATTCTATGGATCTCAGTCACACAATTCAGGGGTAAACTTGTGACATCAGGCTGTAGAAAGAGTGGCATTCACATTGAAACTAAGCAGAGGAAATTTGTTTTCATATAACTGGTTGGTGTCCCTTAAGAATTTTCTATTAGCAACAAATCCTGTGTCTAAAAAGATGAAACTGTGCATACAGTAATGGCCAACTAGTGATTTAACTCCAGAGAGAGCACTTCATTACAATACCATGGGAAGGTATCAGCAGTTCCTGTAAGTAGCCAGTCTAAAAAAAATCAACCTGAATCCACAAAGGGATAGGTTAATAAATAAAATAAAATCAGACTTAATGAAATTCAACAATTGTTCACTTTTCCTTGATCAGTTGAGCAAAAAAAGCTTTTGTCCTGGAGATTTCAGTGTACTTCTGGGTGTTTGAGTATTCCACTCTCACACTGCAATCACAAGCAGCAAAGCCAACAGAAAGAAACATTCTTTTGCAGTCTAATATGATACCATTCCTTATCTCTTAGCTGTGCTGCTTGAAACTGTGACATGAAGAATGGTGGACCAATGGATATAGAAACAATCCATTAAAACAGCAGGGCTTGAAATGTGGTCTTGAGATCTTTTATCAAGCTATAGCATAACTCCACATTTACAGAGTGACTGACAGATAATGCTAACCCACAGACAGAAAAAATCAAGCAGGAAAGAAAAACACATTAGGAATAAGCATTTTGCTGTGGTCCCACATTCTGCTTCAGATCAGTTCCTATTCACTGCAGCAATCTTGACTATCAGTAGTGGTGCTCAGTTCTCTAAAGCCAAGTGCTTCCAGTCCCAACTTTCAGCTGTATGTTTTTGGTTTGGTTTGCTTGGGTTTTTCTTAGGGGATAGAATAAAGAGTGAAAATGCCTAAAAATCTGATTCAGGCAGCAGTGTTGGCATTTGCTTCAGATACATCTTTTTGGTTGTTTTGTCTTTACATTTCCATAGGATGTGTTGCTAAATAGCCTAGGCATGTGAACAAAGCAGCTGCAAAATAAATGAGGCAGAGATAAAACTAAAACTTGCCCTTATTGGGAAAGAAGCGCAAAGAGATCTTGCCAGGACCAGACACAAAGAAAAGAGGACTGGCAACCTGGAAAAGGAGACTTGGAAAGAAAAATTTGTTCATGGTACAATGGCAAGGAGGCAGGGATTATTGCAGAGAGAAATGTAGATCTGGGGAAAGGAGAGACTGAAGCAAACATACCGTAACAGGACTCAATTTAGCATGTCAATCCAAATGCTGAAAAGTAAAGAGGTTAGAGAGTTTTCAAAACCTTTTTTTTAACACCATCAAGAGTGTTGGTTGAACTGCTAAAAATCATACAAAACATAAATTTGTCTGTATTTTCATGCATGTAATACACAGTTATCAGTAAAGAAACCCTCAAGAAATAATTTCATCATCTGTGCCAATGATGTGGATTAATAACAGAAGTTGGTTTATTCTAGTGCTCCCAGCAGCTTTTTTTCCCCACTAACAGCCCAGGGCTGTCTGTACTTAGCATTAACCACTAGCTCAGCCTAGTATGCAGCACCGAGAAAACTCTGATAATAGAAGTTTTATTACTTCTTTCTTTAAGCCATTGTTTTCAAAGGGATTTTTGAAAGCTAAAACTTCAAATAAAGACAAAGAAATTAGAAATCCTTTCTTTTAGCTTTCAAGTAGGAAAAGAGTAATGGAACAAAAAATAATTCCAGCAGTTTTAGTATGTAAGGTGTGATGCCATATTTGGTGTGAAAACAAATCCAGACACATCATAAATTCATCAGGACGTATAAAAATGTCCTAGTAACCAGCAGCCAGAGAACCACAGAAATCTATAACTATGGCAACTCAGTGTAGGAAGAAGCATTCATTGGAAGAGAAAGAGATTAAAAACAATAGCCCCTTATCTCCATATTAGTTTGGGTCCTCATTTTTTCAGCATCTTAAACCTCTACAGCTTCCCAAGTCAAATCCTCCTTCTGTAGCTTTCACAGCAGCTGTCCATGTAGTTCTTTTGAGGAAAACTTCATGGTTTTCAATGATGCAGCTGCCTGTATTCTAGTTTAGCCCAGCTCCTAGACAGAATCATAACTAGGTGGGTTTCTTGTGTTTTATAGGAATATAAAGTAACATGAAATTTTTTGTGTTATGTCTCTCTAAAGGGCACATGAATGTCTGTGACAGGTTCAGTGATAGGATTTTCTATATGTTAGGGTATATGAGCATGCATCTCTGAGAGTCTGCTACACTTAAATTAGTTCCACCAGGGGACCCACACCCTTCTCTGGGTCAGGAAGAACATTGTATTATTGTGGTTTTGCACAGTTAACACTTCTCTTTCATGATGTATTCTCTTCCATTTGTTCATCTTCTTTCTATAAGTATTTCCTGTACTTAGGGAATGCAAATTGCAGCTTCAGAGGACAGGTCATTTCAGATTCTCTATGTTGCAGGATTCCAAGTTCCTTGTGTGTTTGCTCAGATAGGTTGCACCAGCACCACTTCCATTAGCACGTACTGCTTTAGCTAAACTGTACACATAGCCTGAAAGTGAGGGCTTTTATGGATATGTGATCATACTTTCAGAAAGTATGGATATACTTGACCTATACATTCTCAATATTATAGTGGTTGTTTTTTTTTTTTGTGTGTGTGTATGTAAATATATCTCTGTACCTATCCAGAAAACTCAGTTCTGAGGTTACTGAAGCCACTTGTCTGTGATGCTCCCCAAGGTATATCTGAACATCACAGTGCAGTGGCCACAGCATCCTACAACTAAGAAAGAAGCTGCTGGAAGCCCTGCATAAAGAGTACTTGGCTGATGTGATCCTTTGTTTGAAACTTTTAAAATTCGGTAGATGAAGCAGCTCTATCTGCAGATCATTCTAAGCAAGGGGAAATACCAGAAAGACATTCTGATGGTATTGCTATTTATCTCATTGCTTGAAACACCAGCAGGATTTATGTGTGGCTTAGAAAGGTACATTCATGGTCTATAGCATTTAGCTGCCAGATTTTCAGCCATGTTCCTATATTCCATTTACTTTCCCCATATGTCAGGGGGATGTTAATGGAATTTTGCTAATTTTGAGTATGACAGTGCATGAGCTGTTTTGTCTATAAGTTTAAGTATGTGGGTGTCATAGCAGAACATCCAATGTCCTGGGTGCTTCTTGAGATGTGTGTAAATGTTGTCCTGATGGTTTGTGCTCCCAGCCATGGCCATCTCACTGAGATCAGGTTCAGAAATGAAGCTGGTGGGGAAGGAAAGCCACTTACAAAATGAGGTTGTGTTTCAGTGGGTGCTCTCAAACCCCAGTGCAATCACTGGCAGTGCCGGGCAGAATGTAACAGCAATGATTGTGCTGGGGGCTTGCTGGAGTCAGGGAGTAAAAGCCAGGAAAGAGTGAATATCACTGAACTCCACAGACACATTTTAAGCTTTGTGCAAAAGGAGGCCAACTAGCTGAAAAGGCATAAATCCAAGTGATGAATGTATTTGGAAGCTGGAAGCAGAAGACTGACAGAAAGACAATCATGATCGTATTGGATCAGAGCAAGCATTCACTTTGTATGATCTACATTCAATGACAGTCTGGACACAGAAATAACTGAGCACACTGAGTCACGCACTGCTGGAGTATTTTTCTGGGCAGAACTTGGGTGTAATACACACTTCAGGAGCTTCCTATATTTTCTTTAAAAAGAGAGCTGCTCTGATAGTTGTCAAAGACAAGTGTGTGGAATCTAGTTCTCTGGCAATGCAGGGATCATTCTCACATATGTAAGAGTATGTTGAATTAGAGAAAGCTGAAAAGAATAAGATGTAGTCTGTTGTTGGTTTTATTTTATTTTTAGATTAACTCCTTGAACACAGAAAAAATCTGAACTAATGGAAATCCTGTTACTAGGATTTTTGGGACTTGATTATGAAAAACATTGCTTTACACAGAAGAAAAAACAGCAAGTTTCAAGGTATCTTGTTTCCCTGGACACATACTACAGGCAGTGGTGTTAAGCATCTTGTTATACCGTGTAGGTTAAAAACAAACTTCAGATCCTAATTTTCCATCCTTTTCTCCCCTCAATTGCTGCTGTACTGCCCTGAAGCAGCAAAGCTCTGTGGTCTGTTAATAAGTCTCCATACCAAGGAAAGTAATGCTTTTATTTTTAGACTGTAAAAAAGCGGCTGCTTTGTGCAGGTTGTCTAATGAAGGTGGAGTACAATCCCTGATCACCTCTCTTCAGAGATGTTTATATAGAGTTTAACCAGCAATAATTGAAAGACCTGCTGATATAATTAGAAAAGTGCTAGCTGAGCGTAGGTGTGTGCTGCAGTTTTCAAAGATATCTAGAGCCCTCATAATCTCAGCCTACTTGGCTGAGGTAAAAAGCTTTTGATGAAAGGCATATTCACAAAGTGTAAAACAGAGGAGGTCTTAGGGAGCTGGATATTTTTCTGCATACGACTTCTACAAATCTTGTCTCTTTTGGAACATGCAGATTAAAAGAAGACTTATTGCTAAGTACCAGCTAGGCACAATTCCCAGCAATAGAACAAACTGGCTTCTTGGAAGTCAGGAGACATTCCTCAGAAATCCCAGACTGAGATACAGCAACAACCTCAGAGATCACTTCATTTCTCCCTATCAAAATAAGTAATAGTATTAAAACAGGTAGAAATAAAAGCTTTCTAAGGCAACACAAGCTTCGTCAATACTTTTTTTTAAGCCTTCTTAAACCCCACTGCATTGATTTTCTCACATATATTCACATTCAGTTTTCACCTCATTTTGCTTTCACTAAAGTCAGCTAATCCCTTAATTACCTTGCTGCTTATAACTGTCCACAGCTGTCTTGATTTGAATGAGCCTGCAGGTTTGTTTCAAGGAGGAAAATTTGAGAAACTGTTGAGCAGCAAAGTAGAGGTTTGGCTGTGCAGTGTCACCTTTGAAGCTGAACATATAAATTGAACAAGGAAACCTTAAGAGTAGCTAGTATTGCACGTGGCGCCATTCATGCTGTCTGTACTTGCAAACTGCTTCTGTTAAAGGAATTGTCAGAATAATTGCCTTGTTCTTAGCCATTTGCTTTTGGAGTTCTACTTTAAATGCATATTTGGTGATGTTTTATGAATACCACCACTTTGCATTAAATCACAGCTTCACTAATGAAAATAGAGAAAGAGAGGAGCCACTAGTCATGGTTTTGGTTTTGGGATACTCTAGTTTAGATTTTAACTGAGGTAGAAAAAGATATACTGCAGAGTCACAGATGAGAGCTCCCCAGAGTCCATCAAAGGTTTCCTAAATATTTTCTCCTATTTAAATAGGCAAAAGCTTTATCATTTGGTGCAAGGGATTGAAAGGCTGTGATTTCGTGAAGTTTAGTAGGAATCATGTTTTTCTATAGCCAATGCAACTCTGTAGGTTTGTGTCTGTGTGCAAGATGCAGCTACAGAGCTTTGGAGTTTGGTTGAAGGAAGGGCAAAGACCAGCCAGCAGGTAACTTCACCAGTAGAATAACAGGGCACATAAAGCTTCTGCTGTTCCATTTGCCCTGGGTTTACTGATTCAGCAAGATCTGGCCATCCTTGCTTGCACTGTAAACAAACCTGTAAGGAAGTTTGATTGGTGGTGAGTGAAAACCACTTTTCAACAGTAGATGTCCACTGAAAAATAGTGGTGAAATACAGTTAGAGCCTGGCACAAATCATATTTATGCATCTAAATCCCCATAAAAATACACCTGTAATGCAGCCCTCACACAGAACACAGAGTTTTTTACAACAAAGTTCACATGAAATGTGTATCATATGTCCCTGAACAGCAGCTAGGTCATTATGGAATAGTTTCTGAAATGGAAAAGGTCAGAGAAATAGCCAACTGCTTCCTCATCCTGCCTATGCTTTCACTCAGATTAATTATTATCTTACTAAATAGTAATCTGCATGCAGATTAAAATGATTACTCTATAATATACATTGCATGACAATAAAACAGCAATAGCAAATTATGCTTCAGTGTGCATAACAGCTTAACTCTAAAGAGAAGATGTTTTCTAACACACAATTCACATCTTTCTGCTGATAATTAAACCCTCACTGATTTTGTTTTTATTAGTCTTTAGTCATTATTGTTGTTTTATCACTATGGAGTCTCCAGAATTAGCCGCAATGGCCCAGAACCACAGTTTCTACAGCATTCCTGTAGTAAATTGGGTTACCTCTCTTGTCATGTCAGGGGCAAAAATCTCCTTTGTAATATTGTTCCATAATCTTTTAAATATTGATTATTTAGACTACATAGATCTGTTAAGAATTTATTTTCATCTAGGCTAGTTCAGAATGGGGAAAACTTTCCATGACAATAGTGGTTGTTGCCTTCTCCTTGGAAAGAACAGCCTGGCTTATCCTCCTTGCAGTTATGATTGCTTGGGTTCTCTACCTGCCCTCTGGAGCCTAAACAATGGGTAGAACAATGCTACATGATTACTGCCAGAGATGAACAAGCTGAAACTCAGTTTTTAAAACACTATTTCTAAGTTTTGCTTGGTGTGTTTAGATTGTAAAAATGGCAACTCTTTAGTTGTCTTCAAGAAATCATTTAGGGAGGCTTCTTGGTGAATGCTGGAAGTGTAACTGCCATCAGTGCAGGATGGTGTCAATGCTGTAGGTGAATGATGTCTGACTCAGTAGTGGGGAAAGAAAAATATTGCATGTGATGAGCCTCCTTAGTTGTGTAACTAGTCATTGTCTTCTCTGAACATAACAAGAAATAGATTTTCTGATATGTCTGTTCTATATGTGGGCTTAATTATCTAAATAAAACCTGGGTTGCTTGATCTTACCATTAAGTAAGAGGAATACAGGTCAAACAGTGTAACTAAATTTGTCAATTCTGTTGGCAGACTGGGCTCATTTACATTTAAGAGTCTCCAAGAAAAAAAATCTAAAAATCATTGAAAGCTACAATTGTTATGGTTGGTTAAGGAACTCCCCTCATTTGGCTGGTTCTTGCTACTTTACCTTACTTCTCAGACACTCTGAAGTCTTTGTTTCAGAGTCTTTCCAAAGCTGTTTGGTATTGTTGAACGGAACAAGTTGGGCTTGTATGGAAAGCATTGGTATTGACATCCTACCTTTCTGAATGGGAGCCTTAAGAGGAGCATTGACCTGTCAAAGCTTAACGTGCTCTATTCAGTCTACCTTTCCAGCCAAAAGTACCACTGGATAAAGTTACAGAAAACCCAAGGACTGCAAAGTCATCTGTAAGGGTGGCTCAGGGTGTAACACCAGGGAAGTAGGACTTTGCTCCTTGGGGTTCTAGCCAGAACTGCTCTTTTAGTACAGTGTTTGTCATATATCCAATTAAAAGTCTCTCTGCAGAGTGCTCAGCCATGAATGCAGGAACACATTTTCCTTTCAAAATTTCCTTTCTGCGTCAACATTTATAATCCAGTTTTCACCAGCAGAGATGAATCATGTCCCTCACCAACACATTTACAGTGGATGGAGAAGAGCAATCACACATATTGATTTCCTTTCCTTCTTCTCTGTTAATGTTTTTTTCTGAAAGTGCTACAAGTAACTCAGTTCCTGTTTCTCTTCCCTACTGCTAGATCTATCATTAGGTAAATAATAAATACCTTCAGGAGATTTCGTAAGAAGATGGTCCAAGTGTGCTAAGTATTCACAGCTCCTCGTATGCTCCTTTGTTACAACCCAAAGACAGGCAGCGTCAGAAGACAGGGAAAAGCTTTGTTCCTTTCCTTCCCCATCAGTTCCTCTCCTATGGGCTGTAATACAGCTATGAAGTAACTTGCTTCCCATAGCAGGGGAAAGCATGTCTGGGAAGAAGGCAGTTCCTTTAGTCCCATCCTCCTCCTCTAGATAGTGCTGATATTATCTGCTCTTCACTCACAAACAACAAACAAATAGATGAGAGAGATTGGCCTGGATGGACAGGCTGTAAGACAGCTGTGACTGTGTTCAAAGCTGGAAATCCCATTATTCCAGCTGATGTACATGATGGATAAATTTGACCTGCTGTCTCATACACTGTGATGCTTCTGCAGAAATGATCTGCAAAGAATACAGCCCTCACAGAGAGAAGATGCGGTAGTCCTATTACTGTCAAAACTCCAAAATAATTGGTGTCTCCTAAAGAACAGGATTTGCACATAATTTCATCCCTGCCTTTGAATATGTATTTATTCAGTTTTGTGCATCAACAATGAAAAAAGTTTGTTCAAAGTTGTCAGTGAGTCTTTTCTTTAAAAGTAAACATGAATAGATATCATCTCACATTGTGCATGTGCCTAATCTGTCTTACTTGCACTCTTTATCTGATCCAAAACCAGCTTTGTTTGGTGCCAGGAGGATCCCCAGCGCTTCTGTTTCTCTGGCACATCTCCATTTCTGATGGAGCCAAAGGGACACTGTTCTCTAACAAGTTAGAAAAGGCCAAGTGGGACCATGTCCCTTGGAAATTGGTGGCAGGAAAGTCTGGGTGTGTGGGTGGAGATGAGCTTGGGTAGATCAGCTGGCCTCTCCTGCCTTTGTCTGAAGAGCTGGTCTGTCCTGTACTGGGTCACAGATGAGAAACCCTGACAGAAGGGCTGTGATGCCTCTGCATCTGCTTGTTACTGAGTTTTAAGGACTCACCAGCCCAAGTCCAGGCTATACTGGGCCTCCCTGTACTTCATCTTATTTTGTTGCATTGATATACCTTCAGTTTCCCAGTATCACAACTCTTTTAGGAAACACATAAGGTTTACTTCTCTTCTACTCTTTCTGTCAGTACTAGAGGTATATCTCCCTAGGCTCTAATATATAAAACACTGAGAGATAGGGGTTTCAAGAGTGCAATTCAGAGCACTTAAATTAGCTCCTGCTCTGAATTGCCCTCTGAAGGTGCTGGTTTCTTTGTATTGATTGCAGAAAGTACTTACCAAGAACAGTCTTCTGTGCCCTAACATCAGCCTTTGTGAAGAGACCCTTCTGCATATTTTTCGTTGCAGACTGTACTGCAATGGTAGCATATAATAATTCCTTTGATTTATCACATTCTCTACTGTGCTGCACTTGATGATACTGAAGCCCTACCCAAATATGAATGATTTGAGCCTTTCAGTGCCCATGTGGTGTAAATAAGGATTATTAAGCCTATATTAGCACAGGGCAAAATTCTTTGTTGCTGGCTTTAATATATGTAGTGAATCACAGCAGTGTTAGACATCCAACCAACACAATAGACTTCAGACAAGTCAAAGCAAATGAAAATAAGTTACCTTATCAGAAGGTAGCAAATGAATTATACATTAAGAAAATCTTCAGCTGCATCATTTCTCTGTGTCCTCTCTTCTCTCATTGCCACAGTCAATTTTCCAGTAAACAGTTTCCTTCCACCTAGACAGGACTTACAGATTCTGGCAGATATTTTTGAGCAGTGCAGGCTGGACACGCTGCCCTAGGTGTGGCTGTTCATCATGAATCTGCGAAGTAATAACAACAAAAGCAACTTCAGAACCAAACAAAAAATTATAGTTAAATATTAGTCTCTCATTCATTGTTATTTGCAAGGAACATACCCTTATCATGCTGCTCTCATTATGCAGTATAGAAGGATTTTATCCAGTGCTAGCCAGGTGCTTGGTATCCTCTGTTCTTGTACTTATTGTGAGAGTGTGACATTCACTTTTCTTCTTGTCCTTAGGTGACAGGTATGCAGAGCCAGCTGCCAGAAAATCTGTGGGGGGTTTCATATTAAGTGTTTTTAATAAAAGATGCTAGAAAAAATACATTATTCTGCCTTCACATTTCACAGACGTTTGAAGTTGTTTTGATATACCCTAGTGTCAGCACCTTCTTTTCAACATGGATGATGGGCACTGAGAATGGGCAGTGGAAAATAACAGAGGAAGAAATAGATGATAGAGTTGGTTGCTATTTTTTGTTGTTTAACTGGCAGAGCCAGTTATGAGAGGGGTGTATAAATTATTACAACCAGAGGAAAGAATTATGTAAATGGTAACTTGCTTTTTAAGGGCACAGGCAATAAAATTTGGATCCACAAGTGGGAGAAATTACTTAGGAGCTGTTAAGAGAAACCAGAATAGCATTTACATTGCCTCCTGTACTTTACCTTCCTTTATTTTTCATTTTTTCTCTGAATTACTCCTTACTCACTTTTCCCCTCCGGACATGACATGGGTTTGATTTTCTTCTCACTACTTTGTTTAAATGGCCTGGTGCTGAAAAGCCTGCAGAATATTTTCACCAAACCCCTTTGATTTTATTAATGGAAAAGATGTACCTGAAATTAAATATTTCAGAAGCCTGAATATAAAAACATGACCCACAGGACTGGCCAGCTGAGTGTTGCCCAGCAGAGCTAATGGGGCTGTTCTGTGGGTCAAAATTTTCCTCAAACTTGGACAGATACCCAGTTTTAAGTAAAAAACAGATCAGTACCTGTGCTCAGCACTAGTTGACCTCAGACTCGAGTAACATTGCTGGGCCGTTTTTCTGTGAGAAATTGTAAACCATTAATATCTTGATTTTCTTCATGTTTCTTCTGTATGTACTCTTGTTGGCTATGTAAGTACAAAAGGTGGCAAGATAGTGTTCACCCTTCAGAGCCATGTGTTCCATGAACATTTTTCCAGTGCTGATTATTATAATAAAAAAAAGATAATTTTTTTTGGTGGGAAAATATGTGTTTTCCTGAAAAAGCTGAATATTTTGCTAGAAGATAAGGGTGATAATGCTGCATCCAAAAGCAAATAGATTATTGGTTACTTTTCATTTTTGAAAATGGTGGGTTTCAATGGCCATGATCCGCTGAAAAACAATAGCCCTGTGAAACATCAACATCTACTGAAAGGAAAAATAAAGACAGTTGCCAGAGACACTGTGACCATTACTGTTACTAGAATGGTCTGCTACCCAAGGGATGGGATGGGATCTAACACTATGTACAAGTGATTAAGGATAGCTAATCCTTTCAATGGTCATTTAATTATGGTGACCTACACGTTGTGTTCAGGTGGGTGTGATTCTTTAGGTAATCATTCCAGTTTTAATTTGGGCAAATGGCTATTATTGCAGCTATCCCAAGTACTGTAGTGCAAGGCTGTATGTATGGTTGAAGGAAAGAACAAATGTTAGTGTATGGGAAATTAGAGCGATGTTGCCAAGAATGACAGGTTCATTCAAAACAACATCTAATGAATTTTTCTTAAAATATGTAACTTTTGGTTAATTCACAGCAGTGTAGATTTTTATGGATGTTTTTCAGTTGCTTAAATCATTGCTATGACTTTTATAATGATGTCTACATTGATTTCTCCCAAATTCTTCATGCTTCGCTTTTGCTGAATCCTTTTAACTTGCCTAACTGATGCTGTCGTTGTATTACATCTTGAGTGCTACAGAATGCAGCACACTGTCAAGCACACTGCTTAATTTTAGAAAAGGAAGAAAATAATCACTCTGAGGAATAGTGTGGCTCTGACTTGATTAGTACTGTAATCAATGTGAGCTATTACTTCAACTTCAGTATCTGTTGGAGCAACTGCTCTTTATTTCGTTTTATTTTCTTGAGCAGAGAAAGCAAACCGCTTTTAACATATGTCTCTTTCTTGTCTGAGCTACCACACGGTTCCAGCACCAGTGTATATGCAGAGGAGGCATATGGCTAAAAAAGGCTCTTTTTTCTTCTAAGAAATGCAGAAAGAAAACTTTCTTTTTAAACAGAGAAATTATTCTATTGCCATATGTCATCCTCTATGTACATTGAGAGCCAGACACCTTATACCACATGTGTTAAACTCACTCTTCTTTGAAAAATTGCCAAACCCAAAGCAGTATTTTAGGTCTAATTTTAACCTATGTGTCTTCTGGATACGTGTGTGCTGCTTTGTTGTTATGGGAGTTTATGAAGCTTTAAATGCTGCAGTGTGTTGCAGTAGGAGGAAAACTCTTGGTAGAGGTTCATTAAAAGGTTTTGTTGATGTAGGCAAGGAAACAGAAGTGTTGAAAAATCAGGAAGAGTGTTGCAATTTAATTTTGACCACAGGTGACTTAAGGAGATGGCAAGTAGTCAGACGGGTAATTCAGGAATGCTGTGCAACTCTGAATGATACCCATGGCTGCAAGATTATTCACAGAGATATAATGATCTTGAAAAATTAATTGCTCACAACCTAGCATTGCATTCTATTTCCTGCATAATTAGAACACTATTGGAAATAATACCAAGTTTTTATATCTCACTTAGAAGGATAAAAATATATCATGACATGGCTATAGAACATCCTAGTCTAGGTGTATGCAAGAAGGAACATTTAATGGAAAACTTATCAGCAAAGTAATCCATTTATAAATGGGACATCAGGTTTTGTTGAATTTTTAGTGATGATCACAGTTTGGCTGTTGGCTGTATTCAGTTCAGGTTTGTGTCATTGAGTATGTTTTGTTTCTTTATGGAATGAACACTGGGAGGTATTTTGCTGGATGTCTGAACACTGACAAATACAACTGTTTCATGCACAGTAGGATCCCTGGCAAGGCTTTGATCCCAATATATCAAGAATCAAGAGATAGTGGACCAAATCCATCCCTAGTACAAACTTCATTGGATTCCTACTGAGTTGCACCAAGGATGAATTTGATGCACACTTTTCAACAAGTCTGAGTTACCTGTTTATTGTTTGGAGCTATGATACTCAATAATTCTGTATGTAAATTGCAGATAGTAACTTTAAGAATGTGACAATCACTGCAAAACAGTTGCTGTGCTGCAACCACTCCACTGAACTGAATATGTTAAAACAATGTTATTGCAAGGCTTGATAAAACATAATGGTAAAGCCTGTCTGACAAGGAGGAAAGATGCTTTTATTAAGGCTTAAGACTGGGTGTGAGGAGTTCTCATTTCCCTTTCTGGTGCTGGCATACATCATGAGATCCTCTGAGAAAGCAGTTGGGTATGCAGGCGGGTAGGTAGTTCACGTGCCAGTAGATGGTGCTCAGAAATAAGCAGCATGATACATGGAGATTCCAAACCCAGGCCACCCAGTGCATTGCAAATAGCTTTCCACAGGAGATCTAGTAAACATTGGTCTTGCCTATTGGTGTCTTGTGTACAGGTCTTCTCCACAGTATGGCCCTGGGCATGTTGCTTATGTCCACATTCATCCATAGTACCTGAAACACCTGAACTGTGACTACCTTGCTAAGCAGTGAAAAACAAGTTCAGGGTAGGCCAAGCACTTAGCTGCAGGGCTCTCACCATCCCAGGACAAGAACCTGTTCAGCTCCACTGACTGTAGGGAGTGTTTAGGCTCCCAATCTGACACACATCCATCTTTGTGCTATGGCTAAGTACATCTCTACTCTGTAGGCTGAGAACCTGTAAGAGGAGACTGTGGCTTCCTTTCTGCATAGGGCTGGTGCAAAGATAAGTTGATGAAAAACTATGAGGTCCACCAATGATGCATTCTCCATGTTGGCCTGGGAAAGATTTTCATGGTGTTCCACATGTGCATTGCCTTACAAAAAACCAATAATGCTAACACCATCCCTAAAGAGAGATTTTTTAGTAGCTTTAAGCTGCAATGAACTCATGGAGTGAGGGATATGACAGAAGAAAAATGTGTATTCATTAGCAGTAAAATTTCTCCCAGCTACTGAAATGTTTAAATGGTAAAGTAGTCCATTTGTCACAAAAAAACTAATAGAAGCTCTTTTCAATAATGGAGTCTTTATTAAATTGGCACTTGGAACTATTTAGAACCAACAATGTGTTCTGCATTATACTATACCAACATTGACTATTATGCATATGGTTTATACAGCTAATGGACCTGGTCACACCTGGTTACATCAGTAGCTGCATGGCCATAGATAGCAAGAGCTCAGAAACTCATGACAGACCAGACCAGCAGCACACAAGGAAGCTACATATTCATTACTGTAGCTGAGAACACATCCTGTTATACCTTCTTCAGCATTTCTTTCTCAATGTTCTCTGGCTCCAGTGATGCATAAAGCAAACGGAGGCTCTGACAACTCTCAGACATGCTAACACCAGGTTTTTGACTAATTCCTAGCCACAAACATATAAGTTGTCAGTCAATACAGGCTTGAAACATAGTTTGAAAAGCTTGTATTCCCAGCTATGGCTGAGTACTAATGAGCAGCAGAGTAAAATTTGTAACCAACTAGAATAGTTGCTTCATGATTAATGTAACAGTGGTCAGTCTCTGTGTTTCTCTAGTTCTTCTAGCTCATGCTATGTCATGTCAAATAGTAGAATGTCCGACCTAGAGAGACTCTTCCAGAGCAAGTATGTGTTATTCAGCTTTGATAGCAAGAGTCTGATCAGAAATATTCTCTCAACCACTTACAGCTGTATATTTCCAGAAAGCAGATTAACTTTTTTTTTTTTAAGTTTTAGACAAAGCTGACAAAAAGAATTCTGTGTTAGGAATACAGAAAAAGAGCAGTTCATGTTCCAGTGTTATATTCTAGCAGATAGTGTAATCCAATTTTAGCTTAAATTTAACAAATCATCAGCACAGTGTGGTGCTTACTTCTAACAAAATTGTAGAATAGCACATGGGTGTTCAGTGTCCTGTCTAAACCCTTGTACACCCCCTGCAATAGCTTGTATCAATCAATACAGAATCAATATTGATATTTTCTTAGATTAAACAAGAGTGTTGGAAGAAAAAAAGAAGCATGGAGAGCTTGGATAACTCATAACCAGTAGATATTAAATTAAATCATGAAAGACTGCAAGTATAAGTAAATATTTAATAATAATTCTTATCAATTCAGAAGGAGAAGCTAGATATGCTGCACATATAACTTGCTTAGCTTGTTCTAGTTAAGATGTTGGTTTGAGTGAATATTATCCAGCCTGCAATAGCAGGGGGTTGCAACTGAATTCCATCATGAAACCATCCATTCTTTGCATTGTTGTGCCACTCCCTGTATCCAGTTCCCACCTACTTAACAGCTCTTCAAAAGTGGAGAGCCACTGTTGGAACAGAAAGCACCAGTACTCTCTCCAGCTGCCCCAGCTCTATCTGGCATCAGGGAGCTGTGTTAATGAGGGGATGGATTCCACATCTTGATCCAGTAAAGACAATTTATTAAGCAAATCTACACTTCTTTTATACACACGTCAGAAGGCTGTCCATACATTTGGCCTTTTATCATTGGATGCAGAAGCATTACATACTTGTTTGTCTAAATGCCAACTGGTTACAATATCTCTATGCAAAGTAAGTTAAACTTTACCCTATATCCCCATTGTTCAGCTCTCAGTCCCTTTATTCTGTTTAACACTTCCCCTCAAGGACAGAGCCTTGTTTTTGTTGAGATCAAGCCCAAACATATTTTCTCTCAGCCTGAACATGTTTTCTCCCATATCTCTCCCTTTTTGTTTTTCTAACATAGGTTTAAGCGAGCCATGGGTGAGCTCTACTATTGCTTGACCAGTAGGAGAATGAGGTATACCCATATGATGCTGCACTACCCAATCCTGTAGAAAAGACCACACCATTTGAGAGTCATATGCCACACCATTACCAGTTTTCACGGCTATCTCTCACCACCTTGGAAGATGCAAGCTGACTGGCACTCATTCTTAGCAGGCATCCCTGTGGAGATAACATGATCTTGATTATAGGATGTATGCACCTCAGTTCATCTGCCCAGAGGTGCAGGTTTCATATTCGTCCATAGTCTTGTTATGTGTGGCCAGTATGTGCCAAGAGGTGGAGTTGGGAGGTGAAGGTTCGCCTTTGCCTGGCTTTGCCTGGCTTGTGGCCCAGGCAGTGAGGAAGTAGGTCTCAGATAATACCTTTTTCTACAATAATTTGTTCTGATATTTTCCATACATATACTTTTTCAGATGCTATCTCTAGCCCTGCAGTCCTCACAGCATGTCTCACTATGGCTTCTGCTTCATAAGAGTAATACATTTCAATAGTTTTGGGGTTTCTGATAGTTCTGATTTAAAACTAAATAAAAAGCCTCAATGTCAACCAAAACTTTTACCTCCTTTCTCTGGGTCCCTAGCTTTAATCTAACCAGAGGGTCCACTCTATAATCTTGTTTTACTGCATACCAGGCTGACTAATAAGACCTTAACCAAGTCACTCTGTAAGGAGTGGAGCTAATGATGCCTGGTTTACCATGGACTTTGTTCCACATCCAACTCACCACAAGACCCCCAAGTAAATGCACACAAAGATGACTTCACCACAGAGACCAAACACAGTGGGCCTACTTATACACAACACACACTTTCTACCCAGCTGTGCCCTTGAAGTCAGTTAAGACTCTGAAATTCAGAGAAATATCTGGAACAGACATGCACTTTATATTCTGAAATTCTTATTCTTTAGATTTTCAAGTTTGTGCATCTTTGGACCATACCACAAAACTTGGAAGGTCATTTTAATTGCACTCTTATTTATAGATTGATTATTTGGTCACACAGAGCCACTCACACTGGATTAAACCTGAGACTCTACCTCTACCTTTGTTTTATGTAAAAGATTGATAAGTGATTTACTCTCTGTAGTAGAATGGTTTGCAAATGAGCTCTTAGGTAAATGATTGGGAAAAAAAGATTTTCTTTCACATGGAATTATTTTCCACAGAGGGTATATGGGGTGTTTTTCTAAATAGTATCATAAGTATGTGCAGGCCAGATTCTCAGCTGGAGTGAATGAGGAGAGGCAGTATTGATTTACACCAGCTGCAAATATTTTTCCTAAGGCAAACCTTAGTTTCTTCTCCCTGAACTCAAATTCCAAGCTCTTGAAATATTGCACCTGTTTATTTACTTTCTGGTTTGTATTCTTTTAGCTGGATTTATTAACATACTGTTATTTTTCTCCCCCATTCAATAGTACGTGAACTGCATGTTTAAGATATCAGTTATAGTCCCCATTTGCTTTCTACAATACTGTTTTGTTGAAAATTGATAAAAAGGCAATTTAGGAAAACAATATGTGTTTTTCTCTGAAGTCTTATTAAAGAAACTGCTAACAATTAACAAGGGAGATCAATGCTGCTTTCCAAAAGCCCTCAGATTTCTTATTGCCTTCAGTGAAATATAGCAGAATGCATAGACAAACTCCAGCCTATTGATCGATTGTCATAGTTGGGGCTGGGCCTATGTAAGGAAGTTATGTTTTGTGCAAATCATTTCAGCTTCAGTAAAAAGAAAATGCTTCTAGACTCCTCCCTAGATAAAATATAAGAATATTATTTTTATTGCAGCTCCTAACAGAAAGAAGTTATTAAATACCCATTTAAAAAGCCTGAGAGTTTTTTGTGCTTAGTTGACAAACCTTCACCTCTACTATCTGCTGCAGACCGGACTCTAAGATAGTTACCCAAAATCACCACGTCAAGATGGCATTGGGTTGTGCGAAAGTCTGGCTCTACCCTACGTATCAACAATACCATTTAATTGAAACCTAAACCAGTAGCTCCATAAACATGAAAACTGCATGTGAGGAAACTTACTTGAAATATGACTCAAAACGTACAAAGTCACAACTCTACACAATTCTTCGGGGCTGGTTTTTTATTTTCTACCAGAAGGCTGAAAATAATGTGTGAAATGACTGTCTGTTTCAATAACTACATAGTATTGTGTGATGAAGAAAATTGTGCCTGCAGTTCTGTCTAACCCACACATTAATCAGTACAGAGATAAATGCATTTTAATAATTTATTATCATTTAACTTCAGTGGAGCTCTATTATGCTTTTCATTCTTGTTGTAAATATGTAAAATGCTGTTAATCAGCCTTTGTTAGTGAATATTTGATTAATAGCCAGCAGATGTACTTAGCCCTGTGTATACTGTGTTAAGTGCAATGTACCAACACATAATTTATTATTTTAATAACACGCGAGGCTGATAAATCAAAGAATGAGAATGCAGTTACTGAAGCAATATCTGTGTGCTGTTTTACAAGTAATGAGTTTGTGTATTGTTTTAAGTACAGCATGCTTTTGAGGCTCAGCCACCTGTGAGCGCTAATACCATATTACTGTGGAAATGACTACAGGCTAGCAAGCAGCGGGTCATTTCCCTCTAGCCCCCCTTCTGTTAGAGAACAAAAATCAATCCCAGACCCAAAGACCTTACAAATCCAAAGAGATGGGGCGAATAAAGGGTGAAGAAAAGGAACTGTGAACACTGATGAGCATGTAATATGATATCTACAAATACCCTTTTCACTCGGAGACCCATGTAGTTGTGTAATTTCAGTCTTGCCAGTAGGTTCAAGTTAGGAATGTGATAGCTACCTGGAGGAACAAAACAAGAGGAAAAAAGTTGCAGTAAATAGCCAAGCACTAAAGAAAAGAGAATATTAAGTCAGAACTGCTGTAGGGAGCAGCCAGATTACATCATCAATGTCCACCAGTGCTTGTCTAAACTGCTGAACTACATTGAAATATATGAGTGATGCTCTGTTTGAGCAACCTGGTATTTACTTTAATGGGCAGTCATTTACCATCCAAAGTTTTATGTTCAAAATCTTTACTCAGTATTAATCATTGGCTTTCTGTGGTGGCAATTGCATTACTGAAAGAGCCCTTTTTGGTGATATCTGTCATTCAGTTCCTGAATGTGAATGCAAAGAACTCTTCAAGTTAATAGCTCCATGGGGGAGGCAAACATGCTGATCCAGAGATAGTTCCTAATATGGAGCTAATGTAGAGAAATAGGAGGTAATCTGCACAAATTGTAAGACAAGCCAAGAACTGAGCTTCAATTCCTTGAGTCCCACAGGAGAATCCCCTTCTTCCTCGACATTGACAGTTTCTCAAGGAAAAAAGTATCTTTTTTATAAAAGTAGGGTGGTTGCAGGTATATTTAATGGCAAGGGCTGCAAAGTACATACAGTATAATGTACACATCTGCCAGTACAGTTGTGCTGTACTGATACTGATACATTTCAGACTGCTTATTTTTAGTGACCTTGGCAAAGTGATTTAATAAGGAATTATCAGATTTGATAGGCCCTGTATTTAATTCTGTAATTTGGTTGAAAGCTATACTGCTTTGCATTGATTTCCATGTAAAATTAACATGTTTTGTCAGAGACAAATGTGTGCAGAGATAATACACTATACTCATTTCAGTCTCTCCTATGCACATTTTAAATCAAAATAGCACCTGGTGGCCAAGACCACCTGAGAAGTGGTAGATTTAATGTGGAAAAGTAGCATTAAAGACTGCTTGCATAATACTATAATAATAGTAAAATAATAAATAGTTTCCTAGAAATTAGTCAAAAGCTTAGATGCCTTCACATCATCCCCTTCTTTAAATGTTTTTCTTGTACTCTGTCTTGCTTGTATTCACAGTGCAACTGAATGTCAGGTTAGCTGAAGAACACAGGAAACAATCCCTTAAAACATGTAATGTTTTCATTCTGATGGCCCTTCAAGACATGACTCTTGTACAACTAATGGACAACAGCGGAGTACATGGTCATATTGATACCTCTGAAATGGGATTTGAACTCCTTAGGCAAGTGTCATCTGTTACTCTGTCACTTCCAAGCGAGAAAAAAAACCCCTAAATTCATTCAAATTCTCAGATTTTCTTATAATTAACTTAGCTGAAATGTGCAATTTTGGTCCTTCTGATGTTTGTCAATTGTGTCTTTTGACAGGTATCTCTCAGCATAGAATCTAAACTATGTATTTCATACTTCAAAACAAACAAATATTTCAGCATTATTCAACTGTTTTTGTCTATAGTTTTCAAGAGATTGCTACTTGTTTGTGAAACATTTCAGTTCTGTCAAACCTGTTTTCAGACATAAAACTGCTCCAATTACAAGTGCAGTCAGCTCTAATCTGCAGTGACTGTGAAGCTGCAAACTTTTTCATCAGTCCAACATAGAAATGGAGCATGACTGATAAGAGTGTTTCAGTACTACTACTGTCAAACATTGCAGTGCTGAGACTATTAGAATGTTGACCAAAATCCTCTCCCCCTTTTTTTTTTTTCAAAAACACAACTAAAAAAGTCTCTGTGTAGCATTGCCTTTGGTACTCTACAGCACTCCCTTTAGAACTGCAGTTCACAGGGGATTTTTAATTTCTGCTAGATAGGAAAAGCGAAACCTAGACAATGGATAAATTA